>WBNO01027160.1:143751-177631 GCA_013400575.1 Peucedramus taeniatus | reverse complement strand
CCCCTCACGCCGCATTACCGCGCCCCGGGCCCACCGAGCCCCGCCCGCGGCCCCTACCACCCCCGCCACCCCCAGAGCCACCACGGCGCTCAGATCGCGCGGAGGTTTGAACCGCGCCGGCCGCCGTACGAGGGAGGTGCCACTGCTGCTTCCGCGAGAAGTAGCCCCCGCAGCGCATGGAGGAGCAGCCCGTCGTCGTGCTCCTGCTCCTCCTCCTCCTCTTCCTCTCTTTACTACTTGTCCCGCTGGTGCTCCTGGATAGGAGGCGCCGCGGTCGGCGGACGCCTCCATTCAGTGTCCTGGTGGTGGCCGGCTCTGGTGAGTGGGGGTTGCCGCCGGCGGGAGCGAGTGGCGCCGTAGAGCTGCCGCTCCAGGTTCCTGGAACTACGAGTCCCGGCATGCAAGCGCGACGGGCAGCCAGTGCAACGTAGCCTGTATACCCTGGTGCATGCCGGGAGTTGTAGTCGCGGTTCCGTGTGTCAGGAGGTGCCCCCGGGCCGGGCCGGGTGTCCTTGGGGCCGCCGCCTGCCCTTGGGTGTTTCGGTTCTCGATTCGAGTCATGGCTACGCCTTTCACCGAAGTCACGCACCAAGCACCGATGAGCTGGTGCCGGACTGAGCCGTGCAGCTGCTCGCTCTGACTGAAGGTTGCTGATGGCGATGGCGGGCTCGGCGCTTTCAGACGTGGCATTTTGCAATCCTTCCGAACCACGTTGCTGTATTTATTTAACAAGAGTCACATGTGGATCCGTCAGAGACAAGAGTGTCACCCCTTGCTAAAGGGGCTGTACACGTCTAGTGCTCGTTATTACCTCGCTATCAGAGTTGAAGGGCAATTAATTTACCTCCAAAAGTTTATTTGAAAATCTGCAGTTGACAAATACAGGCCGGCTGTGATTTCAGCACCTCAGTATCCCTTTGGGTTTTGCACACCACCTAATTGAGTAACAAATCCTGATATCTTTGTGCATCTGAGTTTGACTGGCAGGTTTATAATTCTTCAGATCCTCTTTACATCCACTAGGGCTGGAAATGCGTGTATTTTCCTTAAGTCCTTTGGAATCTAGTTAGTCTGTACTAAAAGAATATTTCTACTGTACATAAGCTTACCAGGTGAAATAATGCATGT
Source organism: Peucedramus taeniatus (assembly GCA_013400575.1). NCBI lineage: Eukaryota > Metazoa > Chordata > Aves > Passeriformes > Fringillidae > Peucedramus > Peucedramus taeniatus. The sequence goes on along the minus strand of WBNO01027160.1, from coordinate 176,503 downwards.
CAGTTAAGATTCACATAATGTTCAAGCCTATTCTTTGAGACTTTTAAGCAGAAATCTCTTGCTCTTCTGTGAGTGCCCAGCTGATTGCATTACAGTTTGTGAAACCTTTAACAAACATCACTCAGGAAAAAATATCTCCAAACATAGTTGAAAAATACCACATGAAATTGTGTGGAAAGGTGGCAGAGTCTAGTGCAGTGCTGCAGCATAGCTCTCCTTGTTGTCAGCTGTTCACCAGCTATGAGTGTTTAACTTGGGTCTCTTGGGAGCCTAGTGACACTGAACAGCAGGAGGTAGCAGGAATATATTTAGTTTACTGGTTTTGGTCTGCAACTTCCAGCAGAGTGAAAAGCAACACATCCAGTAAACACATTATGTATTTGTGGGTGTGGTTTCATGTTGGTCTGATGCAGTCCAACAGATAAAAGGTGAGATTGCTCCACTTCACCTACACACAATCTTCCTTCTGTCCCCCTTCCACTCTAACCATATCCCTCTAACTGCTTTTCAGGAAACTCAAATTACAAAAAAAAAAAAAAATTAACCCAGCTGCCAAAAAGCCCAGGATGTACACCCTCCCCTTCTCTCTGCTTCAGTGCCAGTTTAGCTCTGGGACAGAGTGACCCTGCAGTTAGAAGGTTGTGAAGGCCCCTTCAAGGGTAGTGCTCAGAGCAGTGCCTGGAGCAGGACTGTTTGTTCTGTTAGCAGCCAGCAGCTACACTGCTGTGGCTGCAGGGGGACACTGCTGTGGCTGTCACTGCTGTGGCTGCAGGGGGACACTGCTGTGGCTGTCACTGCTGTGGCTGCAGGGGGACACTGCTGTGGCTGTCACTGCTGTGGCTGCAGGGGGACACTGCTGCCTGGCTGGTTTCAGTGTGATGAGCTGGGCTAGCACACCCCTGCTCTGGCAGGTCACAGCACTGGGCATGGGGCAGGGTCAGTGGCAGTTGTGCTTCCAAGGTGCAGCTCTGAGCCAGATCCTGTCCAGCTGCATTTTGGTCATCGCCCCACGGGGTGGCCTGTGAGTGCAGGGCACAGTGTCACTCTGTGCCCGGTTGCCCTGCTCCGTGTACAGGGCATTAAACACAAACATCAGACTCCTGTGTGACCCTGCTTCAATCCCATGTCACTGGACAACATCCATCAATACTGCTTCCCTGGGAGCTGAGTTCCCTCCATGTTATTTAAACGGTCTCAGCCATCCTCTCATTGAGTCTCTTACTCTCAGAAGGTTCTTTCTCACTGGTAGTAGTTTTACTAATATACTTTAAAATGAAAAGTGACTGATTCAGCTGAAGAAACGGAAAGTTACGAAATTTTTCACACACTAATTGCAGTTTGCTTTGTTTTACAGGTGGGCACACAACAGAAATCCTGAGGTTACTTAGCTGTTTGTCAGAGTCATACTCTCCTAGACATTATGTTTTGGCAGACTCAGATAAGATGAGTGAAGCTAAAATACGTTCTTTTGAACAAAAAAGGGCTGAAACATTCTCCGAGTCCCAGGTAACTTGTTAAATACTCATGTAAGAAAAATGATCTTGACGTTGTAATTCAAAGCAATTTGGAAATTATTCTTTGACAGGACATTTATACCAGCTAGCCACTGAAGTGTTACTTGTAGCTGTAAGAATACTGGGGAACTTATATTGCAGAGGGGATTTTTGATTTTTTTTTTTTTTTTTAGTTTGGCATTTACCTCAGTGACACATAGTATTTTTTTCAAAGAAATTATATATAAAATATTTAAGAAAACTTTAATTTAAATTGTATTGGCTTTGTGTGTTTCTAGACTGTGTCTTGGTTGTATTTTTAAAATAAAGTATTAAATGTTTGTTTAAAAAGGATGCAAGGCCTCTGACTGTCAGTTTTCTGGCTGATGACCTGAGCAAATGCTGAACTCCTAAAACTCATGAAAAAATCATTAAAATATCTTGTTTATTTTTTTCTCAGATGTTGCTTGCTTTCAGCCTGTTTGCTGTATGATTAACAGACAGCAGCATAACTGCTGACCTAAAGTGTGTTCTGACATCCAGTGAAATTAATAGAAAGTATTAGTGGAATAAATATACAAATGGAAATGAATGTTCTGACTACAAAAAATTTAGGTCATTTTGAGCAAATAGTACAACACACAGTAGATTAATTATTTGCATGGCGTTGATTTCATATGGTGCACTTCCATTGTTTTCAGCAGTGCTGTTAGGACAAAAGACTGTAGGACTCGGTAGCAATGATTCTCAGAATAAACCCTTTTAATGTAAGGCAGCTGCTGCTAAGGTGAACCACAGGCTCTCTGAGGAATGACATTTTAAAGTTTGTTTAGCACAACGTCCACATCTCACTGTGCACCAAGGATGAATGTTTAACACAGTGACCAGAGGCATTTCCTGTTCAGAGACATCTTGTTGGGTCAATAGCTGTTCACACAGTCGTATTCACTTACGTGAAGAATGTCCAACCCAAAATTTTTAGATCTTAAAGATACATATTTTTTATGTATCTTTAAAAGGTTATTGTATTTAAAGGTTATGTGGTTTTCATAGCTCACTTATTTTTGCTAAGCAGCTTCTCTTTTATAACCCCTCCAAATACTAACAGATCCTGTAGTTATATTTTCCCTCAACACTGAAAGCCAGAGGAACATTTTTGGCTGCACGTAAGTTTAGTGTCTGGATTACAGATGCTCTTTTTCCTTTGACCATTCTCTTTCTACTGAGCAAAAGTGTTTAGAGTGAAAACGAAAGATAAATTTTGGAAAGTAAATATCACATGCCTGTAACATATATTTGCTAAATTTCAGAGTGTGCTTTCACACACACAGTGTGTGTTTTGTTATTGGGGGCACTGGAGATCATCAAACATTTAAAAATTATGTCTTAGTAGCTTCTTGAAGCTTTGCTTAAGTGAAAGGGAGAAGTCTGAATGTTTCAACACATGGTCATTCCCTTCCTCATCCTGTTAAGGAAGTAGATTTTTCCAGAACTAGGGACCAGATGGAAGACAAATTACAATAATGATGTAATAGAAAACCAGTGATGTAGGAGAAAATTAAACACACACACCTCCCCACCCCTCCAAATATTGTTCTTTTTGATCTGTGGTCTAGCTCTGTTCTAACAGCTTTTCAGGCAGAAGGAAAGCAAGCCAGAATGAGCATCTTGCTCACAATAAGAAAAATGCTGCACCTCAACCCTCTAAGCCTCTTGAAAAATAAATAAAAATTGCCTCCTATGAAAAGTCTCTGGTGCTGCTATCAGTAACCTCTTTGTTCTCTATTGCTCCCCACCTGTAACCACAACTATTCCACATGGATGCCCCAGAGCTGTTACTCAGGGACCCTCCTATGCTCATAGAGAACCTGTTTCAGCTGCTGGCAACATATTCTAGCAGCAGAGAGTCAACTTCTTCAAGAACATGAATTCCTATACCCCCATGGTCATGTCTGAGATGAACAACTGGATTAACCAACCTTTACATAATCCTCTTCTGCCCACATGTTCTTTTCCATTTCATGAGAGGTACTATGTAAGAAATCTTGTTTCTCATCATGAAAAAGAGTTATGTAAACTCAGTTTCTTCACAAGCATTGCAGTATGTTCAGCTGAGCATATTAAAATAATTCACAGCAGTTGCAGTTTTCCACCAGCTTTTCCTTGCATCCTTGTAAAACAACATTAACTGGGTAGAGGACTACATCACTGGTTTTGAAATTACATTACAGACTTGCCAGTTTGGAACATTTGTTTTCAAATTAGAAAAGAGATTCTGAGTGCATTAAAGATTGAAAGAAAAAAAGATGCAACAATATGACACCATAGTAGATAGGGGAGAAATCGTTTTCTGGTATCAGACATACTATGCAGTGTTGCAGCAAAATATACAGGATGTGCCTTTGGAACATTGACAGTACTTAATGAGCTGAGAGGCTGGGATTACAGAAGCATCTGGCAGTGGCTTTTAAACAAACAAACAACAACAAAACCCACCAGTTTTGGTTTTTCATTTTAATACCTAGAAGTTGGTGTGTGGACTGATGTCCTAACATGACATAGACACTGATGTGCAGAGGTTCCAGCATGTTTTTTGAAAAGTATAGATAAAATTAGCTTGATCTTTACTTGAACTCTCCAAGTAAATTCCTACTTTGATACTGTTTGGAGTTCCTGTCAAGTTCTGCTAAAATTATTTGGGTTTTTTAATGATGATGAAAATCACCTACAGTTTTTTTGTCAAATACTCTTTAACACCATTCTTAAACTGAAGGTTCCACTGGACCCTGATCTGCCTAAAATCACCCTACCATACCCATATTTCTTGCAGGGCTGAGTGCTAGGCAAGAGTCTTAACTCCACCTACAGCATTTCTTTTTATCACCTGAATTCTTCCAAAGCTTTGAGAAACAGAGGCAGTGATAACCAGAAACCTGTTCAATAGAGAGCAGGGGGCGTGTTTATTTTTCCATATTCTGTTGTCAGAGTAATGCAGAGTTTCAACGCCTGCAAATAAAACATTAAAAATCAGTTTGTAACATCTGTTAATGCCTTCCAGTATCACAGCTATTAAAGAAAGATATCACAATGAAACAGGATAATCTCAGGCAAGAAAAATAACATTCTGCATTTACAAGTGTTGGGATTTTTTTATTCTTTCCACCTTATATATTAAAAATAGTCCCAGTTACTGCTGTTCAAGACAGATTTGTAGTTTGTGTTTACCATACAGCTTTTGTTAACATTCTCTTTAAGGGGCACAAATCACCTGGACTAAGCCATGACAATTAGCAATGTGCACATGAAGTACCTGGGCAATTTTCATTATTTAGGGTTTCTCACATCCCACTTAAGTTCTTCCAGAGTGGTGGTGAGGTGATCTGGTGTCCCATGTGAAGTGAGGTAACAACCACTATCCACATGTCTGCATCGCTGAACACTGCACTGCAGCCACTGCATCCATCCTTCGTTTAAACAGTCCAAATTGTCACTGGCAGCAGGAGTGCCTTCTGCCAGAGTGGTAATTCTTGGGTGCAGCTCCCCTCCACTGAGGCAAAGGCACCTGCAAGGAGGGCAGGCAGCCTAATGACTGCTCCCTGCTCCCGGGGTTTCAAGACAAAAGGAATCGTCCTTGCTTTATTAATCTAATACCTTTTGCACACCGTGAATAATCTTCATTTAGGGAAAGAACAAAAAATGTTACTTCTTTGCCTATTTTTGATTTAATGACAAGATGTTCTTTCCTGTTTCTTTATGCAGATATTTTGCATTTTGAATACACATCGTGAGTATCTTTTGAATACTCACTGAGTACTCATTCAAAGGATGGTGATATTTGCTTTTACACGTTTAATGGCACTCCGTGGACACTAGCGGAGCAAAGCTGTGCGTTTCCTGCAGTGTAAATGCCCCGGGAGTTTCGCTCCGAGCGCCGCCGGTGCCCACGAGGTGCCGCCCTCGCCCGTCGCTGCTGCTGCGGCTTGCGAAGGGTTTGAGGCAACCCGAGACCGGACCGAACAGCAGCTACCGAGTTCTGCTATTTCTCTGTGCTTTGTGCTTTACTGCATACTCTTTGTACAGAAACGTTTCCTAAGCTGGCCTAAGAAAAGGGCAAAAAAAAGGTTGGCATAGACAGATTTATTAAGAAGGAGCCGCAAGATTCTCAGAAAACTAACAGCTCCACTCCTCGTGCTCTTTTCCAGTTCAGCCTCGATCGCATTCCCAGAAGCCGCGAGGTCAGACAGTCCTGGATCTCCTCTGTGGTAACAACACTATACTCCATACTTTACTCTCTTCCTCTGACCTACAAACGGAAACCAGATTTGGTAGGTAAAGAAAATTTTAATTTATTGAGAACTTGCTAATCCGCATTATAAAAGCACTTGGAATTTGCAGACTGCAGCTCATATGTATGCTTAGGTTTACAATTCACAGGAAAACTATTTTTAATTTTAAATTAAATATAGTGGCAATACATCAAGAAAGAGAGAACAGGTTGCACTGCTGGTGAATTAGAATAGCAAATACCAGTTTTCCCTCGCGTTTGCAAGCACCTTCAGAGTCACTCCCTTGTTATGCTGGCAGAGCTAGGAAAAACAAGATTGCTGCTTCCTGATAGTATCTCTTCAGGATTGCAGCAGCACAAACTATGCCTGAAAGCCTGGTTATCCTGTTGGCTGGACCTGCTTCTAAAATGGTATGACCAGTCTGGTACAGACAGGTTCAGACCAGCACAAATATATACAGATTCAGTTCTTGTGCTTGCATGGACTTCTGAGCTACAATGCATATTTATTTAGTCTTTGGCTGACTGACAATAATTATCTCATATAATGACAAAAAGCATCAAAGCTGAAGTAGCAACTCCTCAGCACTTTAGTAGCTTTTTTAAGCTGTTCAGAAAACTGCACTCTCATGCTAATTACATTTATTTAAAAATATTCCACACACTTAAGTCAGAAGCATTCAGGGTTGTCAGATGGTAGAGCTACAATGGAGATTTTTAATCAAGAAAGTTTTGTGTTAACACAAAAGGTAGTGCACTGGTCTCCTAGCTTTAAGTCTTACAATTTTGTAAGAAAAGAATTTGGTTACAGCTGGCTTCTTGCTAGAGTTGTTGTCATCTTAAGGAGGCAATAATCTAAATTTGAGAATTTTTTAAAAAGTTTTAGTTTAGCAGAACTTCAAATTAAAACTTTATGAGGTTTAAAATGCTTAAATGAAACATGTAAAAACTAGTGGAGTTACAAGGTATTTTTCATAATTAAGTAGTAGCATCTATACACACACAGATATTTGTAAGGAGACAGATATTTGTAAGGAGACTATTTTTAAATTCCTCTGTGAACTCTATGGCTAATTCTAAAGAGGCTTTTTAATGTTTGTGGTATTTTGAATGTTTAGAGAAGCTGCTGTGAGTAATGTGATCTCATTTGCTTCAATAGTACTGGTCAGTTCCTGTCAGATCAAAAGCTACTTGCTTGCTGGACTTTTCAAACAGTTTAGTGTGCAAAACAACAGAAGTAGGGTTTTTTTTTGCAGTTGCTGTTTTTCAAGCCTATTATCTCCAGAAAACTGGAGATAAAACTGGGAGAGGGGAGAAGGTGGCATGCTATTCTTTCTACAGTGGTTTTGATTGGGGCAGTGGTAATAGTCAAGTTTGTTTACATGAGCAGACAGAAAAAATGTGAGCAACATATTTAGTAATCAACATATTTAGCTACACCACTGTGTTAGGTTAGTGTATATTCTTACTTATTGCAAAAGAAATTGACTGGGAAAATCTCACTGCGTAGCTTCATAAAGGAAGCAGGAAGTTACTGATCTAATTCCATGTTTTCTGTTTACCAAAAGAATTTAAAGTGACAGTGAGATTTACACATGGAGTTATTAGAAACAGTGTTGGGGCTGATAAACTGTAATAAGCTATCAGAAGACTAACGTTTTGAAAAACACTTATGCTTGTAAAATGAAGGATATGTTTTAGCTAGGCCTTTAAGATCTTTGCAGTGTTTAAAGGAACCCCTGTCTCAAAATGAGATCCAAAGAGTCTTTATTCATGGTTAAAGAGCTGGAGGGGAAGGCAACCCCAGTTACTTTTTGTCAGATGCTATTATCAACCAAAATAGCAGCTGACAGAAGCATCCCTGGCATTAAGGCAAATGATGTACCACTTGAAAGCTGCTTACATACTACTACTTGTATGTATATCTTAGTTTAAGAATTCTGTAAAATATAATAAAAATCAGAGAGCTGCAAAGATTTTAAAACACTTATCCTAGGAGACTGGTTCAGGGATTAAAATGCCTCACATTGCCAGTGAAAAGACTGTATGGTATGTGAAGCAACTGGTAGTATTTAATTACCTTTCAACAAAAATGTTTGCCGTGAATTGAAACTCACTTTACTCTTGGCAAAATGTAATGCTTAGTAATGCAAAGAACTAGAACTAGACTGGGACAATTGCTGGCACTCACAGGGCTCATCTATAACTTTTGGCATGGAAATCAACAACCGAGTTTAGAAACAAGCACAGTGTTACATCATGCTGAGAGCTTCATATTTTCAAACAGGAGAGCTCATGGGTGCTGTACATTTTCAGTCTAGACACTGGTTTTGTTTAACTGCAGGAGGGAAGGACAAGCTTGCTTCTAAGTCATTTGTATGTATGAGTGATCCCGAAATCCTGACACTTGCTTTCAGGCTTGTCAGAAATGTGTGTATGTATGAAGGAATGACTGAAGTCTTCTCTAGGCAGTCTAAAGCTAGAGAAACGCAAAAGTGTTGCAGTTATCAAGAAATGCAGGACAAGAAAAGTACTGCAAAGGGAGCCCAAAACCATTAGGTGCACAAAGGCAAGATTTGGAACAGATATGCTAGTTATGCCAACCTAAGCCTGTCTGTGGAGTGCAAATAGCTGCAAAAGGGAAACAGCAAACCCAGCTGTACTGGAGTTACTTGATGAGCACTTGATATGTGCTTTACTTGATGAGCACTGTGTCCCTTTTGTATCTCAACTGATCTGGCAAAGCTTCTTGGTTTAATTTGCCTGAGAAATCAGTTCCATCTAACCCTTCTTCAAGACAGCAAGTTCAGAAGGAACTGGAAAACTTCCAGGAGATCTTTGCTGTCTTGCAGGACTTGACACATGCTTGAAGTGGGCCTCTAGAGAGTTTAAGAAATGAAAAAGTTAGTTGAGTTGTTCAGCTTGAGATCATCTTCAGGAGGCCTATTTCTGAGTTATGAACATCTGCACTCTGCAAAGTCCCTTTAGAGATATTAAGCCAAGTAACAATTAAGATGTCAGAAGTGATGATTGGCTTGTGTTTCTATAGCCAAGAATTACAGAAATGTAAGTGTCAGAGTGTTTTGCAGGTGAATGTATGGTGAGCAGTTTTTATAACATCTATCTGCCTTAGATAGGCTTCCTATACAGAGGTCTGAAATTCCAGGCAAGGAAAGGCTTGTGCCAGCACAAGCACACTGCTTACACCCACCTTCCCCCAGAAAAGCTTTTAAAACCATTCATCAGTTGCAGCCAGATTTAGCATGTAGTCTCAGAGATTACAAATTCCTACCATGAAAACAGGCAGCTGGTCAGAGAAGAGACTTTTGTTGTCTTCATTGGGAGAAAGGCTAAAAAGAAACATAAAACTAGAACAAGATGTTATAAGATCTATTATCTAGAAAAGGATGCAAATCCTTCCTACTTATAGAAAATTATACAAGCTGCACAAATTTTTTGTCCAAAGATAATTACTGCATCTTAAATAGATTATTTGATATACAAGAAGGATTAAAGTTACAGCTTTCCTTTAATATGCTTGAAGTCAGTCAGTAGATACAAGTTCAAAGGAAACTGGTCTTCAGTTCTCTTGCTGCTTACAGAACCATTGTCCTTGGGCCAGTTTTCCAACCCTGCAACTAAGTTTTCAGGTGATCTAGCCTTTTGTCTGGATCATGATTACCCTCCTCATTCTGGCATACCTGAAATCCAAACTGAAAATGAAGGATGTGCACCTGCCACACAGCAGAAGCTGCAAAATATTGTATCCAGTCCTTGTTTTCAGCCATAGATGGGTTATGTAATTGGCCTGTGATTTGCTATCCTTTAATATAATTAAATTTCACCTACACTTGTGCAGAAATGCTGCATAAAGCTCCATTCATTAGCAGATTGCACATCCTGGACTGTTAGGACCAGACTTTTTTTTCCTTTTCTGGGGACTCTTCTCAACATTTCCCACTGCCTCAGGGCTCTACAGAGCCTGAAATAAGTAGATATTTTCAGATGGCTGCTATTTGGAAAAACCTGGGTTAAATCAGGCTAAGGAGGCGGTCCTCCCACGTTAGGGCCTCCTTCCTGTGGGAAGTCTGTATAAGTTTACATTTGCCCAGCAAGTATATGCTCTGCTGTCAGAGAATGAGTCTCTCCTTTTTAAACTTTTTTCTAGAAGACTGAAACCTGCACAGCTTATCATGCTTGTAGCAATCACCTCGTTTATGACTGCACATCCCATCACACATGCCTGATCCCCTGACTGGTTAAACTGACAAAGGCAGCTTCTGGTTACAGAAGTGTTTGCACAGTAAGCTAAATGAAAGGAGATCATTATTTCATGTAGCTAAGATTTTTCCATTCTTTGTGCCCTGCCCAAAATGTCTTGAGTTCATAACACTCTCACAAATTACTGTGACAAATAGTAAGTTATTGTCCCTTATATCACGGTTCTAATTGGAACCTTGTGGAAAGCTACAAAATCTGGGTGGTGACATTTTTTTCTTTATTCATTTTATAACAAGTGATCTTTATATAATGCAGTATTAGGACTGTCTGCTGCATTCTTTTGCACGCTGAATTTTTCCGCAGTGTTTCTAATTCTTTGGACCAGATTGACTTTATGTCTGATCTGCTCATGCTCTTCTAGGATCAAAACAGTCAAAATAAGCAAGAGTAAGAGCACTGCATTAAGAACTTCAGCAATACAATTTTTTTCATTCAAAAAGAAAAAGTGAAGGCATCAACATTGGTTTAACTTCTCAGTGTTGATGAAAATGAGTCTTATCCGTCCCTCCTTGTGTACTGTATGCAGCTTCCCTGCAGCCCCAATGCAGAATTCCCTGTGCTGAGCACAGATAAACATCTGAAGCTATTCCAGTCAGTTGGTTCAAAGCTGCCTTGTAGCTCTGCCCTTTCTGTGACTGCTAATTAGGCTTGCCTATAGACACTCCTTTTCAGAGGGAGGACAGGAGTAACAGTAAAGATGAACTGAGATCTTAGCTTAGATTTAAGGAGGCATATTTAGACGTAAAAGAGTCTTTAACTCATCAGCTATCAGGGTCATTAGGACCCTAATGAACACTCTGGTCACACTTACATGTATGTTATAAAGCATAACAGTCTTACTAAATCTAACCACTGGTATGCAGAGACAGAGTGCCAACACCTCTAGGTTTTACACTGTGAAGATATTTCAGGTAGGTATTTGATGCACATTCTTGCTATACCAACTTCGGTGATTAGGCAGTAGCCCAAGAGATGTTTTATGAACATTTAAATATCATGTGTAGTTAACCTAAAATACTGCTTTCAAGTTGAAGTTAAACAAATGTCTGATTAATGAAAGACACACTGAGATTTGCTATTGAAGGTTCCATTTAAGCCACTAGTAGTAACATATATGATTATATTTGAGAGTCCTTAGATTTAATTTCTACTTTAGAGTAGAAGCAGGCTACTAGAATAAGCAGTACTTTTTATGTGAGGAGATATAAAAAATATTTGTAAAGAGGCTCTAAAAGGTTGGATGGTATTTCTCATGGTGACCAAGAGACTCTGGTCAGGTTCACATTCAGCCAAGGTGATGTTGCTGAAAGCCAGCTAGTATGTAGTGTTGTTGCTAGAGATGTAGTTCAGTAGCTACAGCTGGAGATGTAGTTCAGTAACTACATCTCTAGCAACTACATTTAATTTACTTGGCAAAGGCTTTTTATGGAGTTCTTTTATGACCAACTTCATCTACACTAGGTCAAATTTCCTCTACTTCCTACTAATTTGTCAGCAGCAATAAACCACATACCCACTCCATAGTAATGTAGGTAGGGAGTTAGTTTATTCTCAACCCTGTATCTGCTTTGGTAATCTTGTTCTTTTTTAACCAACGTATCCATCTCCCACAATTTCTCAAAAGACTCAATGGTTGTTTTGTTGGTCCCACTGACAGCCTGGGTGTTCATGTAATGTTTCAATAACCAACACTAACATTTCACAGACTTGAGCCTTAGTACCAGTCTCACAGCTGTCATTTATTATTATTTTTAATTGATCATTCTATGCTTCCCATTTTACATTTGGCAACTAGGCTGGGAAGTATGCTGATGGAAACTACCACTCCAAAGACCTTTTAATCTCAATGACAGACCTGTCACCTGCATATAGGAGCAGTTAGGTATGGTGCCTAAGATTAGACTCCTTAGAAAAAATTAAAGCCTTCATGTTTCTTTAGGCATCCAAATGAACCTTCCTCAATAAGCTGTTGACTAACTTCTGACACTCTTAATGACCCCAGCCATATCTCTTCTTTTCATCAGTAAAGCCCTTGGGCATAGACACAAGCAGACCTGAGCTGTTTCAAGTCTTTACAGTGTCAAATAGCTACATGCATAGCTAAGCTCTGCTGAAATCCAGGAGCTGGGAGCTTCCTTCACTTTGTTTTTGGAGGCTGATGCCAGTCACATCAGCTGGGCCTCTTCCCTTGTCTCTTGCCCCTGAGGACAGTGGGTTGGTAGCTCTGGGTCAGGCCTGGAAGGCAGAAGTGATAATGCCTAATGCTGTTATGATTAAAACCTTACATCTAGTTCCTCGTGGTTTTGCAGAAGCTCTCATTTTCTCACATAAAAAAATCCACTAGGTAGGATTTTTTTTTCTCTGTCTCCAAACCTGTAGAAAGTGGGAGCTGTATAAAAGGGGATGCTTCCCAATCTCTTTAGTTCAATGAGAGCAGCACTCAGAAACAAATAGAAACCCAGCTGTGTAGTTTACTAATTTAGTGTCCTTGCTCTTCCACTTTCTTCCCCACTCTAGCCTTTACTAATCTTATTTATCCTGGTTAGCTAATATGCCTGTAGGACCACACATGTCTCCACTTGTTTTGAAGAGCACCTCAGTTACTGGCTGTATTGTATGATAATAACAGCTACTATACCACTGAGATCCAGAGGGGAACAAGGAAGGTTCTCATGGCAGGGCTACAGCCTACAGTTGCTGACCAGCCTGAACACAAGCTGTTCCTGTTACTATAACTACCTTCTTGCACCCCTGATGATTCAAGCGATTTAGACAGCAGAAGATAAAAGTGTATGCAGGCATAATTCAGTTCCACCTTAATTATCTGATTTACATCAGACTACATAGCTAGCTTTTTGGCATTTTTTTTTTGTCCTGCCTTGCATTTTGTAGGTAAGTTCAAACAGAAAATAGGGTGGAAGTTTTAGCTTGTTTTATATACAGGTGCTGGAGGAAAGTGAACTGGATAAAATCTCCACTCTACAAAAAGAATAAACCAGTAGGTAGCTTAATGACCTTTCTATTGTGCAAACAGAACCTGAAATTCTTCTTTCTCCCCATCAATAACAATAATAAAGAATTGTTGAAAAAGATTCCTGCCTTTTTTAAACTGTAAAAATTATTAACAATTCTAAGCTAATTTTTCTCAATGTTCAAAACTTAAATTTTCAGACATACTAAAGTGCAAGACTATCAAAAGCTTCCATAAGAACACTCCCTCTCAACATGCTTAAGTATTTGAGTGTGAAGGTTTAAAAAATAGTAATATAATATTAAAACCAAGCAAGGGCTGATGAGCTCATGAGATGCTGTAATTTACATAGCAGAATACAAATGAATTCTTTGCAGATTCTCTCTTCTTGTGCCACCGAGCTGTCCACCTCTCCCCATCAAAACAAAAACCACACAAACAAAAGAATTCATTATTCCTATAACATAGGAATATCTAATGGGCTTTTCCTACATTGTTAAAAAATAGGCATTGCATAGCAGTTAAAAGGACTTGGATAGATATGGATCATTCAGTTAACCCAGCTTTGGTCCATTTTGTATCACTCCATTTGCCTTTGCCTCTTTTAGTAGTTGTCTATCACCACCACCTCCTATTCCCTGAGCCTTCTCTCCAGGCATTCAGCACTGTGGAGTAGGGAGCATTACCAGATCAAAGGAGGCCCAAGCATTGTCCTACAGATACTCCAGGAGGCAGCTCCATGCCTGGTAAGCAGCACAGCCTTCAGCTCACACAAGCACATCCCCCAGCAACAAACAGCATTCCCACACCACCAGCCTCCCCAGCCCCAGCGAGCAGGGCAGTTTTTGTGCTCTTGACCAGGTGACAAAAGGCCAATCTCTGCAGAGGTCATTAAGGAGAACAGCAGGTGTTGCCAGTTTCCTATGCAAAGCAAATCAAAAATTAGTTTTCCACTTTCTACTAAATTTAGGGAGAGTTACATTGTCCTCCTTTTGATTGTTGTACTTTGGGAACATAAGTAGTACTTAAACAATTGTTCTTTAAAAGATATGCAGCAATTGTATGTTTATGTACTTATAAGAAAAACTGCAAGTTTACTGCTTTACTCATTTTTGCTCTGACCAGTGACATTTAATCCCAGTGAAGCTGCAAGCTCTGCTTTCAGTGTTTTCCCTGGTAAATGTCACTCTGCTACAGTGCTGCATTCACCAGCTCTAAAGTAGCTTTTATCAGCAGTGGTGCCATGTGCCAGTGTTCCTGGTGTTCCCAGACTGCTGGCTTAGCTTATTTTCTTTCAACAGTTGTGGAAAATATCTGAAAAGCAAAGGCAAGAACTATTCCATTTTTATATAAAAGTGGTTAATAGGAAATTAGATTTATAGAGTTGCTGAAGGTAAATGTTGTATTCTGATCATTTACTTTTAAACCTCCATTAATATACAGTTTGATTTGTTTATTTTACTGTTTAGAATTTGGTTAGATTCAATTGGCAGAGAATTTTAGTATGTAGGATTTAGTTTATAGACCTAGCTGTGAGGCCAGGCAGCCAGTGAGCCAATTTAACAGTGAGGTGGACATTTCCTTGCATTAGAGGTGCATATAAATGGTGTTGAGAGACCTGTAGCACTGGCTTCTGGAACAACCCCTTACAGCTTCATGGCAACAAAGTAGGAACCCCCAGTGACCAGGAAAGTCCTTGGACAATTTGCAGCTCAAGAGGTCACAAAAGTGACACAAAAATTGTCTTTGGCCCCCTTTTCCCCCCACTTCTGCTGCCTCATTAAAGAAGGCTGAACTCAGAGATTTTCAGACATACCTCATGCAACACAAATGTTCTACAAGCAGCCTTGTAGCTAAAGTAAATGGATACTGAGGGAAACAGATAAGTGTAAATAAATGCTTGAGGGAAACACCCTCAATAGCTGCTTGACCTTGTAGAGGGCCTGGTCCCTTCTTGTCCAATAGATGCCTACCTCTTCCCCAGAGCATACTGGTGATTGCCATGGGCTTCACTGGGAGATACTGGTATTCTGCTGGTGGGGAAAAGCAAAAGCCTTGGTCTTTTCAAGGTGTAAGACATCAATCATTCTCCAAAAATAACTTTTGAATAATGCTTTGAAATTTACTAGTAGGACTGCTCATCTTCTCATCTTTGAGGAAGGCTGTAGGTGATGCAGTTCCTTTCCATCATCCTTTCCAGTTTGTGTACAGGCAGGAGCTGAACAGCAGCATTTCTACCTTACACCTTCTGCAATGGTTCCTCATCTTTATAGTGTACATATTTGTTTTCTCAGAAGTTTCCCCTGTACATCATACACTCTTCAAGTGTATGATGTTGGACTCCAAGCAGAAGGACCACTGGTCTTCCTTCCTGCTGGCAGTGTGAGAGGGAGTAAATAGGACTGGTTAGACCAGATTTTTGGAGGGGAATTGCCACTGCAATTGCAAAAACACCAGTTCTAAGCAGAACATGTCTGTAGACACGTACTGAAGGTTAACTGAAGGTTAATTTTTAGGTCTGACTTACAGATCACAGCCACCAGTTCAGATAGAAATCTGTTTGTGGGCTTCAGCAGGTTTATGACAGTATTTTTCAGGGGCCATTTCCTAAATCCAAGCATTTTGGGACAGGAACATCTATAATCAGAGTATAATATGAGCATTTTGCATACAGAAATTCTATAGAGCCACATCTGCTTTGTCCTTTTCGAACTTATATGTGTGGAAGGGGAAAGAGCAGAGGACATGAATTATGATCAGACCATGTTTTATTTAAAGATGCCAAGTCCATCCTTTTCCTGATCCTTTTTCCTGCATGCAAATACTCTTCCATGGATCAAAGGACATCTGAGAGGCAGCTTACAAATTATAAACAGTCAGAAAGTGTAAACTGGATGTTTGAACTGAATGCATCATATCAAAACCTGAATATAGGAGAGGTATTTTATTATGATTTTAATTTTGATTGCTGTCTTTCTGTTTTGTATCTCAGCAAAGTAATAACAGGAGCTCAGTGTGGCCTTCACAGCTACATAGAGATTAATAAATAGACCCATTTACTGTTATTTCATTACATGATCTTTTGTAAGTACACTTAGTTTGGAATTCACTGTGACATTTACCTCTATGTGTGCATCTAGACACAAGAATACCAAAATATCAAAAGGACTGGAGCTGCTGGCCAGGCTTAATAAAGAAGAGAAGTAGGATGAATTCTATGGCTTGATAAAGACTTGTAAAAATACAGCTTTTTCTAAAACCTGTTCTACAGTTCTCAACTTCTGGCCTCAGTAAAATGTTAGGATGGCTACCTGACCTAAATCATGTCCACAACTGGTATATTTTGTGTCAGACTGTGGAAAGTAAGGGACCGATGCTTGAGCTTTCATAGTAGCTGGAGGCTAAAAGAGTGCAGAGCCAAGAAGCAAAACAGCTGGAAGGGTGCCTGAGAACAGGGATGCAAAGAGAGATGAACACCAGTGATCATAAAGAAAACTAGGAAAGAGAGGATGGGTGGGAGACATCTCAGAGGATTGGGTAGAGTACAGACAAGTTGATGGAAAATGATGGCACTGAGGAAAGGACAGGAGAGAGGATGGCAGTAAAAGAGAGAAAGGGATGGGGAGCAGTGAAGGTAAGACAATATGTGTACTCCAGGTTCCTCTACTAAAGGAAAGGGAAAGAGTAGTTTCTGTTCAGCAGTGGTGCACATTTTTCTGTTCCAAGCTGAGTTTTGAATAGGAAATCAGCAGTTAGACTATATATTCAACTCAGAAAAATAGTAAGTAGTAAATAATGTTTTGGGGCTTTAGGTGCTTCTTATGCTCTTATCTGAAACAGCCCAGCTTCTGCAGGGATGCTGATGGGTTTTGCCTGCAGACACAGGAGAACAAATTTTTTCCTATGCCTACATTTACACTACAGAAACAAATGTTATTATAAATAGAGATACCTAAACATGCCTTAAGTTACATGTCAGTAGCCATGTAACAGTATGACAATCAACATTCATGCAAATTAATAAAAATTTCCAGAAAATATGGCAAAATGCATTATTTAGTTTACAGATATGGAAAAGTTTATTTGAAATGCAAAAAGGCAGCATGTGTGGTTGGTTTATGTCCTTACTCACCAGGCCAAATGTATAAAAAACAGATCTTCATTCTCCGTAGATTGTAGGGGATATAAGTCCCAGTGTGGATGTACTTGAAAGCAGGTTCAGCAGGAGGTTTGAAAACACAGTATACTTCTCTGATTTCAAAATTCTAGAATGTAAAGATGATGTGTTCAGCTTCTGAGCAATATAATACAAAAATAATACAAAATAAGTACATCATTGCAAGTTTCAAATTCCAGTATCTGTGGATGTTGGTACCCTGAAATTCCAGGATTAAAATTGCATACAGCATTGCATACAGTTACTTGTAAGGGACTCTGAGAAAACATCAGCAAAGTCTTGCATTAATAAATAGTTCAATTAAGATCAACAACAAAATCAGAACATTTTTAGAAACAGTATTAAAGTCTGTTGATTCTGGTCAGAAAACACGGCATTACAGTCATCACATCCCCAAGCTGGGTTTCTGGGGCTATGATCAGGGCAAAGAATGAGAGAGAATTTGGAACTCCATAGCACCAAATCTGTTGCTGCTTTTAGCTGAGGCAAGGTGCTGCTAACCAGTTTATCAGTGGGATCTTGCCATGAAGCAGGAAAGGAAATGTTCTGATCTAATTGTTACAGCCCTGAAGCAGAAATTCAGATTTTTTCCCCCACTAGTATTAAAAAAAATGTGACTTTATGGGGTATAGAGCCATGATTTTATAAAAGAACTCTTTATTTCCATGTAACCCCAGCTGTGCAGAAAAGTGCTGATTACATGGTAGTATTTAAGTTTAGTAAGAAATTTCTTGCCTAAAATCAATTTTGATACCAAGTGGAATGCCTCATATACCCTGGTTTAAACCTTTTACTTTTAAGCAATCTGTTTTTCAGTTGAACAATGTCTAAAATTAAGAGTACTTTCTTTTATTGTTAACATTTATAAGTGAATTTGAGATCTCTGCTCGAAGGACATGACATGTTTTTACCACAACAGTTTCCTTCTGTATGCTTTTAACTGTCTCCAAGTGTTTATTAAAAATAAAAAATAAAATCTAGTCCCACATATCAGCTAATAGATTCTTGTGAAGGTCCTAATTCATCAGCACATTTTTGATGAACTCTTAAGTGTTTTGCTGACTTAAGCCAAGGTTCAAGAGGTTTATAACTGGATCCCAGGTTTAATCCTAATTAAATTTCTTTGGCTTTATTATGTGCACAGATTTAATGGCTGATACAACATAAAGCTGTGACTGAGAGTGGAAGCTGTTTTGGTTATATAGCCACAAGTCAAGGAATTGCAAATTTTTCCTCCATAGAAATAACTGTGCCATCTCAGAGGTCGTTTCCTCCTTCATGACATATAAAGAAATATGGTATTTTTGTAAAGAAATATGGTGGTTTGAATATGATAATATTTGGTACTTTGAAATAATGTGTTTTGTTTGCCCCTCCTATTTTTTTCATATTCACTTGCCTTTTCTGTTTTTTTAAAATATATTTTTCTGTAAATGTAATGCTAAATGAATATATACTTAATCCTTTACTGTATGAAAAAACTCATTACTTACTTTTGTAATATGTTTCTTCTCTTTTAGATATTGTGCAATGGACCAGGAACATGTGTTCCTGTCTGTTTATCTGCTTTTCTTCTTGGCCTTCTACTAATAAAGAGAACAATCATTGTGTATGTAGAGAGCATCTGCCGTGTGGAAACTTTATCCTTGTCTGGAAAGATTCTTTACTACTTTTCAGATTATTTCATTGTTCAGTGGCCTGAGCTAAAGAAAAAATATCCCAAGTCAGTATATCTTGGTCGAATAGTGTAGCAACAGAAGACAAGCTAAACTTTACCTGAAATAGACTCTACAAGCTCCTCACTTGCATTCCTGTAGTAATTTATTTTTAAGAATTCCTGTTATGAAATTAGGCTGGTACTTAAAAATGAGACAATAAAGATTTCTCTACATTTAAGTAAAATTTGTGTGTATTTGTATTTACTGCTATCATGTAGGTCTGTTTGCCAATAACTCATAGTGGCTCTAAGTCTATGCTGTCTCTGTTTTCATCTAGTTTTCCTGCTATGTGAATGGTAATTTTTGTCTACAAATAAATATGGGAATTTGTATGAATGTAACATTTCCTGTAAGGAAACTTTGTGTCATTTTTAAAATTGTAAGCAACAAAGTCTTTTTCTAGCACAACAGATTTTATTTCCTTTATGCTAGTGGTGAAGTCCCTTGTGAATCCTTAGGGTATAAAGGAAACAGTTATATTAAGTTGGCTTCATGACAGTTTGTACTTTACAGTCTTCCAAAACCCCCAGAGCATTAAACCAGTATCATTTTTCCTCTGGTCTTGTCAAAGCTGTCCTTACAGTCTGTTGTGCACCTTTTGAAAATTGTTGCTCACTTCTTAAGATGAATAAAAAGGTGATAAGTGTTATGCTACAGGCACAATACTTACCCGTTTAAGAAGACTTTCTTCAAAGCTTATGTGCAAAAAGCCTTACCGAATCTACATCAAACAGAGCAAAACTGTCTCTTGGGGAAATTGAACTGGTTCAAGCTCTGAAACAGAGAAAAAGAAAATCAGTAATAAGGGAAAGAACAGTTTCCCTCTTTTCGTGATACAGTGAATTTGACTTCAGTATATTGTTTTCTCATTTTAAGCACCTTACTTTGAACAGTACAATATACACTTAAGACTTTGCCATGAAAAATGGTATCCTGTACATTGGAACAACTTTTAAAAGGTATTTTGTTGGCAGTAAGCATTTGAAAGCATACTCAAGCACTTCACATTTATCTGGCAAAGTGTAATTCTATGACTGTCCCACCTATAAACCAATATAAACACATCTGTAATCTGTACACACACAGAGCTCTGTGGCTGGCTACAGAAACATAAACAAAGAGAAAAGCTCAAAGAAGAGTAGAAACGCCCTCCAGACTGCACAGCCTGATGCTGGTGAAGCCCAAGCAGCTCCTCACGCTGCCACAGGAGGAGACTGGGAAGGTTTTTCCTCAGCGTCAGATGTCAAAACATTGCAGCAGCTATTCTAGTAGGGAACGGGCGTGGAATTTAGCTCAACAGAAACAATGGTCCCTGCTGTTAGGAAACAAGAGTCCAGAGGAATAGGCTGCTTCATGCAGAAAGCCTTTAGAAGTCATCAGAAAACCTTGAGCAGAAAACTGTCATGGTATCGCAAGGCCTGTGGGGAAGCCAGCTGTTACAACCTGTCCAACAGGCTTAATAATCCTCAGCATAAGTTGAGTCCCTTGATGTGGTCACATGTGAGAACAGGGAGTTTTGTGGGGTTTAACCAAGATTATGTCTGAAATTAAAGTGCAGTTGATAGGTTAAGGCTATGTGAGAAGGACTTTGTGCAGCACATGCTGAGGTCCTTGAAAATTACTTGGTTGAAGTAAATCTGATGTGTCCAAGGGCTTTTTTCCCCTGAACCAGAGTGACGACTATCTTATCATGACTTTCTGCACAGTTGCAGATAGTTTGAAAGTTGGAGATACACTGGACTGTATTATGGCTAATGGTAGTTTATTTTAGATCAGTGCTTGCTGTTTTGCAAGGGAACTAGAGTAGAGGGGAAGAGGACAGAGGCAGCCTCTTCCTCTGCCCTGGGTAAGGGGAAGCAGCACAGGCTCAATGTGCTGGGGTTTGAGAAGCCTGGGAAGAGCAGAGCACCGAACACTGCCATTGCTGCAGCACAGCCTGTGGCAGAGCAATGTGCTGGGGTTTGAGAAGCCTGGGGAGAGCAGGGCAGTGAGCGCTGCCATTGCTGCAGCACAGCCCCGGCCCAGCAGCGAGGCCGAGGCCTGCCCTGAGCACAGCCAGGCTATGCTGCCTCTGTTCCGAGCAGAGCAGGAGCAGCCCTGGAGGCCTCGTCCTGCTCGGGGTTTTTACCTCAGCAAAAGTATCTCTGGCTGCTCCTGCTTGGGGTTTTTACCTCTGCAAAAGTATCTCTGGCTGCTCCTGCTCAGTGTTTTTACCTCAGCAAAAGTATCTCTGGCTGCTCCTGCTTGGGGTTTTTACCTCAGCAAAAGCATCTCTGGCTGCTCCGTTACTCCCTCAGAGCCCTGCCCAGGGCAGGGTTTGGGGTTTTGGTGTGCTTCCCAACTGCAGGTTCATAAACTTTTGCATCTGCCTTTGAACACTGTGGAGTTCCAGGAATTTTTTTCACCTGTCACCTGCATGGCAATGACTACTGCTAAAAGAAAGAACTTGTGTGTTCAGACTTGTCACCTCCCATGTAAACACTCTAAGGTAACAGTAGGTTTCTTCACAAGAGGCTGTCCTGAAAAACTGAATTGCCCCAGGTCATCTGATGTGGAGAAGTCTCATTTTCAAGGATTTGGAAAGACTTTTCCCACTTTTCTTCACTGCCAGACTTCTGGGGGAGCAAAGTCAAGAATATCTGAGCCTATGTTCCCCCAACAGCATGTTCTTTACGCTGGTAAACCTGGGAAGCACAGGTTAAAATAGCACATATAAAGTGGTTTTTAATGCAGATTGTTGGCTATGAGGGTGCGGGATGGCACCTATTCCCTGGGACTGCTATTTTCCTTACTGGCTCAAGTGCCTACTTAAGCTAAGGGCATTTACTTTTCAGCAGTTTATAATTAGTTGTAGCAAGTGGAAACTTGGATTAGAAATGACCCAGAAGTGTCTAGAGCTGAAACAGGTAGAACTGAAGTGGGAAGATCACAGCCTAACTGGCCAAAGCCTTCAACAAAACACTGCATCACAGGCATAGGAGATAGTTCAGAAAAAAAAACTTCTGGCTCAAATTCTCTTAAAGGAAGTTTTGTTATCAACCAGAGTGACTTTTCCTTGAGAAGATTATCTCAAATAACTGCTAGTTCTCTCCAAAGGCACAGTGCAGCTGAAGTAAACTAGCATTTTGTTCTTGAGAAGCTCTTTCTTATCTTTTGTTTTTAGAAGGTAGGTACAACCAAACGGTCTATTGTTCTAGGGGAAAACTGCATTCTTCCTCTCCCAGAACAGAACAGAAACCACCCCTCCCAGGGTCTAGCTAAAGACTTAAAGGTTGCTGACTGGATTCCTTAAGTTTAGATTCTTGGGGTTTGGTATGTCTCATTTTTTCTCTTAAACATTAATATTATAGCAAACACATTTGCATTACATACAAGGAATGTTTGATGTGAAATACATTACCTCTTTTTCTCCAGCTCCAAGAAAGGAAACCGTAATATCTAATAGATTTGAAGCAAAGTGAGGAAGAAATATATTCTTAAAGAAAACAAATATGACTTTATGGAAATATCATCATCAAAATTGGCAAAGAGTTTCAAAGAGAACAGAAGGCATCCAGAAATTCATTTTCTGAGTCCTAACATGGAAGCCAAATTCTAAATGAATTTTCTTTATCAGATTGTTTTATCTAGATATGCATTAACTGACAAATATTAAATATTCAGAGTTACTTTACTTTGTTTAGTGCCAAGAGACACCATCCAATTGAAGATATTTTTGCCCAACACTTCAGGCAAAAAGCACAAAAGACTCACTGTCACCCTTTCTCTCTGCCACCTGTGTCTCATATCTTCTCAGTGGAAATGAAGGGCTCTAACAGAGCCTTGGTAGATGTCTCTGTGGTTGTTCAAACACATTGCATACACAGTGCTTGTGTCTCCTTCAAATCCTGTTTTTGTTGCCTTTGCAGGGGTTCTGAGGAAGCTGCCTGGCTCTCAGTGCTCTGATAGCACTCTCCTTTGGCTGGCCTGTGCTGGCCCCATGTGCTGTGCTAACAAACTCCTGCTTGTTCCAGGAGCTGGGTGAGGATCCAGGAAAGTAAGCATTGAGCCCTCAGGCTGCTCACAGCACAAACTGAGCCCTAGACCTTTCTGAAACTCGAATTTGGCTTTTCCCAAAGACCATACTTCCTGATAGCATAATGGTAGTCTCGTGACCAGTATTGTTGAAATCAATAGGAAGCACTCAGAGGCAGAGGTCATCTTGCATAAGCTGCTTGGTAAGAACCAGAATTTTGCACAAGAATTCAAGAAAACCAGTAGCTCTCACAGTAAGAGCTTTGGATATTTTTCCTCTCATTGCTGTTACATGCTGCAGTGGCAATGAAGAAGGAAATGAAGGTGGCATATAATTCATGAAGATGGACCTTTGTTGACATACTTATTTCAACTCAGGTCACTATTCTGCATATGTATAAAATTTCCCATTTAGAATTTCTTGTATCTATTTTACTCCCTTGCCCAAAAATTTTTAACATGTTTTATAATCCAGTTCATTAACTAGTCAGACATAAATATGCATGCAACAGGAATAAGCAATCTCACATTTAGCTGTGTCAAGGATAGGCTTTAACCATGCATGCATGTATAAAAAGATGCATTTGCTGATTGATAATGTGAGTTTTACACATACCTTGTGTTATCTTTGTGTGTACCTGAGGAACAAAGCTAAACAAAGTGTTTGATGTGTTTGTTATTCTCTAACAAGAGAAAGAGTAGGAGTAATAATATTTAACAGAAGAAAATGGGGGTCTCTCTGAGGAATGTTTAATGTTTAAAAAAACTTATAACACATTATCAATTAAGATATTATGTATATTAAAGAAGTGTATTGTAAATCAATGAATTGATGAACAGTAGCACAGACATTACTCCACTGTTCCACCAGAACGTTTCATTTGCAGTTTGGAGTGCCTTTTTTTTCAAGGAAGTGTGTTGGGGGTGTGGGTTTTTTTAATACAGAAGTCAGGTATTCATGACTATGCAGTGAGATGACCCAAACTGTACTGGGTTTACAGGCAGCTGCTCAAAGAGATTTTGTATAAACTTCAGAGGAAGAGAATATTCTTAGATGGATTAAACTGTCCTTGTACTATGCAGCAAATAATTTTTAAAGGAGTCCATAAAAACATTATAGTCTTTTTTTTAATATTGTGACTTAAGAAGTATTTTCGACCCTACAGTGAAGCTGCTGTGCATAATCCTACCTATTCTATGCATTGGTGCACAGTAGGTTCTTAAAATCAAAAAGCTCTCTCCTTGATTTTAGAAAAAGTGGATATTTGTAGTGCTGTATCAACAGTCAGATCTGCTCAGTTAGCATTACGGTAAATTCAACTTTCAGCTGCCAGTAGCTTGGCAATTAGAGTTTCCTGCTTTATTGTTAACCACTGCAATTGAACTCTGCTGCTTTTCATTTGTGATCCAGCTTGGGATGTCAGCTGACACTGAAATGAATGTCCTAACCTCCAATTCAGTGGCTTAAAGGATATCTCCCCAATATTCACTGCCAAGATGAAATCCAGAAATTACTATTCAGCAGCAGTAAACAGGGCCTGTTTTTGCAGGCACCCATTTGTAAAAAAGCAAGCATGACAGCTGGGAATTACAGTTAAATGTGCTTTTCATATGCACACTGAAAAGCAGAATATTAAATGTAATGTAGCTGTATTTGTAAAGAAGCACTTAAGTGATATCTTAGCAGCTCTGCATTAACACTTGTAGTAATTATTTTAAAAACTAACTTAATAAGAAGGTACACTAAGATCTTTCAGTGCAGTTAGATACAAAATAAATACTTTCAAAAATTATTGGTGGATCTCCACTCTTCTGTCACTTTCAGATAGAAGATGACCACTGACAAGCAAAGCACAGAGCACATCCCAATTCTAAACATATTTTTCATTAAACTCCAGACCAGAGATAATTCCTGAAAATCTTCATCTAACTTTTGCTTTGAATAACACTGAGGGTAAAATAGGAAGGCTGAGCAAATACAGAGAGAGCTGCTTCCATGTGAAGTATTAGTTTGGAAAGGCTGAACAGGTAATTCTGAGAGGAAAGCAATTATTACTGCTGCCTTGCTCCCCTAACACACCTCCCACCCCCACCAAGTTCTTTCAGGTTTATAGAAGAATCAGAGTCTATGCCAGAGCAATTAAGGTTTTATACTGGTTAGACTGAATTTACCCAGTTCAGCACTGTGCTGTGATGTAATGAGCATTACTATATGCTCCTTTGCCAAGCTTTTCCTCTGAAGAAAGTTTATTATAGACCACAGTATAACTTTATTTTGTATCTGTTTACTTGCAGCTTTAACCCCCATGACCAGAATTTTCCTTTGTGTTTACAAGTAAACTTTACCAGTACTTTCTACTCCATCCCACAGCCCCTTTTGGAGATGGGTCAACACATGTGGGAACTGCAGAGACAGAACTGAACCATCCCAATACTGCATTTACTGCTGAGCAAGCACACCTAGCACACACAAAGTACATCATATTGATACCACTGAGTTTCAAAAAATAGGTATTGCTTGCACT
Organism: Peucedramus taeniatus; assembly: GCA_013400575.1. Classification (NCBI taxonomy): domain Eukaryota; kingdom Metazoa; phylum Chordata; class Aves; order Passeriformes; family Fringillidae; genus Peucedramus; species Peucedramus taeniatus. The sequence goes on along the minus strand of WBNO01027160.1, from coordinate 151,039 downwards.
AAAACTTAAGCAAATGATTATTTAAAAGATTAAATCTTTGTTTCAGTTTGGGAGGAAAAAAAAGAAAAAGAAGGGAAAAAAGTACTTTTCCATAGCACCAAAAAAACCCCACAAAGCCAAAATAAACAAGCAGAAAACACCCAAACCATCAAAAAACCCCACACTCAACATCTTCTGTAAATTCTGAAGTTTTGCAGGATGCAATGTGATAAATGTCTATAAAACAGACAAGATTAATGATCTGGGATAAAGTGGTTAAAAACCTCAGCATTCTGTGTTCTGGTAAAGTCTCAGTTATCTGAGCATCAGCTATTCCGAATTCCCTCCTCTCCCCCAAGTCTGAATCACATCCTCTGACATGTTCTGAAGTACATTAACAGTGACACGGATTATTTGAAACCTCTCTTATTCAAACAGATTTGGGATCCAAACAATAACTGAGTTTCCATGCCATGGTAGCCAGCCTCTCGCTAAATGCCACTGTGTCTCAGCCAGTCACTCATGTGCAGCACTCAGCACTCTTTGCTCCATTACACCATTCCAGTCCCAAATAACCCTATAAAGCACTCTGAGAACCACTTGCTATGTATTGTCTTGCTCTTGAAATTATCTTGATTTCTAAGTATAACTTTATTGTGAGATTTCACAGAAGGATAAGGAACTAAAGTTAACAGGCAAAAACCAGCATACTTTCTCGAGCTTGTGAAAATACCTAGTCAGAGGTGGAAAATAGTTCTGACAAGGAATTAGTCTCATTTAGAAAATACTGCCTAGATAATTAAAATTGGAAGAAGTCGTGGAATTAGGCAGCAAGAAGGGTTTTATTCCTTTTTCCTATATTAACATTTTGATTATTAAGACTGGAGTAAGATTATTATTACTGGATAATTAACCAACCTTTTAAAATATCAGCACTGCTCAAAAATAGTCTTGTTCCAGTAAGTGTGAATGAAGCTTTTAACCATCAAATAACTGTTCTGTTCACAGGTCAATTGTAATTATTTTGTGTCTGGCATCCAAATTAATAAATTTGAATAATGCAACATGAAGTTGCATGAAAAAAGTTACTCTGCACTATCTTAAATCAATCCTCTTGTGAAGTTATTATTGGGAACACAATGGAGAATGAAGAAAGAAATTGGTGTTAAGACACCAGACCTTGAAAGATGTGAATTTGTCCAGACCTGTTAAGAGCTGCACTGAAACTCTGAAACACTGAAACACTGAAAAGCAAGGGGAACGTGCTCAAGTGGCAAAAAAATCAAATTTGAAGGTTCAGGAAGGGAGATAAAGTGTTGAAATCAATCTCAGATCATGCTGAGCAGGCTTCAGCCAAATAGTAAATGTAATAACTTCTTCTGCATCCTGGAGAGACAGAAATTGCTTCTTCAAAATATATATGTGAAAATCTATATTTCGTATGTGTATATGGAAAGTTAAAGTGGTAGCTAGAAGCCAAGAATTACAGAAGCACAAAATACCAAAAAGTTACAGTTTTCTCCCTTTCTTTGATTCCCTCATGCAGTCATCCCCTCCAAAAGAGAGGGCAAAACTGACTTGCAAAGCTTCATAGAAAAATAAGGAAAGTTTCAGGCTTGAAAGTCATTCTGCATTAGAATTAACCTGTTGTATATAACTCATGTATCCATTGAGAGTTTAGGAGTGGAACATGTCCTTACTATTCAGTGTTTATAATTTTGAGGCAGCAGCCCCTTCTCATCAGGGCAGAGGTGCCCGTGGTTCAGGGCGCTCCCTCAGCTCCCAGGGCAGCAGCAGCTCATGTGAAACCTCTTGGCCTTTGCCTCTGTCATCACAGAGCTCAAAGGCAGTTGTGAGAGTAGGGGTGTGTGTGCTCATCCTCTGTGGCTCACTCCTCTGCCGCGGGGAGGAGAATTCTGGTGTGTGTTGGTTGGTTGGTCCCAGCCTTGGCTCACCCAGGGCTGCCAAGGAAGTGGCCTGGGGAGCTTCAGGAGCTACAGTGTGACTGATGGGAAGTTTTAAGAAGAGCCATCAGAAGCAAAATAATTAAGAAGGAAAAGGCACACCCTTTTAAGAGGTCTAGTGTTTACAAGTGGCACATAGATACAGTGCCAAGTTATTTTCCTACCAAAGTCTGCCTTGAGATATGAGAGCTGAGTTGGTTTTTTTCTTCACACCTATGAAATACAACAAAGAAGAAAAGCACACAAAGTCTTGTCTTCCTCGCAAGGAGCAGTTCTGGTAACACATCACATGCTGTCCCTGCAGGCATTTGCTTTTGCTGTAGGTAAGTATCACTGTGAATAAAACTGATGGCTGTTAACACGGATTCAAACACTTTGGCACCTGAATGCTGGGGACACAGCCAGGCTGCAACCTTGACCCGGTGTTTAGGTCCCACTGATGGGGAAGTGAAGCCATCAAACGATAGGGAGAAAGGGCACTCTAACCCACCTGCTGCAAGCCAACAGACTGCTGTTCCCGTGCTTGAGGAACAGGACTGTAAAATATGTCATGCATTTGGATTGCACAGCAAGCAATCTGAAGTCCTTTGTTGCCTTCTGCTTGTATAGTGGTTTTTGCAAGTTAAAAACCCACCAGCAACAAGGTTTTCACCCGGGCAGGGAGGAGGCAGGGAGGGGCATGTGACAACACAGGACCCCCAACAGTAATCAGGTTGCAGGTAAATTATTTTTGATTTTTTTTCCCCTATATTACCATGGAATGTGCTTCAGCATTTCAACTGTTCTTGAGCTATACCCCCACTGATAAGAATGCAGCTGTCTCATTTTAAGAGGAGGTCATGAGCCTAAAATAAAAAAAAAAAAGTAGAAAAGTCTGCCTTAAGCTTATTCATGAACAGCTAGCACAAACAGGTAACAACTCCCCCCCCCACCATCCTCATAAAAATATGGGGGACAGAAGATGACATCAGTGTTAGAATCAATGAAAAAATGATGGATTAAGAAGAAAACATTTAGATATTTTAACAAACTGAATATATTGTTTTCATTTAAATACAGCTTAATCTTGAAAAGTACAAACATGTAGATAAGTCTTTCCCTTCAGCAAGTTATTTTATCATAAACATGAGTAACATTTACATCCTTAAAATTTAGTGAAAAGGGGAGTCTTTCCCAAAGTTAAGACATGGGCTCCAGTATTATACAGCCAGAACTGATGCTTAAGTTCCCTTCTCAAAAGAGGGATTTCAACAACACACTTTCAATAAAAGTCTGGGCTGGAATTTATTTTTTTTTCCTACTTCAGTATTTTAGGCTTGGTCCTATGTGATTCTCTGAGCATTTTGGCATCATGTGCATCTCACAAAACATCTCCATATAAGGGAATTTACCCAAGCAACGTAGGGAAAACACAGAACACAGATATCAGATAATAATTCCATCAAGGCTGAATTTGGCCCCATGATTCAGTTTGTGGTATTTGAAAGAAGTCTTTGTAGTTAGTTTTTCCAGATGTTGATTTTAAGACTCTTGCAAGCGACTTTTAGGTAGAATTAATGACTGTTGAGAAAATGCTGTCTTCTGTAGTCTGGTACAAAGGAAAGAGGAGTGGGCTATGAACACCTCTTAGTGTCTCTAATTGTTCTACAAGGCAAGAGGATCTCTCATGGGATGAGAATGGTCTGGTAAAGTAGTTGAGAGGCAATGCAGTACACAGACAGCACACCATGTTTAATCAAAGTACCAAGGGCAATGCTGCATACCCCCAGAATGTTCCAAAGTTAGTAGCAGTATGAGCACAGCAAGGTTTTAAAGGCAGTATTTGAGGTAACATATGAATAAACATTATACCATTTTACCTAGGACATGCATACTTTCGAAAAGGAATCCTAATAAATGAAAGATTAGGAACAGTTTTGGGTAGTACTAAGGCTGTTCTGTAGAGTTCTTTCTTTGCAGTTTCAATGCTACTGCTAATGTTTGGTCTTGACCATCAGTAAGATTCAAGTCTTACTGGAGTCACAAGTTGTATTTATCCTACAGCAATTTTAATAACTTTAGTCACGTAAGTTAATTAGGCTAAAACATTACTGAGTGTTATTGTTACTACCACCCTGGGACAGGCCATTTCACAACACTGGGAGTAGTTAGCACACTGACATGGCAGCCTGAGAAAAACTCCCCCGAATCCAAGAGAATTGCAGAAGGGCTTAGTTAGCTCCTTGCCTCAGCTGAGGCACATCAAAGGGGAAGAGAGCAGCCCAGCCTTCCTTTGGCCTCACCAGGTTAGCTCACTCACTCACTGCTATTTTTTTCCTTAATCCTTAGGAAACAACACAGTTGTAACTCAGAAATTCCAGAGTATCCTTCCCCTTCCTAAAGCACCAGGCTAGTGGCCAGCACTGTCTCTAGCCAGCTCCCCCCAGTTACCTGCAGGCCAGTGAGCTCCATGGCCGGCAGCGCAGCGCGGGGCCCTCCTCCCCTCCCAGGGCAGCACAGCTCCTGCTTTCATCCTCCCTGCACTCCTCTGCTTCTGAGCTCTGTGGCTCCCACCCAGGAACCTACTCCTGTGCTCCAGGCAAAAATCACACTCATGACCACAAACACACACGGTGGTGTTTCTTCATCTGCTTCCACCCAGCCCCGTGGCTGGCATCACCATTCTCCCCAGTTCAGAACTCTATTCCTCTCCCTCAGACCAGCCACACCACCCAGCAGCACATTCCTCCTTCCCTAATGGCTCACCCTTTGGAGCTCATCCTGGCAAATTATCTTCCTGTACACGGTTTAGCTCTCCCGAACTATCTCCCTTTATCCTTTAGGGAAATCATCCCACTCCTCAGCTGAGCCAGCTGATTAAACCAAGGCCCTTTATCTGGATCAGATGGGAAGGAGACAATGCTCCACCTCAGAGATGGCTGGGCTCTCCTCCACTGTTAGGACTCACCAATTATCCCCTTGCACATCTTCAGTCATTGAGCAGAACACAGAAATCAAATGTGTTTTAGAAGTTTGATCCAGCCACATTAATTCTATAGATTACAGTGGAATTACACACGGGATAATTTAAACTCAGGGAGTTTAACAGGACTACACATATGCTTATAATAATTCATGTGGAAGAATATTTGTAAGATTATGGTCCATGTTTCCAAGAAAACAGACTTAGTCTCTTCAGAGCTTTGTCTCTAGTTTCCAACTGAAGTCATCAGCGCGTGTTTATGATATTACATGTGGTGGCTGAAGAAGTTATTACAATGTCACAAAGAGGATTATGATTTCAGGTGGGGAATAATTCTTCTACAAATCCTCTTTCCATACAAACAGCCTTAGTAATAAGAAATGTGGAAAAATAGGACAAAGATAAGAGATTTGCCCATAATGAGCCAGATTGCCGAGTATGCTCCAGCTGCTTTGTAGTGCACTGACGGGTTTAAATTCGCTTTGTGTTGTCAGAGTGATGCAAAACAGAATGCGATTTTAGCTACACTCAAATATTTCTTGTACAACCTCTTCCCCCAGGGTGTGAGCATATTCCTGATCACAGAATAAAAGGCAGAAATCACCCCAAAAGATTGGTAATTTTCTAATCAGATGTTCAGTATCAGAAACAGTAACAGAAAAAACAAGAAATTGTATTTGTGCCCTACTCAGATGAGATAAAACCCCACAACCTACAGGATTTATTTGAGGATAACTTAAACCTAATTGTACAGCAGGAAAATAGTAGGCCATATTTTTGTCTGCTACTAATCAGAACCATTTTATTCCAAAATTGATGCAACATATAATTTATGGAGCTGAGAAAATCATACCAACTGTAGATGTCTCAAACTTCCCAAGCCATTGTGTATTGCAGCAAAAATGATTGAGAGCATTAACAGTGTCCTGATCCAACATCACTTAAGTCAATGGAAACATTTCCAAGGACTTTGGAGGATGTTGAATCTAGCCCTAAATCACATGTTCTCTGAGGTTATGAAAGATGAGTTTATCCCAACATGAATGTCTAAAAACTAATGAACTATCATTATGTTTATGTGCCTTTCATCATGTTTATGTGTATACTGCCATTCCCTCACCCCATTCTTCAGTTTCCTGCTTCTCTTGCACAGTTTCCTTTTCCCAGTGGGTTCTTTAGGCAGTTCTGCTTCCTTTAATTAAGAACAGCCCTGGCTGTTTTCCTTAGGGGCAGTGCAGTGGAGAAAGAGTTTGAGCTGAGCTGATCCACAGCACCACAGTGCAAAACAACCTGCGGGCTGCCCTGCGAGTTCCTCAGGACTGTTACAGCCCCACCACAAGTATTTTGAAAGAGCCCCGTTGGTTTCAGCCAGAGTTAAGACCACTCAGTCCTGATATTTTGCTATGAAATTGAAGCACAGACCGGTTCTCTCTGTGGGACACCAAGTAGGTGGCTAAGTGGGCCACAGGGCCAGCAGCCAGCCTTATGGCCTGCTGTCCCGTATACAACTTGTCTCACCAGTGGATCATCTTATGATTTTTATTTTCAAATCTGTTAAAATTTAACCGTATTTGAAAGGTTACTTTGCATGCCTAGGGTTACTCTAACACTGGAGGAAATACACTGCTGTATTTTTGGGTCAGGACTTCACTCAATGGACCAAGTGTTCACTGTGTACTCGCTTTCTAGAGTGGCTTCAGCGCCGACGCCAGCCGCGGTTCACCGCTGGCTCCCAGGAGCGAGCGCTCCCTGGGTCGGATCCGGTGTAATCCCGCTGGAACGCCCAGCACGCAAACCTCGTGTGTGCCCTGTGCTTTCCACAGAGCGACGGGACTCCCACGGCTCCCCAGCGCCCACTAACACAGCGCAGCGCTGTCCTCTAGTGCTTTAGCGCCACAGGGAAGGAAGGGGGTGACCCGCGCCAAACCCCGGAGGTGCTGGCTCCCGCGGGATCCGCGCCCAGGAGCACATGGTGCAGAGGAACTACGGATCGAGACGAGCAGGAGCTCGTCGTCCTGCTACATCTCACTTCGACCACTTGCGCGCCTCTTTCCTCCCTCTTGCTGCGTCTCCCAGAGTTGTTCCAAGTTTCGTGATACTCTAACCTTTTAAAGGAATTTCACAAGTAGCTCAGGCCACGGTACAGCGCAAGAGAGCGGTTCGCATGAGCGGCCGAGGGTTTCCCCGGCATCCAGCCCTGCCCACGGCCGGTCCCTCCACGCCCGGGCTCCCCGAGCCCTCCTCTCCGGCGGCCGGTCCCGCACCGCCCGGGAAAGGCCCGAGGGCGATCATCGCCCCGAACGCAGAGCCACCGCCGTGCTCCCGGCTTCCCTGTTCTCAGCGCTATCATCCCGGTCCGGCGGGGGCTTCCCACCGCGTGCGG
>WBNO01027160.1:76315-140963 GCA_013400575.1 Peucedramus taeniatus | reverse complement strand
TTTGGTTTGGTTTTTTTGTGGTTGTTTTGAGGCTCCACCCTTCTCTTGTTTTGCTCTTTACCTTAGTTCACATTAATATGGTGTCTGGTCTCTGTTAGGGATTTCTTTTCCTCATTCCTGCAGAGAAAGCATGGAGTTTATGTACTGGTTTCCAGCTGTAAGGAGACTTGTCTGCATGAGAAATGTGTAGGTAGTCAAACTAGTGTAATCCCTTTGAAGCTGATTCCCTGTTTACTTGAGATCACAGAAGATAATTGATCCAAAACAAATATTCAGTGGGGAGCCCTTTAAACTGATGGAAATGGATGGTTTATTCTGCAGGCAAGAAGAATTTTCTTCTTGAGCAATGGGGGAGTTTCTGCAGTACGTGAGGTTGACATAGCATGAGATGATGATGCAATTAGATAAAGCTGCAAACTCAATTTTATGTTTGTCTCTGATTTATGCTCCATTGTCTTGCTGCAGAAGGTGTGGAGCAAACAGGAACATTGGGCAGCAGGAGGAGAGATTCCAGTCCATTCAGCTGCTTCCTAGTGGCTCCACCCTTCCCATGGAAGTGTTACTTGTAATGGGCAGGCATTTATCTTCCCCCTCCTCTTATGCTTGATCCAGTGCCAGTTTCATCTTCATAAGGAGGTGAGGGTGTGCAGGAGTATAGTTTGTGTGGGGAGTTAAATTTTGCATATCATTTGGCTGTTGCATGTCCCTGGTCTCCCCCTGAGCCATCTCTGGGTCAGGAAGCTTTCCCTAGGCAGTACCATTTTCCCAGCTTTTTAAAGACAGCAAAATAACTGCGGTGTTCCCCAGCCCTGGAGCTGCCTCCCTGAAAGGTCAAGCCCTGGTGAAATGGAAGAGGAAGGGAAACAAACTTTATAAAGTGAAGGCTGTTAGACAAGTGAAGCCTGTAAACAAAATATCTCCCTGTTTTGCAAGTGTGCAGGAGGGCAGTAGTGTTTCCTGCTTTCCTTCTTGAGGGCAAATACAGATTAATGAAAAAGAATTGAAGTCTGTGGTGAATAATGCAGACCAGTCCTAGGTATGATTATTGTGTTCCTCTTGAAATTGCTGAGGAGAAAATTCTTGTCATCTGTTTTACCTGGTACAGGCCAAATAAACAGATTTCATTCCTTAGTCCAGAAATTACTCTTTTTAAAATAAATATTTTTATCTGGGAACCAGATTAAAATCATTAACTTTCAAGTTTTTTAATTAGTGATTTAATAGTGAGATAAGTTTTGGCTGTCTGTGGTTGAACTGTTAGGCCCTTGCCTTCCTCTTTCTCACCTCTCCTTTCAAAATAGAAATAATACCCTTTTCCATTCTTAAAATACAACTCTTCCTGCCATATATTTGCTTTACCATTCTATGCTTCCTCTAGACTTTTTTCCTTTAACAAAACTTTAGGTTTGCTCACCGAATTTTATGAACCCTGGGTAGGAATATTTGCTGCTGAGAAAAGTGCATTTCTATTAATGTTGTCTGAAATTATGTAATACAAATTGAGACTGTACTGGATAAAGGCAGTGAAAATTTAGGCTTTAAGAGCAGAGGAGAATATCTTCTGTCATCATTAGTGACAGTATAAAATCTCTGCATTCCTATTCTCTTGTATGTAAACATCTATGTAACTTTTAAAGAAGTAATATCTTTCATTTACAAGTTTTGAATTAAATTCAGATGTTTAGTTTAAAATAAAATCAGCCTGCATGACCATTTGCATTACACAAATCTTCATTTTGTTGCATGGGGATTAAATAAAAAATCTAGTATTTTGGTGCTCTTAGAAATATTGTCATAGAAATACATACATAGAAAAGGGAATTTCAGAGGAAATAGCATAAGAATTTATAGGAGCAAGCATTAAACTTCAGTTTGCTCCAGTTAATTCATGGTTTCTGATAGTTGATCATGGCTCTTGAAATTAACATTTCCTAGCTAAATATCAATTTCACTGTGGAAAGCACAAAAACTTTTCTCTTTGTGTCCAAATTTTGTACTTTTTAAAGAACTGTGAATGTCTTCCAACTGGATCCAGGCATTGGTAACAGATCTGCAGTTCAAGTGAACTTCATAACTTTGTACTCAATAGTACAGTTTTGATCATTAAGTCCATAGCAAAACTGTCCATGAAACCTAAATATGACCGTGGAATAATTCCATAGCTAAACTTACAGTCAGTCAATGTTTGTCACAATAACTATATATGCATGACTGAAAACACATTAGTGATATAAAAAATGAAACCATCTATTTTGTCAGTTAGTTTTAAGATGCATTTTCTAATGTACCAGGAACCAATTTATGAGAATTCTCAAATTTGTTTACAGTTTCTCTGCTGGTTACTTGTTGGTGATGCTTAGTTTCACTTTGACTGGCAGTATTAAATGTCAATTAATTGTGTTCAACAGTTCTTGCTTGAACGTGGCCCTGCTGCCCTCCACTTCCAAATCTCGCTGTGTGCCTTTGCTGGGCAGGCACTCCTGCACTTTTGAGAACGTGTTTGCCCCCTCCATTGCTGAAACATGACTGTAGCCTCTTGCTGGGAATTTTGCAAAGGAGTTTTTTTTTAAGAAGCCCAGTGAATCACTGGCTTTATTAAGCTGTAGTAACCTATTAATTTGTATTCTCCTAGTGTTAGGTCCTGTGTGTGAAGAGTTCTCATACTCACTGAGAATTTGTATTAATGCAGATTAGTTAGATTTTTTTGTTGTTGTTAAACAAGGAAGGTAATCCAGCAGTGGAGAATCTTAAATGCAGTGTTTCCACTCATCTTCATCCTTTACTGCCTATCTCATTGTGTCTATTCTACCTTGATGTGTCTAATCCATTTACCCACTTTCACTGTTACAATCTCAGGACAGGTCTGTTCTGTTAGGCATGATCAAGTGTTGGTTTCCAGTTCTGTGGCTACTTCAAGGGAAGTATTAACACTACAGCAGTAAGAAGTAACCCTACTAAGAGGTACCTATTGTGAAGGAACCTTTGTAGCATTGGATTGACAGACACAGCAAGGGTACATCTCTTACCCTGAGCAGAAGCAGGTGATTTGCCATGGAAACCCTTCTCTTGCCAGCAGCTTGGCTGTTAGCACCCGTTCCTGTTCTGGACACTTGCCTGAGCCCACAAACAACGAGACTCGCCCTCAGGAGCCCTCGCACAGCCCCACCTGGGAGATCTGCCCTGTCCCCAGGGTCACAGCTCGGAGCCCCTGGGTAGATCAGACAGATGTGTGAAAGGGGCTGCCCCAGGGACATGTGGCAGTTGTTGCTGTGACCCACAGACACGGGAGTTAGCTGCCTTTGCCCCGTGGTTTCAATGCCCAGTAAGCCCTGACGCATTGCCCAGCTGTCTGTGGGACTCAGGGCTGAGGCGGGGAGCAGCGCAGGCCGTGCAGGAACTGCAGGCCGGTGTCACTGCCCGACCTAAGCCCCGCCTGAGGGGGGTCATTTCCAGTTCTGCCTCTCATCTTACACTCTTCTTTCTAGGAGGAAGGTGATGAATGGCACGGCATAGCCAGGATTAGCTACTGCTGCCTCATGAACATCAAGGCAGAGGGGGAGCCCCACATGGGTCTGCTCCTGTGTGTGGGGACAGCACAGAGCTGCCAGTGCTGCACCAGCACGGGGCACCAGGAAATCTACACTGAGGATGTTTGCTGAAACTTCTCTCATGGTTAATCTTAGTAAGCACCATGTGTCTGCACTTCCAAATTTAAAGCATTTTCTGTCCATCATAAAATGGACAGAAATTACAGTGACCTTGTTTATGGTGGATTAATAAACTTTTAGTAAATCTTACACTGATGTTAGAAAATCATAAATCTTGCTAAGGTTAATTTTTAAGGATATGAGATAAGTATTTTTCATCCTTTGAATGCAAGCTCACAGTGTACCTCCTATGATTAGAACACTTCTGAAGAAAGCAAATAGAGCTTGACAGTCATGACAATTAAATGGGATTAGCAGCCTCAGAAAATAAAAACTATGATTTACTTTACAGTAATGCTTGCTTGTTTAAAATTTACAAATGAATGTGCTCTTTGTGTGGTTTCAGAGTTAGACCTAGTTAAAAATTTGGAGAAAAATACTTATTATAGTCCTGTTGCTGAGTCAATACCCATAAAAGATGGATGGATGCACACACTCTTGTGGGACAGCAGCACATCACTGATTTTTGTCTCACCTTGTCTTTTTTTTGACAGAACATTAATTTGGATGCTTTTTCTTGCCTGCAAATAGTTTATAATTTGCCTCAGAGAATAAAGGATAGAAACTTCTTTGTAGTCAGGACTATTAGCTTCTGTAGCTGCATAACACGGTATACACTGGGCATCTGACACGTCCTTTTAAGGCAAACTTTGTAGAGATTCCCATCCCCTATGGAACTGTACAGGAAAGGCCTTCAGTGAAAATGGGCTCCAGGCCAGGACACGTAGGGCAATTTGAAACAGATTTTTTCTAAGTGAGATCATGTGAAAATCCTTCTTTTTTTCTTTAAGAGGGACTCTTGCTTAAAAATGCTTTTTGTAAGTATCTGATTCTAAACAACTGGTAACTTGTGTAGCTGTGTTCAGCAGCATATATTTTCTTCTGAGTAAATACATTTGGTTCTGCAGTAATGCCTCATAGTAACTTCTTTGTTTCTATTTAGTGGGGTTGAATGACAGTGATTTTCTCAAAAACAGTTTTGACTTTCTTCAGGTGGGTGGTTCTATGTTTGGGACGTCTTTTTTTTTAAGCTGCAATAACCCTTCCCTCCTCCCACCCACACTCACCCCCCTCCCCTCCTTTTATTTCCACCCCTCCTCCTCCTCAAACCAGTGCAGATTTTAGTAGATATTTAGAGGGGAAACATAATTAAACTTCTCGTTGCTTGTACAAAACTCTCTCTTACCCAAAGTGGACAGATGCTATTCTGGATGTATAACTGGCAGAGGCTGGCAGGCGTCAGAGCCCCAGGAGGAGCTGGCAGCAAGGGAAGGCCCCTGCAGCGAGGATGAAGTGCTGATGTCACAGCCACGGTCTAGTGCCCTGCTTGGACTGTCCCCAAGGCCTTGCCCAGCCCCAGCAGCTGGGCCAAGCAGGCTGTAAGCCTCAGGAGCCTGAGCTTACCCTGGTCACTGATACTCGTTCACTCATGGAAACCATTCAGGGCCTTTCCTGCTTCCCTTCCAAGACTCAGCCCTGTATTCTGGGGTCAGCACAGGATTTTTTTGACGACTTCATTTAGGCAACCTTTTGGTTACTGAGCGATCCTTAAGGGGTACAGTGAAGTGAATCAGTATGTGGCTTGTGCATACACACAGGACCTGAACACCAAGTATTTGCCTAAATATTTCTGCACTTTCTTGCTGATCTGAAATGCTTACATTAAGATGGAATCTGATCTACTGAAAATCCTAGCGGTCTGAATTACAGATGGATTCTAAACAAATCTTCTTGCCCTGTTTGCATGCTTTTACCATGGCTCTTCCCAATGTTACTATTGCAAAAACCTTACTTTGCTTTCCTGCTAAGAAAGCTCTGCTGTTATATTGCTTTCCTGCTGATATTTCCACTGCTACAGCCTCTTATTTATAGACAGCATTACCTCAGTATCATTGGTTTTGCTTGAATAAGAATAATTTAATTTAAAAGTATTTTTTTGTTGTCCCTATTCAGTTATATACTAGAAGCCTTCACAGAAAAAGGTAAGGCATCAAATACACATGCATTTTGGAAGGAATTTTGTTATAGTTAAATGTTCATGGTGAAAAGCTGCTCCTGCCTTGCTGCTGACATGGACCCCAGCAGAGTATTTCCCTTCTGTGTTGAGCATGGGCAGGACACAAGTCAGAGCTCAGGCCAGTACACACCAAGCAGAAGGATGTGTTGGAGCAGGACCTGTACTACAGCTCCTGTTGAGATTCCCACTGCGTGACCAGCCTGAGCTGCCACTGCTTTGGTTCACTTCATAACACTGCAAGGGATCAATTAGAAGTTCCATTATATATCATAATTGCAGTCAGTACTGTGTTAAGTCAATGAAACGTGTGTAGTTCAGGCACGTATCTGGTGTGCTAAGACTAAATGCACTTTGCTTAATTTTGCAAGAAGCTGTTCCCTTACCTTGCTACATTGTTGTATTAATCATGCCCTATACAAGTAAAAAGTACAAGTAACTTCTGAAGAAAATAAAGATTAATGCCTTTGTACTGTGGTCTGTCTTGGTGGCAGCCTTTATCATTAATAAATGATGGTATGAAAATATCTTTGATATGGAAAGCTACTTCTATTTGAAAGAATGTAGCTTGTTTTAATAAAAAAGTAAACAACGATTGTGAGATTAAATATGAGCGATAAAGCACTGGTCTTTGAGTGGATGGAACAGAATTGGAACAAAATATAACTAACAAAGTGAAAGTTCAGTCAGTGCACCTGAGCATTTTGTTCTGCAGAACAATAATGGAACCTTAAATAACTGAGGATTGAGACCTCTCACAGTCATTTGAAGCACAGCCTTGCCCACACATTCTTCTGGGTGGCTATTTCAAATCTACTCTCAATTGAGGAGTGCAGCATAGTGACACCACAGTTTGCTTTGTGGCATCCTGAGTTTTGGATGCAGTGTGTGCATCTCCTTCCCACCCCAGCAGTGCCAGCTGTTCTTTCTGCTTGTGTTGAATTGCTGAAAAATAGTGCTTTGAAAGTTTCTACAGGGTATTGACTCAGAGCCTGTTACTTTGGAGTTTGACTGTCTTTTCTACTTTCTCACTTGTACTTTCTTCTTTACTCATGAACTCCAGTGTAGCAGGCTTATGACTTGAGTTTTACATTACTAAAACTACTTTTTCATTAAATAAAAGGTTGAGCTAGAAGTTCATGTAATCGTATATTTTTTCACTTTGTCTTACTTTTCTTAGACTTTCTTCTTAAGACGTATATTATTAAAAATTAAATAAACATTTTCTAACATGTTTATGGTCATTACCCTTTAAAAAAATATTGTTATAACACTTTTTATGTGGTTAAAGCACAACTTGTCTGGGTGGCCAAATACAAAATATTTTTGAATGTTTCCTGGATTATACCCAACCTTGTGCATCACCTACTGAACTTTAACTGCTCAGAGATATACCCAGGAGGGGGTAAGTTAAAGGGTCAGGAGCAGCAGATTATCATTGTCTTTCATTCTTTGTGCCAAGTTCATTCTTGCAATATTTTTGCTGGCGGTAAAGCAAAACAAGAGTATGAAGCTATTGATAGACAAGGTCTTCTAAAGCTTAGGGTGTGAAATCTGCACTACTTGTGCTTCTGCTAAGAAAACTAGCAATGGGGAAAATTACCTCAACCAGAAAAACATGCTATGCATGAATTGAAAGACTTTGATCTACTACCTTTATGAAAGATAAATCTAGGCAGCTCTTAGTAGCTAGTAGAAGCAGCTAAGGAAGTTCTCAAGAAATCATGTATTTCACCTAAATTACAAAAAAAAAAAAAAAAAAAAGAAAAAGAAGCCAGATTGAATTATTATGTGCAAGGATGGTAAGAATGAGAGGAATCTGTTTTCTTTATGAATACCTCTCACAGACACCTCAGTGAGCCTGTTCACTAACGTGAGTTCAGGGAGTTAAGTCAGTGCAGGCTGACAGGCAACCAAGGGCTGTCAGTGTGGTCAGTGGGAAGCACTGAGCCCAATTAACTGGGAAATGCTGTTATCTCAGCAGCTGCCCTGACATCTGTGCATTTTCCAGCCATGGCTGTGCCTGGCATCACAGCTGGCAGCAAGGAATCAACTACCTGAGCTTACTGGGAGGGGGCACATTAGAGCCATAAGAGGAGTCTTGAGGTTTACCTTTGAAAAAAGTGCTGAGAAAAATGCAGCATGGACTGTGCTTTTGCTGGAGAGGCAGAAGGAATGTGCATTTTGAGAAACTTTTACAGCAACACTTGAAGTGACAGACTTCAGCTTTCTTTAGCCAACTTTTCTGGGAGGTATGTTTGAGTTAGCAGTTACCTGCTTGCTACTGCAGAACATAATTACTCTGGTTTGGGTAAGTGAAGAGGATTTGCAGAGAAGGAAAAAGGTATGGAGAGAGAATGAAATAATCAGACTTCTCAGTCCTATTTGGGAGGAAAATTTGAAAGACTTGTCAACATAGTTGGGCCTTGGGGAAGGGATACTGAGTCAGAATACAGTTTGCTTATAAAATTGCATATTTGAAAGGCATTCTACTGGGGAGAGAAGTGAATAAACTTGAAAGAATATCTAATTTCCTGGACTGCTGTAGTAGCAATAGATTAGAAAAGTATTCTGAGAAAGATTGAGTGATCATTGATGTTACTGTTTCTGTTTGCAGGCTCCTTCTAAGCTTTGAGAACTACTGTTCCACCAGAGTTACAGTAACAGTCTCGGGAGATGCTTCCTGGGTTACTGCTGAAAAAAGGAAATTGTTTTCAGATGCTTTGGAATTTTTTTTCTGTTTATGCACCAGATTGTTCTCTGTGATTTTTTTTTCCTTTCCCCCACAGAAGAACATTTACTAGGAATCACTGAGGTCTCTCAGGTTACCAGGATTTTCCATGCAGCACTCATTGTGTTGTCTCAGGAGACATTACTGCTTGTGATGTCAGAGCCTGTCCAGATTTGCTGTGTCATATCACTGATCCTGGGGTTGGGTTTCAAAGCAAGGAGAATTCCATTCCCATCAGGGACTAGCAGGCTTTTGTCCATTGGGTTGGATCAGCTGCATCTCAGCTAAGAACAAATTTCATATCACAGTGGTTTTTTGAAACAAAAACCAGCAGTGGTTTAAAATAATAGATAGTGGATACTACTGGCACCATGTTCTATGAAGAAATATAAATAGTCTAGCAATATACAGACTAAATAAACAGAACAAAGGAACTCCATACCAAGAAGTATAAGATATGGTGGCATGACCAGAAGGTGCTAGAGTTGACAGTGGAAGCTGATGGCTAAGGAGCATTGGAGCTACAAGCCATAAATTGTGACTATGGCAAAACACAATGAGAGCAAGACTAAAAAAAAAACTTTAAAAAGTGCAAGAAAAACTGAGAATATGTTTGAAGAAGTGAGGGTGTTGCAGTAGCTGCTGAGAACTAGAGGAAAGCAGCATTCAGTCCAATGGCAGGCGTGTCTGAGTTGTTGGTGCACTCTGGGGAAGAGATGGTAGCACTGGCTTCTTGAATAGCTTGCAGAATGTCATAAAATCCTACTGGACAGCCAGGGAGTAGAACACTCAGTTCTTCCAGCCAGCTGATCTGGCAACAAGCACCATGCATGACTGCAGGTATCTGTATTGTAAGATGACTTGGAAACTTTGAGGCATGGTTTGTTCTCACTTCACAGAGTTTAAACTGGTGCCTATGGGAAGAGTGCCAGGAATTTTGGATTAATGCTCATCCATCTCTTCTTTAAAGATTGTAGCCTAAATTTTGATTTACAGAGAAAACATTGAGATGTTGGCAGGGTATCACTTACACTACACATAAAAAATATGGTTGAATATTCAGCAAAATGGATACAGCTGTAAATTTTTTGTGCTAAGTAGCATTTTGGGATGTAGTGAGATCTTTCAGTGGTAATGTTAATGCAGGGTCCTCTGCCTTTCTGTACAACAGTCTGTAATGACACAAGAAATGGATCTTCAAATATCAGGGCATACTGAATGGTGGCTTTGAGTTTTTAAGTACTTTCCTCTTTGGTTTTCATGTGCATTGTCACATTCCTTTTACATTTGGGGTTCTTGTACACAAATATGCCTCCTATGACATTTGCTTTTGCATGCAATCCAGGTAAACGTACATGAAGTTAACAGGAAATTTTAATTTGTCCTTATGATGAGTGCTCATTGGGGTGGCAGTTCAAATGGCAAGCTTCCCTTGACAATCACCTTGGTACCCTGTCACTTCATCTTCTTACCCACTTTCAGTAAAAAAATATTTTTCCAGTCTTGGGTTCTCTGTCTCAATTTACAGAGTGTGCTATTTATTTACGCTATGACTAAATAATCAGTGACTATGTCCTTGCCACTCTGTCACCTCTGAAGCTGAAGATTAGAGATGTAATCTGTTTACACCATATAATTTTAACCAGAAAGTTCTAGCTTGCTTGTATAATTAAAAAAAAAATATCTTTCTCCCTCTAATGAGAAGAATTTACTCTTTTGTGCCTTTTTCTTGGTTATTCACATAGCCACTAAGCTCTTAACATTTTTCTTCTCCCAGGTGTTTATCTGTGTAAGTTTTAGATAGGTGATTCAAAAGTGTGTTCTAGAACAGCAGGTGATGAACAGGAATTCTAGATAACAATTTTGGACTGGCTGTGGTCTGCCTGACTCCCACTTCTGAGCAGTAAGGGCTGTCAAGAGCTATTTCTGCCTTGATACCCAGAGAGAATTTTGCTTTCATCTTTCCCTATACCATCATAAATCCTTAAAAGGGGGAGGAAAAAGATTTCATCACAAACTAATGCCAAGCAAATAAAAAAGAGGTATCAGCATTGGTATCTTTGGCCTCAGCAGGACAAATCTCTGCTGAAGGTAATGTTTATTTCAACGCAAAGGATGTTTGCAGAGGCAACACTGAAACCACAGCAATTCAATTTCACTCAGTTCTGAATTAATAAAGATTGAAAAGTTGATACAGGAACAAATTGCTGCTTAAAATTGAAACTGCAACCTTAGGTCTTAAAACCTGGAGTTTTTCATTTGTTGTTTTTATTTGATTTCAGTAGTTTATGATCTAGATGTGTAAAAGTAAAATTAATATTAAAAACCCTGGCTAAACATTGATTAAATTCTGTACAAGATGAATATGCTCATATACTTACTAAAAATTCTACCCACTTTCAGTAAAAAATCGTGTTTTTTAATTGAAAAGTTAGTAATTTTGTGTCACTTTAAGCAAGAATCTGGGCCATACCAAATTTCTCCCCATGAAGAACATTAAAATCCAAAACATAGGGCTCTATCTATTTTTCTGTCCACTTTGGTGAAAAAGTATATATGTAACCTCTTCGTATGCTGTCTTGGAGTGAATTCTGGTTATTTCTCTTGCTGTACATGGCCCTGTACTTTATTTACCTTGGAAAACCAAAATGTACAACCTTGCTGCAGTTTTATATGTATATACATCTTAAGTTTTGTCCACAAACACAGTTCCTATAATAGAGTTGTTGATGTACTTTGACAAGCACATGCTCTTTTGGTTGAAACTTAGGACTAGAGAGCAATTTTTTCAAATGCTAACTAGTACTTTAAATTTAGCATGCTGCACATTTAACCTTTGACTCCTGCTGGGGAGAGCAGAAAGCCTGCAGCTTTAATCAGAGACTTCATCAGAACTAAGAAGTGCAAGCTGTTATGACATGATGTTTAACTTCAAAAGTTTTATCTTTTATACCTGCTTTTCAACTTAGCAAGATTTGTGTTTGCTAGTCCCAGTGTAAAAAGTAGTTCTGTGTGCTTAAACTCTTCCTTGAGATCCTGTTACAGTAATTTTCCAGAGTAGCAGCAAAGCAGCCAGCTGAACTCTCAAACTGGAGATCTGGCATACACGTAGCCCTTAGCATACAGTGTGTACTGTGTAATTTGGAAAAGATTAGTATAAAAGGACAACTCAAAGTCCATATGATAGCAGTTATGGTGTGAAGTACTGGTTAACATCATCACTCAAACTAAACATGCTACAGGCACACTGAGTAACTTCAAGGGACACAGACAGATCATTAAAGTTGGCCAGCAGAACTTTGCTAGCTTCCAGGAGTTCATGAGCTTGATAAAAACAGTGATGATTGTTACTGTTTCTGTACTACACATGGAGGGAGGGTTTTTACACTCTAAGATCTCCCAAACAGGAAAGTCCTACCTGAACAGAACTAGGTGTGAGGATCAGGTGTGAAGATGCCAGAGGATTCAAGTTTAACCCAAGGATTCCAGCCTGAGGCATGCATTGGCATAAACTCATGTATATCAGTTTGTCATAGGCAAATAACACCCAGCCTTTTCCTTCCACAACCCTGGATCACCTATCATTTTGACCACTTGTATAAACATTAGTTTCCTTTCAAAGATATTTCTATTAAACCTGTATCTCTGAAGCATCAACAGAAAGAGCAACATCGACAACTTTATGTATCTTTCAACATTTGTCATAAGAAGGAAGTGAACAGTTGGCTGTTGGCTTCTTGCTATCTTATATTAAACTTCTGTAAAATCTTATATCTATTGCTACAATTGAATCATTTGTACAGTATTCTGAAACTGTAGGGTTTTTTTTCATGGCACTGATGATACTTTGGATGAAGTTGCTTAGCTACTGCTTTCATCTTCAGTAGGCAATATTTTCTTGTGCTGTAGACTTGTAAGAGTTAAGTATCTTCCATGAAGGTTCAGTATTTATAAAGGATCAAATGTTGGCATATTTTTTATTAGTAGTAATGGAAAAAGACAATTTTTTTTACATTCATATCAAAGCCTCTGGCTTCACCTCATATATAGCAATCAAAGGAAAACTGGAACATCTCTGATATCCACATGTGGAAAATATGAAATATTCAGTAAGAGTGTTACATAACTTCTGGTTGTGCCATTGGGAATAGAAGAGCTCAGAATTCAGAATAAGCATAATGCCTTATTTCTGGTAGTATCTGACCTGTCATTCTACTTGTTTAATCCCTTCTTCTCACATGTTTAAAGCCTGATTAGAAAGATTCCACATCTCTTGGTTTTCAGATAGATTGAATATAATATGCAGAGAAACTAGCAGCAATTTTTACTTTTTGTAACTTAGTTTCCCACCAGCTCAAAAATCAGAACAAAAATAAAGCTTTTAGTGGCAGTAAGAACTCTTCTCATGTGTATAAGTGTTTTTTACTTCCTATCTCTGGATAACCACTGTAGTGATGCCCCAAGGCAATTTAAAACCTCTTGAAAAGCTCAGGATTTGAAACATGGTAAAGTACTCCAACATAAAATATTCTTCAGAAGTGATAAAATTCCACCTGATTACTTCTAGGATCCCCAAGCAATGGGGTCAGCATTTAATATTCAGTTCAGTTGTAATCTCACATGGAATGCACTTATTATTAAATGAGGAAAATTTCTGAATTTTTTATCTTTTGCTTGCCAAGAAAGATTAAAATAGCCACACTTGCAGAAGTCTTCAGGGTTCTCACTCTTACTGGCTTCCATATTTACTTTTTTTAATATTGGGAGGGAAAAGATTAATCTTTATGTCTCTTGGTGGTATGATCACAAACTTAATTTCCTTTTGATGGTTTTTTTTGCCAGAGTTTAAAAATAAGTTAAGTGGTAGAAACACAAGTCCAGTTCTATTCCAAACAATTTCAACTGCAGGATGGCTAACACTTTAAGCTACACTGAAACTGCCTAAATTTTCAGAAAGCACAATGTTCATTATGTACATAACTAAAGAATTGTGGAGGACATTATCTCAACCCTGCTTTGTACCCACATGTCTGCTGGAATGGTGATTTTATCACAGTATGAGCTGTCAGCATATGAATGGCCAGCCCAAATTATCTGCTGTCTTCTAACTGGAGCATCAGAATAGAAAATTCTGGCCTTTCTATAAATCCTGTTCCTTCATTTGAATTGGGGTACAGAAATAAATTGCACACTGTAGGTCTTGCCTGTACACGTAAGAGGCAAGGTTTTGTGGGTGAGGCCCACAAAGGTTTTGTGGTGAGGCCACTTTTGCAAGATCTTAATAGGTAAGAATGAATCTTAATGTGTAAGAAGAGTACGATGCTACAATTCAGTCTTTTGGGGAAGATGTTTTGGTATCTTTCTCCCTTGCACATATATTTATTTTCACACAAAAATAACTGACTCAATTCTGTCCAAGACTGCTTCTTTCTATCATTTTGAGCAAGCTAGTCAGGTTCTGCCAGATGTTACTGGGGAGACAAATTGAGGCTGTACTCACATAAGCTTTGCTTCCATAGGAAATAAAAATATCCATGAAAAGTCATTTGTAAGCTAATCACCAGGTTAGGAAGGAGAAAGATGGCAGCTGACTTCTTCATACACCATTTTCAAGATGTTACCCATCCCTTGCTATTATTACCATCACTGGAAATTAATGTAGTTGTGCTGCTGCTGTGCTAAACTTAAGGGATTGTAAGGGGGGCTGCCACTCACAAGACGAGACCACAACCATGTCCTTTGAAGCTGTGACCTTCAGTTAGTTTTTCTAGTCTGCTTCTAATCTTAGCTAATATCCAAAAGGTGAGATTAAAAAACAAAGTCATGATATTTTCCTTGTCGTCTTGTACAGAATGCTGCACAGAATTTTACACCTTAGTCAAGATCTGAATGTAGGCGTGGGTTAGTCCATTTTCCTGATCTGTAACTAAGTCACCATAGCACTACTATTACAAATAGTCTAAGGAAAATAAGTATTACTCAGACAAGTTTTTGAAATAAAGCCAGAGATACAAGAATTTTCCATTCCCCTTAGAAGAAAAATAGGGAACAGAGTACTGTAAATTGTAGTTTGGTCAGTTTGGAGTCAGGGATTACTAATGCTAGCCAAAATGTAGCAATTGCCTCTATCCAAGCAATTCAGATATGTTGGAATTATAATCTCCTTCAGTATAAATATAGCTGCTAATAGCTGGCCCTCAAGTCTTAAAATTATATGTAAAACGTCTCAGATGTACATTTTGATCTAATATGAATGGCTGTACATGAGTTTCTTGTTTGTAAGCAACTGGTGTAGCTTTAGAAATACTGCAGGTACATTCTGTGCTTGCCTGTCAGGTTTCTCACAGTAGCTCCCTCACTTCCCACCTTGCTCACTGACCCATGCAGGACAGCTGATGAAGGTGGAAGTGTTGCCAACCTCTGCGCCAGTGCAGGTTATTTATCCCACACAATCTTGTGCTCAGGCAACTTATTTTTTTTGCAGAAAACATAGTGATGATTTCACTGATAGAATCCATTTTGTCCAGCCAATATTGAAAAGGATTGCAAAGGTGACAGGTTTAGCCTGAAGGAAGTTGGAGCTGCTTTTTGGTGCATTCAGGGGAGGGGAACAAAGGGCAGAGTGAAAGAACACGGATGCTGTTGACAGCTGGTGGTGTCGAAGTTCACTGCTTTGAAGCATTCCTTTCACATGGATTGATTTCTAGTGACTGAAGCATAAACTTAGACACAGAGTAGTGAAGTCTGAACATCTGGAAAATGAATTTTTAAGTCATCTTGCTAACAACTGTAGGCCCCTGCTTGATGCCTTAAACTTAAAAGATTATTGCAGGTTTTCTTCCTTTGCAATTAAAATATGAGATGACAGCTTATTCCAGAAGAGTATTCCAGGAAGGTCAAAGAGAAAAGAAATAGCAGGGATATTAAAGGTTAACGATAAACCAAGACACAGACACAGCCCCCAGAATCCCCAGCGAGATAACTCTTAATGATGTAGCAACAAGGAAAAAACTTACTAGGTCATCTCCATTAATCATAAACTAGCTATGAAAGCAAACCCACTATAATCTTCAGATGAATAATTTCAAATCTATTATATAAAATTTCTCATGTAGAAATTTACATGTGACCAGTAGTACTGATGGCATGGCAATTCAGAATTCTTGTGTTCATAATACACTATTTCCTTTCCTTCCTTCCTGCCAAAGTACAACTTGGGTTAAATATTTTTTCAAAAATCATTCCTCTGCAGCTGTCAAAAGACTTTTCAGGAGCTCAAGGAATTCTTACTCAAGGAAAAACTGCAACATGCTTAAAACTGCTTTTTCCAAACAGACCTTTAGTAAAGTCATGTAAATTATAGTTATAGGGATAAAGTACTTACATATGTACTCTGTTGTATAAAATACAATTTAAAAATCCAGCAATAAAATTACTGGATGACATCTGTAGCATACTCTGAAATGGAATTGGGGTGGGGAAGAGTTGGAGATTTCTCTCCTGAAGTAACTTTATGACTGCTTGTGTTACAGATTGCCCTGAAATATGACCCCCAGATAGAAGAAGATCTGCGTAACTGGATAGAAGAGGTTACAGGGCTGAGTATTGGTGCAAACTTTCAGCTGGGATTAAAAGATGGCATAATCTTATGCGAGTAAGCATTTATTAAGTAACCTTATTTTTAGGAGTTTTCTACTTTCAAGGAGCTAAGAAGGGACTTACTGAAGATTCCCCTTGAAAAGACATCAACAATTACAGTCAAAGATAGCTGACTGTAGGGTGGGAGACAAGTTCTTGGGAACTGTTGGAAAAATGAACACTTAAATTTCCTTTATATTTCAGCTAAGATTTCTAAGTGTTTTTAAATTTAATGGCGTAACTCATTTCTATAGTAATCAAATGGCACACAAAAATTCTTAGTGTGTGTTAGACTTGTGAGACCTGAGAACTGAGCTAGTCCACTGTATGAACCAAGAAATTAACCATTTTGATGAAACTAATGCAACTAATAAAGCATGAGTGAAAGTATTATATAATGCCTGCACAGATGGTATAAGGATGAGATTTATTGTTTAAGCATTTCCCTCTTTTTCACCTCCCCAGGCTTATAAATAAGCTGCAGCCAGGATCAGTGAAGAAAATTAATCAATCAAAACTAAATTGGCACCAGGTAAAACAAAAAAAAAAAACCAACCTCAGAACTACACCTCTAACCCCTTGAACCCCCAAACAATACTTTTGTTCTGTATTAACAAATTTGCTGTGAAAATGGTACATCTTAAATCCTAGCAGCACCAAGTTTACATAGGATACATATCCAAGAGTGCAGACATGAAGAGTGTTCAACAGAATGCAGCTACAGCTCAGGTGGTTCATCAGTGGCAGTTGAGTACCTGTATTTAATAGCAGTGCTTTAGCTTTGCCAGATGGAAGAACAATCTGGAGCCCTATAGCAAGGCCTTTGCCAAATAAAAAAAAAAAAAAAAAAAAAAAAAAGTTTTCTTTTTTATTGACTCAAAACTGAGTTTTCCATCCAGGCAGTGCTGCAGGGTATTAGGTCAACAGCTTGCCTGTACCTAGACATCTCTGTATGAAGTATCCTCCTGAGAAGGTGTCTGCAACAAGTATTGGAAGGGTTGCTGCCTAGAGTTACTGCCTTTGCTGTTGCTGGGTCTAGCTTAGTACTGTTATGTCAGCCTCCTTGTTTTCTTGGCATTGAACACTTCTAAATATGGGCAAAGATTTTTGTTTTTAAAGTTTTAATACCTCTTAAGACTTCAGAAGTAAAGAAGAGATTCAGTCCTTACTCTTTGTATTCTGTATTGCTTTCCCATTTCTACAGCACATAGTGCTGAAAAGCGTTAATAAACACCAAGGCTTATTTGTCCCAGGAGGTGAGCAAAATAATGCCTTCAGTCCATAAAAGGATCCCATCCACATAGTTATGGTTTTATTTTATTCAAAATTATCCTTTGCTGAAGTCAAATAGCATAGATACTATGTCAGATTTGCTAATTTTGAAGCAGGTTTTAGATTAGAATTTCTCTTGGAAAGAACAGACAGTTGAGACAAGTCTTATCAAAGGCCACTCTACCAAAGTATATGGTACTCACTGATGGAGGGATGCCAGGCTGGATAACCTGAGTCTGATTTCTGAAATCAGTATTAAAACTAACAAAAACTTCCCACCAGTCACTCTTATCCGTGCCAACTGTTTCGTCTAGTTTGCACAAGGCAAAGAACTTGAGTAAAACAAACAAACCAATACCAGAAGGCTTTAAAATTACTTAATTTCTGATCTGAAACACTGTAGAAAACTGGCTTTTTGTTTCTGTTTAGCTGGAGAACATTGGGAATTTTATCAAAGCCATCCAAGTCTACGGCATGAAGCCACATGACATTTTTGAAGCAAATGATCTTTTTGAAAATGGAAATATGACTCAAGTACAGACTACTCTAGTGGCACTGGCAGGTCTGGTAAGTATTTATACCCCTGGAGTTGGCCCAAATCCACATGCCAGTTCAGTTGCACCCTTACAACCCATGTCAATACAGAAAACAGCATCCAGCCTGTCAGGAGAGGACAGACAGTACTGAGAGTCTGAGACACTGCAGGGGTTGCCCTTCAGAGAGCTGTGTGCTCCCACATGCCCCAGGGAAGACTTAGATCTCAGAGTAAGGGTTCCTGACTGCTTCCATGGGCATACACAGAACAGGGCAGACTCACAGGAGAACACTAATCCCTGCAGAATATCCTTTTGACTCAGGTAGCTTTGGAGTGCCACCTTCATGGTGTGGGGAGCTGGTGCCTTCTCAAAGCCCTGACACAGTCCCATGTCATGAGACAGACCTGCTTGTGGTGTCGTTTGAGCACCCAGGCTTAGGGTGTGGAGACACAAAATACGCTTCAAACACTGAATATTTTATTCTCCCTCTCCCAAAATAGGCAAAAACTAAAGGTTTTCATACTACAATTGATATTGGTGTCAAATATGCAGAGAAACAAGCACGAAGTTTTGATGCAGGAAAACTAAAAGCTGGTCAAAGTGTAATTGGCCTGCAGGTAAGTATGAAATTCAAGTCTGCAGTAATTTGTTACATTTGAGAACAACTTTCTTGCTTTGATTAACTGATACATTGTTTATGCAATACCAGGTGCAGAATAACAATATATTCTTATCATGGAAGGAGGAATGAGGTTTTAATTCCTGTAAGCAGTTGATTGGCTTTATAAGCTTAAGTCACTGCCTGGAAGGTTGGTTTGTTTGTTTTAAATCTGCTGTAAGAGTGATAAGAAGGAAAGGAACAGCTAATACTAGCAGCATCATCTCTGTCTTTTAAGGTGGTTTTAAAGTAGGAGTCTTTGGATAGTTAAAGTTCTTTGTATGGTAGAAACTTTTTTTTTCTCTCCTCCTTAGTGATCGTAGTAGTTTTCATAAGTAATCATAAAAGCCAAAGTAAAATCTTAAAATTCCTGTGGTAGAGAAATTGTGGCAGTATAAATGAATCATTACCGTCCAAGGTAAAATGTACTTTTTACATTTTGAGGCATACATCCATTCCAATTGCAGTGCAGTTGGGCAAATGCCTTAGGATGACAGTTGCCTTTATTTTTCTTTTTGAAACTCAGTAAGGAGAAAGGGTAATTTATTACAGGTAGTGGTCAAATTAAATGAGGAAACAAGCACTGAAATTACTTTTCTTTTGTCAGTCATCACAGTTACCAACCAAATTTTTTTCCTTAGACTATGCTTAATGTACAAATAAAAATGATTTCTTCTATCCACTTCTTCCTTCCCCCAATAAAGATGGGCACCAACAAGTGTGCCAGTCAGGCAGGCATGACAGCTTATGGAACTAGAAGACACCTCTATGATCCAAAAATGCAAACTGATAAGCCATTTGACCAGACGACGATTAGCCTACAGATGGGCACTAACAAAGGAGCCAGTCAGGTAAGCAGGACTGTGTGTGATGTGCAGCATGGACACAGCGCTCAGCCCAGTGGGACAGGAGAGCCTGAAGTGGTGCCCAGTAGCAGAATGTAACAGGCTGTAAGTGGGTACAGTTCAGCTGTGCTCTTATGCAGCAACTGAGGAACTTGAATCTTATCTTAACCAGTGTGTTTTGTGCTGATTGTCTTGAGGCATAAAAATGTCCCGGTGCTTCTAGAATTTCCTGCTGGCAGTGTTATACCAGGAGAGAACAGTAACTTCATTATAAGTATTAACTAGACAGAGGCAAAAAAAGAGATTGCTTACTGGCACTACCTTAGAATACTTAGTATATTCTTTCCAAAGAGGAACTGGACCTTTCTGCAAGGACTTTTCTGTGACTCACCTACTAGTGAACAGATACTACTGGGCTGTGTTTTGTTATATTTTAATTCCTACTTTTCAGCACTTTCAGTGAGGCATACTAGTTGAAATCATAAATTTAGTAATCACAGCTCTTGACCTTCTTGCTGAACCTCTACAATCCTGTTTTATTA
The DNA here is from genome assembly GCA_013400575.1 of Peucedramus taeniatus. Taxonomy (NCBI): domain Eukaryota; kingdom Metazoa; phylum Chordata; class Aves; order Passeriformes; family Fringillidae; genus Peucedramus; species Peucedramus taeniatus. The sequence continues at coordinate 121,020 of WBNO01027160.1, read as the reverse complement.
GGCTGGTATGCTGGCACCAGGTACCAGGAGAGACATCTACGATCAGAAGCACATATTACAGCCTGTGGATAACTCAACTATTTCGTTACAAATGGGTACCAACAAAGTAGCTTCACAGAAGGGAATGAGTGTGTATGGGCTTGGACGGCAAGTGTATGACCCCAAGTACTGTGCTGCACCCACAGAACCTGTCATTCATAATGGCAGCCAAGGAACAGGAACTAACGGGTCAGAAATCAGCGATAGCGATTATCAGGCAGAGTACCCAGATGACTACCACGGAGAGTACCAAGATGACTATCAAAGAGATTACCATGGTCAGTACAGTGACCAGGGCATTGATTACTAGCTTGGCATCGAAAGTTCAGTATTAGTTGATTATTTTATTCAGTAAGAACGAAACTAGCCTTGTGGAATTGTTACCTGTCTTTCCTACACACTACGCTTAAAGTACCTAAAGAAATACTGCCTTACATACATTCCTTTCTCCTTTCTCTGCCCTTTCCCTGTCTAGTTGCCTTTAGTGCTGTAACATTTGTAGTCTACAGCATAAACAATAACTGCATATGAAGTAAAAAGAATACTGTGAAAGGGTGAGTGCTCTCATACAGCCAGGTTGTTTTGTAAGGAGCTATGCATTCTCACAATCTCTACTTAAGTAGGTTTTTACATACCAAGTAAAGCCTTCATTTTACATATTTACAGCTTTTCTCCAGAGGAGATAAAAGAATCTCATGCTTAAAGTTACATGTGGTCTTTGCCAATTAAATTTATCTCATTAGTGATTTAATATCATTGCTATGTTTTTAAGGTATTGTTTGCTAATGGTAAGTCCTGCATTAGACATAAGTGTGCATTTGTGATTGTGTATTCATTCCATTATCAACACTGACCAAACTTAGAAATAGTTGTCTTACTAAAAAGGGAGCTTGTACAAAGTCTTGAGCCAACAGAAGTTCCATGATTGATGGTGCATTTACCTTTTATTGTGCCATAATATATCCATGTAGAAATGCTTTTTTCTTCCTTGAACTGTATTTATTGCCACACTTCTGAAACTGATCCCATTGTATTTTTATAAATAAATATTTTTTTCTTAAAGGTATGACAAGATGATCTTGTCTCATTTGTTATCGTACCAGTCTTAAAGATTAGATGTCATAAGAATTATTCCCAGATAAACATGACCTTTGCCTGTTTTAAGGATGATGTAGAACTCCCTTCTGTTGCAGTTTGGGTTCATTTTTTTCCATGGGATTTAATCTAACAATCTTGTAAAAATCTCTCAGGAATGAGTGTCACTGACTTAATAGGAGAGGAATGTAGGTCCTTCACAGCTGGGTTCACTTCCCCTCTTCATGACTCTGAGGTTATGACCAGAGATCCTTAGCTGTTCACTAAATCCCTGCCATTTTCTCAAGGCAAACAGGGATCACACATACTTATTGCTGTCTCTGCTTCAGCCTGTTGCCTTTATACCATCACTTGGAGAACACAAACACTCTTGGCTTTAGATTATGTAAAGATACACAGTCTGTGCCTGCTGAGTACCTGCAATGCCAGGTACTCAGTTACTGATAGCAGAGCTTTATTCCTAAATGGAGGATGCTTTCTTCCTCAGCATAGAGTGCAGAGAAGCTACACTAAGTTATCTGTATTTTTTAAAAGAAGAAAAAAGAGCATGTATCGGTGGGGGCCAATGTTGCAGTTTCTAACTTACGTAAAATAATTCAAGGTTATCTTACAAGTGTTCATTGCCGTTTAAACTTACTGCATTCACATATTAAATGTTTTACATTTGCGAGTTCTGGATTTATTAAGTATTTTTTCCTCAAGGCTGGAAATTGTGCGTGCTCCATTAGTTTCTGTCATCTTTGAATGTGATGTGGTGATCTTTCAGCTGACCTACTTGTTGCATAAGTCTTAAGCTTATTTATTTTAAAGAATTTAAATTAGAAAGGCTCTCTAGAGGTCACTGGTCCAAGCCCTGCATCTGAGGCAAGAGAATTATTAGCAACAAATCTGTTAAGACCTGCTCTTCCTGAATGATGCTGTTTCTCCCCCTTCAAAATAATAGTATTTAATTATTTAGAACTGTTGTATTGAATGCTGAAAAACAGTTCTACAATCAACAGCAAAAGCTTTTTTGTTTTTATAGTTTGGGTGAAAGCAATCTCTTTGAAAGCCTGATCATGCTCGCCTTCCTTCTGAATCCAAAACTTAGGCTTTAAACTACTTGCTCCTTATTATGTACTTAAACAGAAGAAACAAACAGCACACAAGCTGTTGTTGGTATGCATGTACCATCCACAGAGAGATCCAGTGGAATCGCAACTGAGAGTTTGAAGTAGACACCAAGCAAGACCAAAATCAAGCTGCTTTGCTTAAAACAATAGGCTGCAATACTTAGCCATTTTCTGGTTAGCAGACACCAGTCGTCCCTGTCTCCTATTTTTAAGGATCATAGTTATAAAAGTACCTTTCATGCTGCTGAATCTAATCTTCCATGGCTGCAGGAAAGATGAGTCCGCACTTACTGAGCTGCATTGCAGGGCAGATGTCAAATTACTGGAAGAGGCTTAGCCGACCCTCAGAACCAGCAGGAACTGTATTCCCAGGAGCTGTGCCTCTGTGCAGCCTCCTTTACAGCTCCCTGACTACAGTACCCTGCAGGGGAAGGCAGCCCTGAGAAGCAAGCACTAAGTAGCATCAGCTGTTTTAGGAGTGCCTTATCCCTCTAACTCGGGTGGAAGCTCCTGCCACACAGGAATGCTACAGCTGGAGGTTGTTGACACAATTGCTAGTTCAATGTATGTAAGATTAGGAGGTCTTGAGTTGTAAATGAAAGCTATGCTTTCTGTATAAATGTAATTAAAGGTATATATTTGGAAGTCTTCTCTAAAAATATACACAGTTCTCAAAAGTTATTTTATAATTTAATTTCTGGACTAATGACAATTCAGTACTCCTTAAACAGAGTACACTCAAATACAGCTTAACTGGCATTTTTCAGTACCTTCCTTCTTTAAAAGTTGACCCAGAATTTGTAGGAAGTGTACAAGTCCTTTCTCCACTCTGGAGCTGCAGTGAAGGCAATGACAATGCATCATAATTGCAATGAGCAGAACCACAGAGTTGTTGAGATTGGAAGGGACCTCTGAAGGTCATCTAGGGATTTTCTGAAAACAAGGACATACTTAGATAAAAATTTCCCTCCCTTTTTTCCATCAGAGTTTCTGAGTCAAAGGCCAAAACTTGCAGTGAGTATCAAATACAAACAGTATTTGATAAAAATTTAAAAAAACCCTGAATGTGTAATAAGAACTGAGGTTTTTTTAACTTCAAAACAAACCTCTTATGCTTTGTAAATTGGTAAATATCACGTTTACATTGTGAAGACACTGCTTCTTTGAAGCAATCTTGGCAAACCCATGGCTGAGTTTTGCCCCTTTGTAAGTATATCTGCACACTTCCTCAGGATTAGAGAGCTATTGCTTATTCAGGACTTTTCAGAAGTTCCCACAGCATCCACAAGCTGAGCATAAAAGTATCTAAGGGTACAGATTTAAATAAGGAGAAGTGGTGAGTCATAGCCAGTACATAATCAGATTCACCTGCCAGGCAGAAAGTAATTAATCTATCTCCTTCCCTTTTTCATCATTTATCCTATATTCCACAACTTCTTGAAGTGGCTCGTATTAAAGTAGACTGAAGTTAATTAAATGATGGATAAAAAGCAAGTATTGCTTAGTATTTCTAGATAACTAGTCTTTCAACAGCAGGAGACCAGATACAGTATTTAAATGAAACTGATTTCTTATTCAGGCATCAATGAGCTTTTCTTTACATCATTTCCAAGCTGTGACTAACCAAGGGTTTATCAATCTATTCATTGAGACAGTTCTGAGTCACTTACCTGCAGTGATGTCTCATTTCCTGTATTGATACTTGACTGAAATCCTTGGCTGGCATCATTTGCCCACCACAAACCTCTCCTCAAATAACATTTGAACAAAGAGAATAAAATGTGCCACTGAGTAAAATCTGAAACTACTCCATACCCGGCACAAGGTGGAGCCTACAAAATGTATTACAGTCAGGATCCAGGTAGAAAGTTTAAACAAGTTTTAAAATTGTTCACAAGAAAGTGCTGACAGACTGTTACCAAGTTAATTTTTTTAAGTGTCTACACTTATGTTCCTCTTTTGACTGGAGCCCTAAAAGCCGTTCCATTTCCTCCATGATAAATTACACACCATGTTACAGCTAACATTTCTATAAAGTTTTATTTATAACATTTTTATCTAATGTCTGTCCTGTTATTTTATCTCTGTCATCTGCTACTTTGTCAAGCTCTAAATACAGATGCAAATTTTTCTGCTTCATCTTTTCAATTGCATAAAGAAGGCAGGAGGGAGGGAGGGAGGGAAGGAAGGAAGGACAGACTATTCCTCATCTGCCCTTTGGAGGGGAGCTGGACAGTTTATGATACAAACTTGTTAAAACCATTCCCAAAAGAGTATAATTAAAAGAAAGACACCTACCTCATAAATGCTAATTATCTTGACTACAGAGAATTTCTATCAAGGGTAATTTCCATCAGTGAGCTTAGTCTGTTCCTTAATTGGTTGTTCAGATATGCAGAATAAATCAGGACACAGTATCTCAGAGCACCTCCTCTACAAATGTTTCTGCATTTACTGTTCTAGGGATGACTGGCACAGCATTCCCAGAGAAGCCTGAAAAAATCATGTTAGCTCCATGACCTTTTGACTTACTAATTTAGTCTGGCAACATAAAAATTTACAAAGAGTGAGTTTATTATCAACGTTCAGACCATCATAACAAGTGTAGTAATAAAAATCAGATGTGATGACACACAAAATATTTTATTCATACAGATTGTGTATGTGCAGAAGATAAAACAGATATAGAGAGCTAAAACTTCATCCTGGGGTATTGGTAATCTTTACTGATATGACCATTTTTGCTATTGCAGCTCTGCTTCCACACCTCCTGTACTTCACATTCAAGTCTATAAAGAGAGAAAAAAGGAGTCAAATAATGTGTAGCACTGTTTCTGCATTTAGATGTTGTAATAGTAAACTGGGAAACCAATTAAGGTTCTTTTGTATCTCAAATCCACAATCTTTTTGCAGGGAATAACACCCACCCAGCCTCTGGTTTCTGTGCTTGGCAAAAAATTACTGAAGAATGCAATAACAGACCCAAACAATGAAAATATTTAGGACAACTATCCCTCACTGTAGTAATAAACTGGAGGAGTGCTCTGCCTGTAGTAGAACGGCCACAGGATTGAGTGAGAGGTCACTAGAGCCTGGTACCTTTTGAAAGCAGATTAAGAAAAATCACCAATATCTGTTACACTTGTAGTAGTACCCAGCAAACCGGTGCCAGAGGAGCTGTTCTTGCAGAATCTTCCTCTAGCAGCCCGTGCTTGGCCCCCACAATGTTTGGGGAAATTCAGTCCTGGTTCTGAACTCGCTGGGGCAGCTTCTCAGGTTGAGCAATATGCAGTATTTTTTCAGGTGTCAGTGAGTGAGTGTTAACTCTGAGGACTTTCCCAAGCCTGGGTGTGGGGAAACATTCCCTTCTGGCATGTCAGCTTTGTTACCCCATCATAAAACAGAGTAAATAAATATATATACTAATAAAAAAGAAAGAAAAGGAGAAAGAGAGAAAGAGAGAAAGAGAGGGAGAGGGAGAGGAGAGGAGAGGAGAGGAGAGGAGANGAGGGGGGAGAGGGGAGAGGGGAGAGGGGAGAGGGGAGGACAGGACTCTAAGCTCTGGTCTTAGAGGTCTGGAACTTCAGCAGTTCTGGAATGAAATTAGGCAGCCTACCACTCTTCTGACTTTAATACAGCAGGCACGTGAAAGACTATCCGAATATGATTTATTCCCCACCCCCTTGGCACTGTCCAAACTTTCTCTTCTTCTGCTGGGCACAATGGGGAATGTGAAGAAAAAAGAGAATTATTTGATCCATTTATTTTGCACTAGCAGAGGGTTTCCTGAGGAGGGAAAGCAATAGAAGAAAGAAAAGGATACTGAATACAGCATGTTAGTTGCTGTGAGGTGTCAGGGGATACGTGGTAACCTCCATCCCTTCTTTTTGGAACATAAAGGCAAACACATTAGCTGGCAGGTAAATACATATCCCACGCTCCTGTCTCACCATAGGCTGGAGCTCTGTCCCGTCTTCATTATCCTGGAATGGTCTTGTGTTTCTGTGGTTTTGCCCTTCTGTTAACTTGTTACTCTGACTCACAAAAGTCTACAAGGAAAAACCAGGGTGAGATCGTTTGTGAAAGGAAACCATTACGCTAATAAGAATACCTGGTGAAGGAAGATAATTAGCCCAGGGCTAAGAAACTGTAGCTGGTTCCTGGCTGGATGACACTGAGTGATACTGCGAGGGACTGCAGAGGCAGCAAAAGTGATAAATGCAACTGGGAAAGATGAATCAAAAATCTCTGTTACATCTCCCTGTGCAGGAATGAGGATTCCGGCTGTGTGAAATCCCTCCCCCGGCTCCCTGCCCACTGCTGCATATTGTCCTGAGGGCCCCAGAGCCTCCCTTCCACCCCCACAGGGATGTCTGTAACCTGATTGTAAAACAGACAAGTCAAATGCCTTCATGTGTTGGGAAACTCCAAATTCTTGTCTGTGTTAGCAAACTTACTCTTGATCATACAATGAGGAGTTTGGATGTGCTGCCCACAGTTTTTCCACAGAAGGGTACAGAGCCTGTCCTGCTTGGAAGACTCCTTGTTCCTGTGGGAAATCCTCTCTTCACCCACAGCTCTAGGGCATGGCTAATTACACAGAATTAAGAGCGGAGTTAAAGAGAAACTACCACAAAGTTTGGAAGTGGAGAAAGGAGAGCCTCTGTTTCATGAAGGAAAATTGGCTTAAGAAGTATTTTAGAATTTGGCAAAACACAGAGGAAAGAACAGAGGTCAAGGCTTCAGAGTTTTCCATTCGGTTTTATATTCCTAGCCAGGCGATGTGCTTAAGTACTATTCTGAACAAATGCCAAAGAATATATATCTGCTTTCTTCTGTACAAAGGGTTAAGCCTATCTTTAGGCTGCCTTTTTTGTTGTGCTTTTGTTGTTGTTCTCAACAATATTCTATGAATATTACAGAAACTTTAACAGCAGCATTAAAAACAAATTAAAACCAAAACTTCAAAACAGTTCTGACATTGGCCTGAAGAAATCCATCCAGAACATTTGTGTCATATGAGCTACTCTGACTGCTGGTTATTTGTTTTCATGGATTGCTAAGATTTTCTCTGTTGTATAGTTTGTGAAGGAAAAGACAGAAGTGTCAAAAATAGCACAAAAGGAAAAAAAAACCTGCATCTTCAGGTATTCTCTTAATTAGAAAGGGGTGTCACATATATATTCCAAGGCTTCAGTTACAGCACTACATCACTATTAGCTAAGTACTGAAGGTAATACAATACAGTAATTACAAGAGTAAAGATACAGAACAACCTGTCCAGAGGCAGAAGAGTTTAATCAAGAGATAGAAGACAATGTTTCGGCAAAAGAATCTGTAAAGGTACGAAGCAGAGCAAATCAGATTTGCATGAAATTTGTTCAGAACTACAGCATCTGTAGGATGTGGAATGGATCCCTGACCTGCTACTTATTGTTAATCTTTCCTCATCAGTCTACAGTGAGTCACAAGAAATATAAGCATTATTCTTAGGGCATGCCATGTATCAATTTCTGCAACTAGCTCATCTATTTATTTATATCTTTTAATTGCCAACAATATATTGAAGATATATCTAATTAGGCCTAAATAGTCAGCCATTACTTATAGAATATGATCTAAAAGAAGACAGCAGGTCATTGCTAAGACACAGGAATCAGAGGGAGCCATTTACTTCAGTTCATAAATTATGTACTTGTATCCCTGTCCATCCTGTTCTAAGGTGTTGGAAAGGAAATAGCATGGGTTGTGGGTTCAGATTACTAGGTCTTGGGGAAAGAAAAAGTGCTTAAAAGCTTAGAATGTCTCAAACATCTTTGTTGTAATCAGTGGGATTTACCAGCAGCTCCTGATCCACAAAGTATGGCTTCTCTGCAGTTCCATCATTTGTTTCTATATCGATAACAAAGCCAAGGAACACGGCATCTGCTGTCACTTCAAACACAGACAGAAAGCTGTGGGACATCAGGTAGGCAAAAAATCCAACCAGCAACAGAAGAACTACCCAAGCTTGCAACTCCCTGTTGTAGTTAAAAGCCATCAATCCTCCAAAAACAGTGAAGCATACAACAAACACCTGCAAAGGGCAGTGAGAGAGAAGTGCAGCCTCATTAATCATGCAGAAATGTTTATCATAAAAAAACCAATCCCCTCAAGCCCTGAGGCAAATACATTACAACCAGTATTTTAAGAGCACATCTCATCTGGGAGATAGCTAAGCAATTTCCAGCATCACATAGTTATGACACTTTGTGTTCAATTCCTTGTGTAAATACCACAGGGCAGAGGAAACCTTTTGCCATGTATTTACCAAAGACTTGATGCAATTGGAACTGCCAGAGTGGGTCCAAGGACACTGCTATCATACAACAAAATAACTCTGCAAAGTTAAATTCCTCAGATATTCTTCTCTGCCAAGCTTATTTTATAGCACTGACAACAATGAATTTAACGAAGAGAAACTTTATTTACTTTAGGTATATGAAAAGATAATCAAACCTGATTTTTCACTTCATTTTTACAGAACAAATATTTTTATTTACTCTTACCTTTCCTAAAAAAAGGAGAAAATCTCCAAAGCAGCTAATGGATGCAAGTTTATCAGAATTCCTTGCCAAATACAGAAAGCATCCTTTGCTGATGTACAAAAATTTGGCCCATTTATGGCTGTAGTTGTGCATGCATGCTGAAATGACATAAGATAATAATGCAGTGAGAGAGGAAAGACTCATAATCTAGATTTTACTTCAGCAAAACACAAAGCTTTAAACTCTATTTGGAATTACTGACTTTATGAATATAAATTTTGCATAATATGGAAATTTTATTTTAAATTACTATAATAGCCATGCTTCTAAATTCAAAGAGTTTTTCTACATAATTTCCACCATTAGCAAATGTTACAATAGTGACTAAATAAATTACTGAAGCTGCATTTATCCAGTTTATTTTAAAACACCAAAGTTCTCTACCCCAACATTTGTGAATGAGTATGATACAATGACCAGAGAACACGTGGAACCACACTGTCCAAACTTACTGGCTATTTATCTCCAACACTGCTGGCAACTATGTAAGTGGAAAAATGAAGTTATCTATTTACTTTATTTAAGGGTCATTAAAGGTTGATGATTAAAAAGCTTTCATACATGGCTCTGTCAAACGCCTTAGTGAAATTCAAGCTTATAGTCATAGCCATTTAAACAAACCTTTTTGTGAAGGATCCTGGACTAGACCAGTGATTGTAGCATGTGGGCTACACCCCACTTGGAACAACAGATAATTGGGGCACTCCCAGTTTTTCAATGTACTGAGAATTGTACATTATATTGCTTGGTGGAAACTTGCCTGGACAGGTGGGGAGGACAGAATATTTACCTTCATGGATTTGATTATTTTTGCACTTATGCATAAATTAACGTGTATGTCCCATTTATGGGACTCAGCAAGGTTTTGGAACTATGTCCAAAATATCAGCTAAGAAAAGCAGCACTCATGCTACATGAAACATATTCTGGGCTTCACCAGCAATTCTTACAAGTAGTTTCCCTTTGCTCAAACTATTAGAAGGCAGATTACACCACAAAAACTTTAGTCACCTCTGATATGGTCAGTAAGAATCACAGTGTGCAAGGGATTACTGTTCTAAAGATAGTCATAAACCCAAACATGTACATGGTGCTTACATTGCTTTCTGCTTCACCTGGAAGTGAAAAAAAAAAAACCAGCCCATAAGGGGTTTGCTGAAAGTGAATTATACTGGCCTACTGAAAACCCTTCCTGTTCAAAAATCTGTTGTTTTTTTTTGTTTTTTTTTGTTTTTTTTTTTTTTTTTTTTTACTTATAATTCAAAATATAAAATAATTTCAGATATCTGAAGCAAATAAAATTTATTTCTGTAGAGTTCAGTCTTACCTCAGAGCAATTTCTATAGCATAGCAAAGCTATGACATTGTGAGAGAAAGAGAAGAAAGAGAAGAAAGAGAAGAAAGAGAAGAAAGAGAAGAAAGAGAAGAAAGAGAGACAAGAAGAGAGAGAAGAGAAGAAAAGAAAGAAAAAAGAAAGAGAGAGAGAGAAAGAGAGAGAAAGAGAGAAAGAAAGAGAGAGAAAGAGAGAGAAAGAAAGAGAGAGAAAGAGAGAAAGAAAGAGAGAAAGAGAGAAAGAGAGAAAGAGAGAAAGAGAGAGAGAGAGAGAGAGAAAGAAAGAAAGAAAGAGAAAGAAAGAGAAAGAAAGTAAGAAACCAAAGAGGTTTTGCCTCTTTATTTTGAATATTATTTATATAAAAATAGGGGTTTTTTTTCTCTGATAGTAAATAAAAAACCAGTGACATTCTGTAAATACTGTACTTACATATTAGCAAATACATTCATAGATGGAAAAAGTATAAATAAAGACCACGGGTTTATTGCCTACTCTATGAAAATATCAGAGACCCCAATGAACGCTACAGAAACTCAAAGAGTATCTGCATAAAAATATGTTTCAACAAGCAAGTTCACTTCATTCCTAAATAGGAAAAAATGCTTTCTGTGCTTTCATCTTGACGCTGTTCCCTTCCTGGCGGGATCCCGTCACACCACAACACCCCGGGATGCGGCGGCAGGAGAGCTGCCAGTGCCAGCCCTGCTGGCCCAGGACACGGGCAGAGATGGCCTCTCATCACACTCCCTCTGTCTGCCATCCATAGCTGTCACTGTGTATTTCAGACATGGACAGATTTCTCTTTATTATGTGCTGTGAGTTCAGTCTGTTTCATCATTCCCATTAAACAGACAGGGAACTGAGACACAAAGTAGAAAAGTGTTTTCTAAGTTTGTTTTAGTCCCTTAAGAACTAAATTCACAGAGCAGATCCTGATCTGGTGAGGTCAGTATAAATTTTGCCAATAAATTAAACAGAGATTCTGTATTCATTATAAATTGCAAAAAATGTGTTTTAAAAATAAAAAAGAATGTTGAAAAAGCACGTGAGCTTGTACAAACATTGTTTCCAAACTTAAAATAAATACCCATTTGCTTGCACTCTTGAAATAGCCACTTTGGTATTCAAAGAATGTGCAATGAAAAGAATTTCTGATATTTATTAACTAGAACAGTTACCTTGGAAAGACTGAAAATGACACTGGAGACAGTACACTACCTGAACAGGCATTTGTTGTGTTACAAACCAGCTGATAAAAAATGGCATTTATAGCAGTTACAACTTAAACAAATAATGTAAGTATTACCTAATGATAATACTCAAGAAATAAGGCAGCCAGGTAATAATCTAACATTCTAGAATAAATAGGAGAGAGACAGAAATTAATTAACTGCTGAAGGCTACAAAACTAGTGTGAAGCAAGAATATGAACTATGAATAATGAGAATAAGAACTATGTGAAGCAAGAATATTACCAGCAAAACTGGAAGACTTAGCCAAGTGATCTCTACCTTTTAGCAAAAAAAAAACATTTCTGAGAAAAAAAATTTTCAAAGGCTTTCTTGTTCAGTCTAGAATCTTTCTCTATACACTTGCCTCACAATTCTCAAGTTTCTCATACAAACTCCATGCCCTGATCCTATCCAGCCACACAGAAATCTCTACATGTTCCCACTAACAAAACACATCACACATTTAAGCTAACCTATATTTCCATGAAGTCCAGCATTGCACGGAAATGAGCTTGTGATTTTTCATTCTTACTCATCAAGGAACACCTAACATAAACAAGTTATTAGTTATTACCACCAATATTTGCAAATCATTTTGGACTTTGAACTAAAAAGCTTATATATCCCATTAAGTTTAAAATTGCAGGATATGTGCAGTAATCCAAGGCCTTTCAACTTTTGTGAAGGCTAAGATGGTAGACCACGGTCAGTTAAGAACCTGCTAACATTTAGAAACAGGTTATTTAAATATGTGTTTCTACAGAATATATTTTTCCATGCACAAAAGCTTTAGTGGACTTGAAAATGTTTGAGAGAAGGGCAGCAAGAACGATCCAAAAGACATGGAATGTCTTCTGTCTGGGAAACGTGAGGCTCTTCTGTCTGGAAAAGACATGTCTGAAGGAGGATGCAGCAAGAGGGCTGCCGACTCATGAGAAATGCAGAGAAGCTGTGTAGGCTTAGATGGCTCACTGTTTCTTCCAGAACAAAGGCCAGGCAGGGGTGGGACAGTATGAAGTAGTAGGAGCCAAATTTGAAAACAGATAGTATTCCTTCTTACCATAAATCTGTAAACTGTGAACTGCTGGGCAAAGGATGCTTTAGCTGCTAAAAGTTCACATGAACTCAACAGAGATGGGGAATTTCAGGGAAAAGGAATCTGCTGAGAGTTATTAAACACACAGAAATCACACAGCTCAAGAAGCCCCTAGGTTGAAAACAGATTCAGAAACAGCACAGAAGCAGGGAAATATCCTTTTGTTCTACCTTAGCATTTACTCACAGTCACTGCTGAAGATGGGATACTGAGCTAGAAAGAGATTCAGTCTGATCCTTAAATACACATTCTTGTATTTTTATCTTTGCCTAATGAATTGATCTTTTACAATGGTAGTCTCTGCTCTGGTGACAAGCAAGTAATGATGGCAATGATGGCATAGAGTTGGTCAGAAAGCACAGGAGATAGTGAGTTGGGATCAGTATTTATCCTTGCACCAGCAAGTTGATCTTGTATCACCACCTCTCTGAAGAACACAAGCCTCTTCTGGCTTGGGGCCTGGGAACTAGACACTGATTTCTCAGTGTCAGGATGAATAAATAGGGAATGTGAATGTTTACATATTTCCAAATACCACAGTATGCAAAAAAATCTATTTAAAGAATATATCCTTCTGTGCCTCACAACACAGAATGTCAAAGGTCTTGGAAAAAGTGACCTGGTAGTTTCATGAGAAAGGCACTGTGGCTCTGATCCAGGCTGTAAGTTCCCCAATTGTTGAGAATAATTGCTACTTTGTGTAACAGCTGAATTCAGTCCTCCATTCTAGGGCTTGCTTTCATAAAATGAGCTTAGGGAAGAGAAAATTGCCATAGCAACAGAATCTTTTTAAAAAGGAAGAAGGAGACATGCTGATCTCTCATCCCAGTTCAGCTTTTTCTGCTCTGCTGGTATTTTCATTCCAATCTGATCTTGTTGCTGCCAACTCTCTTGGGGGCTGACCTGGTCAGCCACCCCCAGTGCAGCAGAGTGCAGCTCAGGCTGGACCTTGAAGTGTCTTAGTCTGCAAGTGTCACTGGTGCCAGTGGAAGCCTTTCAGAAAACAAAATCCAGTGGTAGCAAGAGGCAATGAGTGTGGCTGCTGTGCAGCAGTTAGTGGTCTGGTGAGAGAGTTGTATCATGACTCTCAGAAGGTGGGAAATGAGAGCAAGATGGGCCTTGTGAGGCCCCGCTGAAGAGATGAGGTCATACAAGAGTGGAAGGGACTTTCAGCCATTCCAGTGCCTCTTTCAGATTAGCATATTATGCAAATCTTCTCCTAAGTGGAAAACCCCTTCTTTAAATCACTTAGGACTTCCCCTCTCCCAGTCCTTACATTTGGAGCTGTTCCAGACAGTTCTCCTGCTGATCCTTAGGAACCTTCTTCCAACTTCAAGATGACATTTATTCATGAACAATTTATATCTACTAATTTTTCTGCTGATCTTGTCTGGCTTTTACCTCCCTGCTGTCTCATAGATGGCTAATGGGATTGCTCTTATCCTTCATTTGTCACAGGATATTCTGGTCCCCTCGGTGAGATAAACCTGAACACACAACCAGCAACTTGTACAATGGCATTTATCCCCTTCTTTCCAGTGCAAGTGTTTCATCTGGTAGCTTCCACAACTGACTCTGTGCTTCCTGCAGCCTTGTTAAAAAAAGGCTATTGTCCTGTGGCTGACAAGCATATGGAAAATATTTTTCTCCTCCACTTCTAATCAATAAGCATACAGCTAAGACAGAAATGGTAATTTTTTGTTCCTAGGCTAATTACTATCTGTAAGAAACCTTCAATAACCTCCTGAATTTTCCCAAGCAGTCCAAAAAGCAAAACTTGAATTTATTTCCATTTCACCTTATATTTTCAGTCTGGACTTACTGGAGAAAATTTTCAGGTTTCTTTGCTTCCTACTCTGTTATCTACTCCCTCCATGGCTGTCATCCAGTGGGTAGGACCAACACAACATTCTTCTTGGAGGATAGTCAGGTGTTCTTTCCTGCTGCATCACAGTGTTACACGTGGGCTCCATTTCCATGACAGGGTTGGAACAAAAGGATCCTGCTTTATGTGCCCATTGCATGATTACATCATTACTGGGGTTGCTTTCAGTGCTTCGGCACTTAGTGAGAAAATGTTCTTTGGGATTTCTGAAATAAATCAAACTGAAGATTTCCAGAGAGTTGTTCATAAATTTCTTGGCTTAAAAGCACAGAATTACCTGTCACTTGCTTAATTGCCTTTTATTTTCTCTTTCTCTCTCTTTTTTCTCCTTTTTGTTTCTTCATAATGGGATAGGGAAGAAGAGAAAGGTACCAAAGTAAAAATTAGTCAACTTTCTTCAACTCTATTCCCTGCATGGTTCATCCTACAGAATGAGGAAACACCTAAAGATTTTTATTTCCTATTGTCTCATACATAAAGTCTGTAGAAGGAAAATAAACTTATTTAAAATATTATTTCATTGCAGAAGAACATCTTATGCTTATATTTTCAAGAGGATTGAAAAATTAGCTCTATATCTAGAAGCAATATTGCCAGTAACATTAAAATGCATTATTGTTTTTGGGAGGAAAAAGAAGTACTGGATGGGGCGAGGCACAATGTGTTTGGCATGTAGAGAACTGTGCTTTACAATAGCATGCATGAATTTTGGTTTTATCTAGGTGAATTCTCCACAAGGCATTTAACTGAAACCTCCTGATAGGCTTCCATCCAAAGTTTAAGGGACAACCAACTGCTATGGATATACAGCCATTAGACAGACTTGCTTTTGGTTTTATTACACTGGACAATTGCTGGCTTTCAGTCCCCAGGAAGGGTCTCTGTCCCAGAAAATGGGGTTCACACCCTGCTCAATTCACTGACAGCCCAGAAGGCTACACTGCAACAACTGTGCTGATGAACACAGAAACCACACCCTCCTCAGCAGCCCCTTTGGAAACCCAGGCACTGTACTTTGGAGGAGTCACTTTGCCAACTGGCTGAAGATGGACCTAAAACAGACACAGAAAAGCAAAACTATCCATTGTATTGTTTTAAAAAAGTCACTGCAACAAGGCTGTAAAGGGAGAACATGTGAGCACTTCAATGCATCTAAAGTTAAGACTGACATTACAACTTAAGAAACAGGAGGAACACAGACCTCGTAATTCCCAAATCACATTAAAAGCCAGTATATTCTTTTTACAGAACAAAAAATTCAATCTCCTGGATTTTACTTGAGATGATTGGATATGTTTATCTGGAACATACTGAAACCATCAGAGCCAGATGAAAAATCTGTGGTAATTCTGACAAGTGTTGGCAAACAGAACTGTCAAGTAAGGATAGTGACTTTATATTCAGAAAGCACTTTTCAGCCACAGAACCCTGAGTGCTTTACAATTGTTGCTAATGGATTATACACACACATGAATCACTTTGCCCATGACTGAAGTGGAACAGCTTAAGGAGTGAACTGTTTTACAGCACATAGCAACACTACACCACAGTTTAGCACAGGATCCAGTTGCAAATCCAAGAGAAATTTAGGAAGACTGAATGTAATTGTTCATATTGCAATCTGCACAGGACACTGGGCTTACATTACCCCTCCTCCAACAACCACCCCTGCAAATATGACAATTGCCAGCATCTAGCACAGCACTCTGTCAGGATGGGAAGATGACAGGGTAACTATTTGGCTTGTTCCACATAACTTCCAGGAGAGCTGAACAAAACATAACTGAGCCTGCAGAGAATGAGTCACTTCAGGGATGCATGCAACTATTAAAGTCAGTATTAAATCCCACATGCAGCAGGACTGCAGCCTGAAAAGTACCCTTAGATAACATCATAGAGCACTTGGTTGATTCCGCATGGGAAGAAAGAAGCTTACATTCTTTCACCAAGGTTACTTTCTCCAGCACCTGTTTCTCATCTGCCAAGTTCTCAGAGGGAAAACAAAGTACTCTGTTTAATCCTGATTAAACTTGTGAAAGAAGTAACAGAAAGAATTTAAATTATGTAAGCAGTTTAACAAAAGGTTGAAGAAAATAGTGCAGAAGTGATTGGGCCTTTTTTTTTTAAAGCTTCAGGTAATTATGTGCTTTTCAGTATAGTGAAAATAATGCTAGAATAAAAAGCAAAAGAATAGTAAATAATAAGGAATGCTAATGTACACAATGATCTTTGGACCAACTTTTACAACAGCTGTTTCACATTTTAGATTACAAAAAAAAAATCTAAACTTAAAGAATACTTCTTTAAGAAAATGTCAGAAACACAGGTACAATTTTTTTAACCCCTCCCTCCCAAGTCCTGCTATCAGGTCCATGTTCAACATATGTGGGAAATTTCTACGTTGTTCCCAGCAGCTTCCACCAATCTCAGGAGGAGCTCTTAAGAGCTCACTACTTCTGGTAATCAAGAAATATGGCAAAGTTTCTTATAACAGCAGACACTTTTCCTTCTTTTTTTCTTTTCTCTTCTACATATGGCCACAGATTTTACAGAATCAAAGACTAAGACTTTCAATCATAGTCAAAAAAAATTTTGATAAATAGCCTTGAACAAATTAGTTATAGGGAAAAAAATTAGACATAAAAATTACTCTATGAGATGCGATAACTCAAGATCAATGTTTAAATTTCATACAGATAGAAGTTCTATTAAAATCTTGTGGCCTGTTCTTGCTTTTTTCCTTCTCTAATTGTTGCTCAAATTGCCCTGGATTTGGAACAAGTGGATTACCATCACCTTTGCTAAAAGTATATTCAGAAAACAAAACAAAAGTGAACACTTTATTATGATCATTAGATTAAAAATCACAAATCATATAAAACCAGAAGTTTGCCAACAATAGAATAGGAAACAGGAAATCTTTAAAGGGGAAAAGAGCTACAATACAGCTTTCTGAAACAAAAGGAAGAACACTAATTAATTATTTTAACAAACACATAGCAGACAACAGCTGGAGAAAGTAAACACTAGGATGCTGGATATCTCTTTGAAAGGCAGGAAGCCAAGCCAAGGGGAAAGGGTGACTACAAATGCAAAGCCTGGAGGCAAAATGAACTGTTATATTCCTCACCAAGTCACTGACTATAAGACCTACCTAGAAAATGTAAGCCCGGAAAACTCAGAAATTTCACTGCACAAGTATTTAATCTAGGGTGAGCTAAATTGAAAACTTCCTCTTCATAACTGTCACCTAATTTATGCACCTACTTAAGAAGTCAGACCACTTACCAGAACTGTCTTGTTTACTTCACTACTACCCTTAGCAATGAAAACAAAGAACTCAGCAGTCAGAGGGTGGAATCAGCATGAACATATGATTCTCTTTCACGTTAGGAATACCACAGTTCCCAGAGATAAAAAGAAGGCAATGAAAAAGACAAAAACTATTTACATATATTTACAATTATATATGTTAATCCAGAATACATTTGGAGAAAAGAATTGTGAAGGTAAAAAGAGTCAAGTATCTGTAAAACTGCTATATGTCAGAAATCATCCATTTCCAATTAAAACATCTTTTAAACAAGACTGCTATCATCCTGGTTTGTATTTCCAGATCTACTGGTACTGGCAATCACTAGGAATTTAGGTTTCATTATTCAGGACTTTTAGGTGGAAAACACTGTAACTAGTTAATGTCACATCTCCAGGTATGTTTCCTAATTCTCCACTGCTTCCTCCTACCTGGACTCTCTGTGCTTCAGGAGTCTGTCTGGCAGAACTTAACAAAATGTTAAGTCTTCTTACCTACAGAAATAGCAAGTGGCCCTCTGAAGGGGCTGACTATTTCAAGCTGTATTAACAAGTTTTCTAAAATCTAGTACCTTGCATATTTGTCAGTTCCCTGTTTCTTTGCACCAAGTGTCATCTACACTTGGATGCTTTTTTCTTTGTTTAATTTAGGTGGCCAGCAGGAAATTTTGGCCTGCATGCACTGGGTGTGGCTTTTTAGCTATACTGAGGGTCAGGCACCAACCATGGTATCCAGACTAGGCTGAGGGACAGAGATGACAGAGCATACCTGGTTAAAGTATCTTAAGCAACTTTTCTGGAAGCATAAACAGCAGTTGAACAGGTGCTTTGCATTCTTCTGCAATAAAATGAAATTATAGGTTACTGGACACATAATTAGCCTCAAACAAAACCACTGTTCTAAAAAAACTTGCTTTACAGGTGACTGACTATTCTAATAAAATTTTCACTTAGGCAGCAGATATTTCCATTAGGATTTTTGGAATTGTTTTTAATTCAGACTGTTCACTATTAATGACTGCAGAGCTGTGGGCTTTTTTGGTTTTTTTTTTCCTTCCTGTGGATGGAATATTCTTCTCTGGGAAAAGAAAATAAATGCTGCAAGCAGCTTTGTGAGGTAACAGCTGCCTTGGGAGAAAAACAGGCAGGCAAGTCAGTAATCCTTAAAGCACTTCACAGTGATCAGAGTATACAGAGGCTGATTTTTAACCCGATTATCAAAAGCCTTTCACAGTTCTGAAATGACCAGTACTCTAAAGAACAAAAATAAAGGAATGGGTAGAAGGGCTTATATGAACATACATGTGTTTTGACTCAGAGCATTACATTCATTTTCAGGTTAGGAAGAAAAATCTTGTATTAGAATAGGCTATTCATAGACCACTGAGCTGTATTAATTTCAAAGCAAAAACTGAACAGTAAAGCTTAAGGTTTAGTTAAGCTTAAGGTTTGCTCTATGCTCCTCCATCTCATCATGAGCTCAGAACAGCTCATCATGGAGATGATGCAAGATAAGAACAAGTCATCTTGGTATCCACAGTTGCCTTCCAAAATTAAGTGCCTGTTTTTCTCAACAAAAGGAAATTCAGTTCAGGGATACTCAGTCTTTTTAATCTTATTTTTCCAGAGGTCAGAATGTTTTTATCTTGTTTTGGAAAGCAGAGATCTTCCAGTCACTATAGAAAACTCAAGTCCCAACAACTGTTATTGTTCAAGAAGAAACCACAAACCTCCTAACTTTTTCAAAAAAGGTTAATGAAAATATTCCAGGAATAACTCCTTCAAAACTGTATCTGTACATGCAAACTCCTGACAGAGAATAATTTACTCTTGCTATGTGTTGCGGGAGAGAGGATTTTACTAAAGCTATGTTATCTCAGTAAGGACTGCTTGTTAAAAGCCTAGGGCAAGGGATCTCACCGACAATCTCCTCTCTGATTCTGCTTGAAGACTGCTGCATAGAAAACATCTGTAAATTTAGCTGCAAGCTTGCAGGCCCCTGACTTCTTCTCTGTTCATGGAGACATTTTTTGCAAGGGTGGGGAAGTCTGTGTGAGCTCTACAAGAATGCAGGGTCACTTCTCCATCCTTTAGTCCAACTGCTCTGGCGCTCAGTGAAGGGGGCCATAGCGTGTCCTCTCTGCCATAAGAAGGAGCAAGGTTTCTCTTGGATCTTTCCAAGGACTGAGCACATGAGCTGGCCAGGGCACTTTCTACTCTCTTTCGCAGCAGTTCCAGCTGTGGGTCATGTCACTGAATGCTTGGGAACTGCACCAAAAGGAGCTTGCAGCACAGTGCTGCAGATACAAATAATCTTTCTTTGTTAATTAAATCTACAGTCATTTAGATTACAAGACCATGTAACAAGCAAGCCCACTCGTCCTGCTTTCTCTAAAGGCAGAAAATATTCTAAGTCATCCCACCTATTGTCTTCATACAATGTTCTTAGTTAACACAACTCATCAAGTTTTATAACCAAAACTTTCATACGAAAGCAACATAAATCCAGACCACACCTTTCAAGCATTTTATTGCAAGGGGCTTTTATTTAAGCATTCATAACCTATACCCAACACATGCCTCATAGTAAATACCCTGTCAATGTAAATGTAAATACCCTGTCATAACTATACATAACATGCTACAAGGCCAACGTAAACCCTAGAGGAAAAGACCTACATTTAAAACCATTAATTAAATTTTCTCCTAAAATCAGAACTGGGCATTCCTAGCAGTCCTCCCTCCTTGCAAAAGTGCCAGAATTACCTACAGTGGTGTGCTTCCAGCAGAAGATAATAGATGTGGAGATACATGAAAGGAAAAAAAAAGGCAAAAATATTCAAAACAGCCCAGATTTATGGTTTATGTGTCTTAAAAGATGTGTCTTGGATACTACACAACTCCCAGGAACAGTTCTTATTCCATATATTCTTTCTATAGAAGCATATTACAAGGCAGATGAAGTATTTTCTATAACAGATTTTAAATCTAACAATAGTATTCTTACTCCTACTTCTTAAATAATTGTGATGCAAAAAAAATTAATAGAGCAGTCTGCTTTTTTTCTTTAGCCTTCAGAAAAACCATTACATAAATACACTAAATAAAGGTGAGTTTAATATTGGTATTTTCTGCTTTTAAAATTATCAGCTTTGAGAATAAAAAGGAAGCATTGATATCTGAGTTGGGAGAAAAGCTTTCCTAATGAAGAAAACATGATAAAATATAAAACCCATCCATTAATAATAGACAGTAATAGCAACACCATCTATTTTTTACACAAGACATATATTCACTTCATTTCTTTTCCCCATGATCTCATCTTTAAACTACTATTTTTATAGTGTTACAGAAGTATTTACCTACCTTTTGGTTTAGGATATTGTAAATGTACAGGAGAACAATCCTTGGTATTTTCAGTATTGTGATTGGAAATGAGCCTTTTACAGCAGTTCCTAGATGGCAGCAGAAAAGAACTGATATGGAAGACAGGACTGGGTGAGGTGGTGGGTTATTTTTATTTCTAGAAAGAGAAATAAACGATTTAAAAAATGGTTTAGCAACTTATTTAAGAAGATAAGCATTGTGTCTTTTCAGTATTTGGAAATTTTAAGAATTAAGCTGTTATCTCCTTTCCTAATTGAACTACTTCAGTTTGTCTACTGACTTCATCTGAATGTTCACCATAGTCCAAAGAAAAGCAGCCAAATTTATAACTTCAGATTAGCTTAATTCTTAAGAAATTATGGTTTTCTGGAATGGAAAAATATCTGGGAAAAAAACTACAATGGAAAATAGGTAAGTGAACAATATCTGAGAATACTCCTTGAACACCTCTTTCCAGTTTCTGTCACTTCTCTTATTCTCTGCAATCTTTTATTTAATTCTTGGTTCTGCAAGATTTTAGTCTGAGGGGATGACTCCATTATTTCTTCTTTAGTGGTAAAATTAAAACTAGAAAATAAAATCACAAGTTCTCACATATAAAATTGATAACTACTATCTACTTTTATAATTGCAATTTGGCCCAATTTGGTTTTAAATTTTGTTAAAATTATTCATGCTTCCCCCCCAGGCTTTCTTTTAAAATGTAATACAGCAAAAAAGGAATATCATACTATATGTTTCAGATTATAATCTGAGCTAAAAAACTTGTAGTTCTAGTGCACACTAACCTGTATTGTTTTGGAAAAATAATGTCTGCCAAAATCAGAAAGCAAAGACAAAAAATGGCCTAAATACAAGTTTTATTACTTTGCTTCCTTTATAAAGGTCAGTTTAATGTCAGTCACTTACAGACAGTAATATGACACAGCTCTCAAGAATTTATATAAACCTCAGGAAATAAACTTAAAGACATTCCCTAACCCATTGTTAAATGCTGAAAAAAATATCAACTAGATTAGCACTCTAAGTACATTTAAAAATGTTTCATAGGATAAAAAAAAAAAACCCATACATATCAATAGTCATAATTAGACCTTCCATAAAGTAGCTCTTCAGCAACTGGCCCAACCCTGAAATATTTAGTTAGGCAACAGAACCAGCAGCAGTTTGACTAAGTAGCTACATAAATATCAGATATAATGTCACAAATAAGAAGCCCTATTTTCATAACTGATTTCCTCAAAACCTCTGCTATCTTGAAAAATCAGTAGTTTGCACAAGAAATTAAAAAATAGAAAGACACCAATAAGAGAATGACTGGTTTGGGCTAAGAAGCTCTAAAAATACAATTTTATTAAATCCTCACTTCAGCAAAGATTTAAATCATACACACTATATTCAGGAGTGCGATTACAGTTCTGCAAGAATCCTGAAGGTATCACTGCAGTTTATTCAAAACACAAAAAACTTTCAGTGGAGAAGTTTTATTTAAATATGCGAATATACCACATTATTTGAAATAGGAAATTCCAGCAAAGCAGTTGCTACATTTATTATTTTTGTCTTAAAACCAGGGGAACAGCTTGGGGGATAGTGGAATTTTATACTGAATAAGGCACTTTGGGGTTTTTTTAGAGACATCAGGTTTCTGTGTGAGAATCACATGCATTGTAGTGTGGATAAATTATTCTATTCCAATTGAGCCATTTTTTTCGTCTCCCTGAAACACTTTCTTACATATGACAGCGTCAGTTTGATCTCAGAATACAAATCATTAAGTTTCTGCAAGTTACAGGTTAACTAGTGGTAAGAAACATAGAAAGAAGAAAGTTTATTCCTGTGTTAATAATGTACTTGCTACTGAAGAGAAAAATGAAGAAGGATTTGGATATTTTTAACATGACTAAATAATGAGCAGAAATGTAAAAAAAAAATTAAAAATTTAAAGCTTAGTTTAGATAAATTTTAACATATTTGGACGTTTTTCCACACCTCCTTTTCCTAGCAAAAATATTAGCACAAGAACAGGGTCTGACAAGGATTTTGCTTTGCTTCCAAACAGATTAGAAAACGAACAGATTTTCCTTGTAATTCTGGTTCAGAGTAGGAAACAGGAAAGAGGCTAAACACAGCAACAGGTGATGGTTATGACTGTAAACAAGCTCAAGATTGGCTCAAACCTACTCCCAGTGCTCTCAAGGCTGGAGTTTCACCCACCTTTGTGCATTATATGGGTGCAATCCTGAACTAACTTTGGCACAAGCATACAATCATTATGCAGTGGATTCTGTGCATGTGAACTCCACTGCATGTGCACAAGGTATCAGGGAAATCTGGGAATCTGCCTGATTGGTTTTAAGACTAATAGAATAGAAATAGAGCCACAGCTTGCTTTTCCCCTTTGGTATTTCTGTTTTATGTTATCATGAGATTGTTTGATTTACATACGACACTACTATCCCAAACTCCTGTGGACCTCTGTTCAATACCACATAATCTTTAAATAATTTTATTTCTTCACTACTGTCAATTGCCTTCATTTACTTGTGAGCTCTGTGACACTCAGTATCTTTTTTAAACACTAAGTTCCTTGAATCAAATGATCACACATGCAGCTTCACTTTCATTTGAAAAACACTTTTTGTGAGAAGAAAAAAATGTCACCTTGACACACCCAACAGACATAGACATTTGAATGGGAGAAAAGGGTATTTCTTCATTTCTTTAAAATCCTCTTAAGAGCTATGCTTAGTTTTCTTCACTCATGTCTCATTAATTTCAAAGACTAAAATAAAAATAGTCTAAAAATAACTTTAGTATAAAAAACTTCAGAAATGTTAAGGAATTAATCTTCTATTTCTCAAGTAAATACGAATCTTGATTTTTAAACAAACACAAAAAATTACAAGATTTGTAATGTAACAGACATTATGAGACTAACAGACACCACAGAGACTGTACTGCCTTTTTACCTTATCTCAAAGCCACATGGAACAGCTCTGACTACATGCATGCTGGTGGCTCTTTTAGGTCAAGTACGTAGGTAGGGCAAAGGATGTTCATAAATATTTCAGATACATTTGAAGAGGAAGCCTTTAAAAGTTTGTTCATCTCTCAATGACTTTGGTGCACATCCATAAACCTTCTTTTTTGACTTACTGGGAGAAATATGTATTTCACTTCTCTTGGAAACTATGGTACTGAGCACCTTAGGTAGATAACCCAAATCCTTAATTTCAAATCTGTGCAGTGATATTTGTGCACTGGAGCTACTAAAGAAGCTCAGACATGGACAGAACCATGATGCCTGTGATGGATCAAGTTACCATATCACCTTCCTTTACTCCCAGAGAGGGGGAAAGGCTCATCTACCTGCAAAGGTAAATAGATATATAACACCTAAGCACACCAAGGTGAGAAAAAATCCTTATGTAAAATACCAATTGTAACAAATAAGCTTTTTTAAAAGACCAAGCCCTTTGCACAAGTTGTAAAATGTTTCATCTAAAATAAAAGAAGGCCAAATCAATTTTCAGTCATGGTATTACAGGCCAAACATATGTAACCTGCAACCCAGGTAAAATGACCCCCTGCTCACCCCATTTGCAACTCAGCGTGGCTGTGGCCGTGCAGCGCATTGCTGAGTGTGCTGTGGAAGGAGATTTCCGCATGGGAAGGCCGTGCCATTTCCTCGGAGCACGACAAGAAGAAAGCCTGTCTGTAGGATCCCATAAACAAACTCTTGTGACATGCCTTTATGATATGGCCCCAGGGAATACATTAAAAACACACAGCAGACAAGCTCAGAGTTGCTGGAACAGCTTGAGATAACCCTTGCCCTTGCTGGTGTGGCTGCTCCTGCAGCTAACCACCCTCTCCCCATTCCTGCACTGCTCTGCATCTCTGTGGATCTGTGCTGACAGCCTAAGGGCCAGGACAAGGGATTACCACAGAAAAGTTGTATTTCTCCCTGCAAACACAACTCTCTCAATACAGTACAGGTCACCTGGCAAGCAAGAGGAGACCTTAATGGTATTGTACAAAATGATACCAATACAACTGGGAGCAGGAACCTTCTGTACTTGGCAGCCAGTTCCTGCAGCAGTAAAAAATAGCTGAAAAGCGGAAGCCCCTAGCAGAGCAGTAAATGTCATCACAGCAGTTTCTACAGGTGCTTCCCTGCTCTGCACAAACAATATATGGACAGTGCCTTTGTCTTGGGGATTTATGTGGTGTATTGCACCAAAATGCACTGCAGCACACAGCCCCAGGAACTCAGCAGAATTACTTTACTTTTTCAAGTCAATTGAAATGAACCTTTAGTGCCTCAGCTGCTAAATCTGAGGTACATCAGTGTGCTTACAAGAGAAGAGCAGCTCACTATCCACAGCAGCACAGCCATGGGAGTTCCAGAGCCTCAGTAGGAAAAAAAGCAATGACATCAGAAATGAGAGTTCCTCCCTTTCCAGGTCCTATTACAGCATTTAAATTAGAAGCATGAGACTATGTCACTCTGTCAAAAATATTTCAACCCTTAAAAAAGAAACATTTTAGGTTTTATTTGCTCTTACCTAAGCACCAGTTCAGTGGCACAGCTGTTGTGTTGTTAATCCTCTCAGGGACAGGCTCCTGATACACATGTTAAACCTTGTCCTGCCTTGGCTTTTTGGATGGGATGATAAAAGATTGCTTAAACCAGGGGAGGAAACTTGCTGTTTCTAGATCTTCCAGCCTTGCTGCTTTGGCTGGAAAAGCACAGCTCCATCGGCTGCTGCAGGAAAACCCTATGGAGCCAGTCCTGCAAGCAGAGCCTGCGCTGGTGTCTCTGCTGGGCACTGGGGAACACACCATTTGGAGCCCTTCCAGCAGCAGCCTCTTGATCAGTGACTGAAACATCCAAGGATACATTCTGGAGACCATCCACAGCACCCTGCTTCCTAATTTTTGGAGAAGGCCAAAGCCATCCTTCCCAGCTGCCCTAGGCAGCTGTGCCTCCACTCCAAGGGTCCCAAGTTCTCTCTGGCCAGGCTCCCCACCTCAATCTAACATCACCTTCCTCAAGGGTTAATTCTTCAACAAATTGAGGTTATCATTATATTCCTCTAACACAAAATGAAGAAATGCCTTAAAATGCCAGAGTTTTTCACTGATCAGAAAATCTCATCACTGGCCTCAGAAGAACAGAACACTGAGGATAAGAGAGCTCATAAAATACTCATGAGGAAAAATTTCATCAGGAAAATGCTCTCTTCATTTTCAAAAAACTCAACAACATATTGTGAGATCTAAATCTTCCTCTGCAATGAGTACATAAACCAAATTTTATTTCATTTTACTTCTCCTTGTTTCCTCCACATTTACATTCCAGAGTATATAATATTCAAGGAAGTTTGTTCGCACATGTCTAAACACTTTACAGTGTTAAAGCATTTATAGTTAACTGAAAATATCGGCACAGAATGAAAAATAAATTATTAGACCAGCAGTTATGCAGGCAGAACAAATGGAAACCCAGACCAGGGATGAACACTTCGGAAGAGGTCAAACTGCCCATGAAATTACCAAGGAACAATATATTGCTTCTCATTTGGAGCTAATGCAGTCTCCTGTAAAAGGGTGCAATGCAGCCTGTGCCTTCCAAATGGTAACTCCCCCAGAGCCAACAGAGCTCCAATATCAAGGCCCAGTTTGGCCCAGCATCTCCAGCAGCAGGGAGTCACATTAATATCATGCACATTGTAAAATCTTATTCAAGATCTTGCAGCAAGCAGCATTACTTTATAGTAAATTGGATTCCCAACATTGACATACATTGCAGTCTAATTGAGACTATTTTTCCTAGAAAAAGATTGAAAGTAAATGCCGGAAAACCCCCTAAACTCTCATGGGTAATTCTGCACTCACCTGTTGAAATAATAAGTAACCACTGCCCCAGCAATCACCATTTGCTGACAGGCAAGAATGAATTCACTAGTCCAGATAAGGCCAAGGAAATGATACCATGCCATGTAGCAAATTCCAGACAGAGCTCTGTATTCTACTTGTCTTTCCGAAATGGACTGTGCAGTACCTGAAGTTGGGATTACACCATTGTGTTACTAGAACATGCCAGATAAGGACTCAAAGGAGAAAGGGGGACAGGGACAAAGAAGGACATGGAAGTGCTTCTGTGCATGTTCTCTTAACTTCTCTTCAGTAACGTTACAAAAAAAAAAAAAAAAAAAATCAACGCTACTTAATTCTGTCCATTCAAAGTTAGAGAAACAACATTTTATAATTCAACTTGGATTTTGAAAAATGAAATCTCACGAAAAGCAAAAGATTGTATTTAAATTGATTGATTGAGATTTAAGAGATTGAATGAAATGAATCCCAATGAAATGGGATTGAGACACAGCTACCAATAAAGGAAAGAGGAAAGCTACATGATAGTAAAGATATCTGAGAAGACATTACTCAAGATTTGAGCAATCAAATAGTTCAGAAGTAAATGAAATATTGATTTTCATAATTCAATTTTGAAATAGATGCATAGTTATGTAGTGCTTTAGGGTTGTTTTTTTTGTTTGTTTGTTTGGTTGGTTGGTTTTTTTTTTGTAAGAAGCAGAAGAGAAAGACTGCAGAAAAATATTAAGGGTACATAACATACTGTTGCAGCAAAACAAAACGGATATTTTAATTGCTATTACTAATCAGAACCACGGCCATTCATTTTCTGTTCTCTATACTTAGCAATTTTTGTGCAAAATACAGGCAGATAAATGTAGGCTCTCTGTGGGGGGGGAAGCAGACATCTATGATAGTACATACTCCAATGCTACTCCTGTATCTAGGAGCACAGATAAATTAACTTATTCAAGCTAAAAACATTCCTTCCACTTCTGTTACCAACAAAGAACTTATTCCATATTCATAGATGACTTTTCACAAAAAGTGAGGGTAACTCAGATTCCTCAACAATCAGACCTTTTTTTCTGTGCAATCCTATTTGTGGCACTTGACTCGGAAGGGTAGTCAGGGGAAAAAGGCATTAGGACAATCTGGTCCTAGTAAAAGGTCTCTAGGCTCCTAACATGCTAATTTTTTTTATATTTTATGTTAATAAGCCTTAAGTCTACTAACCTTAAAGAGAAACATGTTCACCAAATAAAACAGTCTCTGGAGGTGAGGAGTTTCTTATTCCAACTCCATGAAAGAAATAACAAAGTGAGAGAGAATTGGCTATTACTGCTCAAACAGCAATATAACTTGAGCTTTAATACTTCATGTATTCATTTTGTGGACTTGGCAGTGCTAGGTTTACAGCTGGACTTGATGATCTTGATGTTTTTTTCCAAGCTAAATGATTCTATGACTCTGTGTTCTCCTACAGGACAACACACCACCTTCAAGTTCAAAACCACCACATACACAAAGCTATCTAGGAAATGGTTCATTTCTGGCCTGTTTTTCTACAGCCACAGACTTCTTGCTTCAAGAATAACTAAAAGTAAAAACAGTAAGGATTTATTTCAGCAATGCCATTAGGTTTAGACAAGCTTTTTTAAAGTTTTCAGAAGCAAGGTCTTTTAGTTTGTAAATTAAGAAAAATATCCATCTACCCCATAGTAGCACTGCAACATTATTTTAAAGTTCTTTAAAAGACAAAAAAATGCTACATGAGTACATAAATACAGACATATGTTCTAGATATTTTCTTTTCTGAGAGGTTAACAATATTGGCTCTCTCCAGTGCTGTACAGTTGGTCATTCATAGAAATACTGTAATGCTTCCAATGTATTGAAATGAATTTTAAGTCTGTGATGTGCAAGATATTTGACGGTTTGAAAAAGCTACTACTCAGATCTCTTCTCACAAACTCTCCCTCATTCCTCCCCATCCTGTGCCTCACTGGTTTTAAGTTTGCAAAATTGAGGGTTTTTAAGGGGAGTTTTTGAGGATACAATCATTTACTTAAGTCATTAAAACAAGTGAGGTACCATATAATTCTGAATTCAAGAGATTGTTCATTTCCCATATTCCTTCCAGAGGCACTGGACTGCCTTTTCCTGCAGCACACACAACTAGCCAAATATGCTCATTACCCACAGCCTACAGCCTTCACTAAGGGAACTCAGGCAAACAAGATGTCAGTGAGGCACAAGGTGTCCTACCTCTCCATTTTCATGCACAGACATCATGTCATTTGGTAGCAGAATTAAGGACATTTTCCCCCATACAATCCACCTGAACATTTCTTTTTCCAAAACAGACCTCTTCAGGCTTTGTTTCTGTAGTGCCATCATGAAGACTGATAAATGTACATATGGCAAGCTAATTCTGTTTGCTTTTTACCAGCCTACTGAAATAACCACCTGTAGTAACAACAGTAATAGCTTTGTCTTTCCTGGACAACCTTGTACTTGTACATGTGCACAGTGCTGTGTTCAGCTGCACAGAAATCAGGCAGAGCTACCTGTGACTTTACCTTTGATCACTTTGCTGGTCAGGTATGGTAAACTAGTTTTGTTATTTCAGAAAAATTTGTTTAATGATACAAATACCTCTGCCTGATTTCCTGTCTTCTGGGCCTATCAGACATGCATGATTTTGTCAACAGAACTACATGTAAGGCTATTTTTCTATGTCAGTATCTCAGATAAACTTTAAAGCTGTCCTAGATAACCTGTCAAGAAAAGCATATGCCATTTTCCTCATCATTGTACTATGATCTATCTGTTCATACAAACTAAACTTTTTCAACAAAGCCCTGAAATATAGTTTAATCTGTCAACCAGAATATTTTTCTCCAATGACACAATCATGAACCTTCCCAGTGTACCATACACTCTTAGCAATGACATTAACAACTCAGTAAAGAAGTCCCTACATCTGAGTCACCAAATCTGGAAGCCTTTGATCTGTACAAGTGTTGATCTGCTCCCAATACTTCAAAAGAAGTGATGTTAACAATGCGAACAGGCCAAGTGTTTGCAGCAGAACCCAGGAGAATTTCTCCCTGGGACTCGCAGCCCAGCGCTGCCCTGGCAGCCAGCACAGCAGTGCAAGGGACACCAGTCAGTGGGGAGTGTGTGTGGTACCTTCAGCTCCATTTTGGGACTGCCAGACTTAGGTCAGATGTCCTTGGCAGCTGCTGCTCCGAGGTTTTGCTGATGCCTGCAGCAACAGGCTGTTGTAAGAGACAAAAATTCCTGGGAAGTCTAGTCCAGCAATTTCCTTATCACAAACAAAGAGCCACTGACAAGAAAATACTGAGAGCCTGTTTATCAGTTCCTGTTAACATGAAAATATGTTGTGCCTCTCCCACTGTGAGGAAAGGTTCTGGAATCATACACTGAATCTTAGTGCTTCCTGCAACACAATCTGTTATCTTATTCAGTGTTTTTTCATGTAAAGGTATTTACAGGTAAGCTACCTGACTGTAATTGGAATGTCAAGGCCCCTGCAGGAAATACATTTTTATTGCTCATTTTGCTGTTGCACAGCTTTATGAGGCAGTTGTGCTGCTTACTTGCTTGTAGGATGCACCTTCATTACACAAAAAAATCACACCACCCTCTCATACCACATTCACAGTATTTACACCATGTGGACCTCACAGCTCCTGCGCTCTGGAAAGCAGAAACAC
The DNA here is from genome assembly GCA_013400575.1 of Peucedramus taeniatus. Lineage (NCBI taxonomy): Eukaryota > Metazoa > Chordata > Aves > Passeriformes > Fringillidae > Peucedramus > Peucedramus taeniatus. The sequence continues at coordinate 90,313 of WBNO01027160.1, read as the reverse complement.
ATTCTCTGCTATGCCACATGGCCACTTCAGTTCTGCAGTGAAATACCCACAAATTAACAAACAATAAAACTCAATAACCTAAGACATATCAGCTTTTCAAAAGTACAGCTGAATTCCATTCCTAGCCAGCTAATGGTTCTAACTGGTGCCACTGCTTGTGCTACCTAAAGTCTCATGAAGTCTTGGCATTTCTCCTAGTTTTCTAGGTCTGGAATTCACTCAGTCTCTGCTGCTCTTACAGATTCTGAATTACCAAGGTACTTAGGCAGGTGCCTACCCTAAAATGCATAAGTAGTCCCACTGATTTTAATAGGATTATCCATGTGTTTCAAATTAGTCATGTGCATAAGTACCTTTCAAGTGCAGGTTATAGCTTTCTATAGCTCCCAGTAAGTTAGGGGGGTTTTTTTCTCACAGTAACACTAACTTTTGGAGGAGATGTAAATAAGGTGCCTGCATGGCTGCATAATGATCACGTGTGCCACAGCTGAAGTGAGGATCAAGTGCTCCAGAACTGTTAAGATGCAGAGACACCACAAATATTATAAACCTAGTGCAGATTCAAAGAAAATGTTAAAAACAGGTGCAGCACTGCAGCAAGCCAATTTAATTTACCCATCTCTCTGTACTAGACAAAAGACTACTTTCTTTGTAAACATTTTTTTCAGCTTTCTTGGTATATTTGCATTTAAAATACAGCCCACACAGCCCCAGAAAATATATTTGTGAGAAGAAAACGTCAAAGTGTCAAATCCAAGAAAATCACAACCTGTATTTTACAAGCTGAATCCTAGACAGGTAACTATTTGTCAATGAAGAAAACCAATTGCTCTGTAAGAGAAAGCATATCTTGGGAGATCTTCAGAGAAGTACTCTCAAGTGGTGCAAACAGTCCCCAAAACTCAAAATAAAAAGAAATGTCTTCCACTTACAGGACAATTGTAGAAAACAAATAATACAAAGGTGTCCTGTCAGTGCATTATTAACCATACACTGCTGTATGCATTTGTCATTACAGGATGTGTGGGTATGTCATCCTAGGAGAGCAGAACAAGCTGCTCACCCCCAGCTTATCTAATGGTGAGCTGTTTTAACAAACAGCATTTCAGAGGACTCATATTTGGATTGAAAATTTGAGCTACAACCTATCGGAATATTCTCAATACCAAATCTCGTTTAGTGCTCGTCGTCCGAGATTTGAATCACAAAGCACATCTGAGCTAGAGTAAGGGACTGGAAATCCAAACAGCAGTCCTGCTGACGCGGAGCTGTCCGTGTGCTCAGCCCGCGGGCCGGGTCAGGCGCTGCGCTGGCCNGGCGCCCCCTGGCGGGCGCGGGCGCTGCTGCGGGGACAGCGGCAGACAGCGAGCGCCCGCCAGCTCCCAAAAACTGCCAGAATGGACACGGCCGGGACACAGCACCGGCCCACCCAGAGACACCACCCAACACAGAGCGACACCTTTCCACCTGCTGTCATGCTCGGGTTTTAACTGAGAAGTGATCTGGGTTATTTATCAAACGCACACGTACTCTTCTAAACATTAACACGCTTCTAACAGGAAGATCTTATAAGGACTGACATCTGCACTAAAAATGCCCTGTCAGAATACGTCTGTCGAAACCTATGTTTTACTAGGTTGCTCATAAAAGCAATATATTTGCCTTCCCTTCTTATGCTAAATCTGAGAAAAGTCAATTCTTTCAAAACTGAAACTTTAACATCACTCTGCTACGCAGTAAGTTTATGCTGCCCTCTGTACTGTTTGCATCACTTGCTGGAAATATCAGCATTCCTATTAAGCTAGAAAGGAGACAAAACATAAAATACCTTTGAGTCAAGAGTTGTGAGCTGCACTATGAATGTAGCAGCAGGTCATAAACTGCTTGAATCCTACTCTCCAAGAAGGCAGAGGAAAAAGAAAAAAAGTTGAATGAAAATGCCTAGCAGGAAACACAGAATATAACAAATGAAGGGAAATGGCACAACATGGAAAAAGCATAAAATGCCTCTCAAAAGCAGTTTTCACTGGGTTTTACTCCCCTGCGAATATATGTGGAATTTGCTTTTGGATATAATGTGCAAGTCACTATTTTCCTTCAAAGTCTCTAAAAGAATCTAGAAAATACCAAATGGTTTCCCATCCTGCTCTTATAATCAAATTTTTTCTGTCACATGAGCTAAAATATTTCTACTTTTCTAATGACTGCTGTTTGAATACAACAGACTTAGTTGGCATTTTCTAAATGTAGATATAATAAGGGCAAGCTTTACATCCTTAATGTGTTCATATTAAGATGAAATCAGCTTGATTTAACACCAAGGATGTAATATTTGCTCTCATAGTTCTTGTTAATTATATATTTAGAAAATCTATGTGTTATAATTAATTCTATTGTCCTATTACTAGATTTACTACAGTGCATGTTTATCTTAAGTTGCATCTGATCCAAGCAGGTGCATGAAATGAACAGTTGGTTGATAGCTCAGGAGATGCTCCTTTCTGTAAAGCCTGGTCTGAAGCAGGGGTAAGGTATCCCACAAGGCCAGTTTCAAAATTACTTCTGTTTGGCTGATCTGTAAATAAACGGCATAAAGATTTTGCAGAAAAATGAACAACACAGACTTGTTACTGCTGCCATATTGGGAAAATCTAACTCAAAGCAGCATGGAAAAGGAATATGCATGACATCTAAAGCAGAGAGCATCAGCTTGACTATTTAGTGAGGAGGAACAATTCACAAAGAGACTGCAGCTCAGACATTTGGCCATGCTAGATCTGACCCTTTTGCAGGAGAAGCAGATTAGCAGCTGCTTCAAGCAGCCATTCCTGCCAGACATGAGCTACTCCAGGCAGCAGAAACAGGGACTGGCAAATCTGCACAACTCTCCAATGAGAGCTGGAGGGAACCAGATCCCAGTCTAGCCTAAGCAATGGGTGTGATTTGCAATGCCAGCATGGACTCAGACAGCTTTTCAAGTTAGAAGTGAAGTAAAGAGCCAGAATCAACTGGGATGGAAGCAGTTGTGATGCAAGAGGAATGAGGTATCTGATCCATGGAGGTAGGGAATACAGTCAGCTTTGCCAAGTTGTCTCAGCTATGGCAAGCTGGAGGCTTTCCTGGCCTGGCAGGGATCTGTAAGCCTGTCCTAAGGAGTTACTGCAGCCATGGTCTCAAGCAGTGGTGGAAACACAAAGTCAAACAGTAACACCCAAGCATTCAAAGAATTAGACTGCCTTTGGTTTTCCACACAGAAATCACTGCCAAGTTTGTGAAAAGAGAAAACCCATAGACAGTGGTCTCTGTCCATATTAATTCTACATCAGCTTTGACCCAAACGACAGCAATTGATTCCTAACAGTGGCCCTAAAAATGTTAAATGAAAAAATACCAGCCCCCAAATCCTAATGCTTTTTATGGTCAGGGGCTGATGTGTACATGAGGAGTTACTCCCAGAGCTACACAGAGTTTAGCTTCACCTCTTTGAGAGATGTTCCACAGAAGGACAACTGCTCTTTCACTTGGATGGCATGGTGTTGGGCCAGGGAACAGCATCCAAATGACCCTGGTTCAATCAGTGACAGATCTTACAGTGGTATATCCCTCAGTAACACCATTTCCATACCAAAAACCTGTTCTGCCGGATCTTTCATAGTGCTTGACTCTTTCCACAGAGCAACTACAAGAACCACTGGATTAATCCAAATACTGTTGCATTAGACTAAATGATAGCAATTGTTACTGAACTACTGCTCCAAAGCAATGTTCTGCCTCTGCAACAATTCAACATTGTTTATAGTCAGAGGAGATGAACATCCTCATTTTGTAACGTTTGCACTAAAAGCTGTCTCTTCCTTCCTGTTATTTTCGTCATTTAAGTGAAGAACACCTACAACCATCTATTAACAAACAAATGAGAAAGAACAAAACTCAAGTCCATATATGGAAACAAAAGACCAATGTAAAAGACTCCAACAAATGGAAAATAAAATAAAATAAAAACAAGTAATTCAGCTGTGTAACAATGCTAGCCCACATTTTGTACGCCAACACCAAGAGGTCCCAAATTTAAGAAGAGAACTTAGGAAATGGATAGCACTCAGTCAAAAACATGAAAAGCATATACTTAGCTGCAGTTCCTAAGCTAAGCAGTACAGCAACCCAAAATACCCAGAATACAATGAGAATCAGAAAGATCCAGAGTGGTTGGAACAGGAGGAAAGGAATCCTGCCAATGATTTTACCAACAATTCGAAAGAGCTGTACAGCGAACGGAAGCCTCTTTCTTAGTACAAATATGAGGGAGAGCACAACAATCTGTTTCAGGAAATAAAAAGACAAACTGTTAGGGGTTTTACCTCAAGGAAATTATCAAAGTTGTCAAATGTGGGATCAGAGGATACAGATTTCACAAATACATGACAACAAAGCAATTTATACATTCTTACTACCCATCAGAAAGTCCTTCCAAGACACTCCCTATGTTCTCAAAGAGCCTGTAGGTTAAAATCTGTTTTCCTACAATAGCTGTCACTGGTTTTTTTGAACAAAACAGAATTCATAAGACTTTAAATTAAGAAATGGAAACAGTCTGTTTTGCTTTATAGCAAACATAAACATACATTACACACTACACATTGCTTTCACATACCCTGCATATCAGGAACTTTTAAACTTTCTTTCTACACAGGTCAGCTTGCCACTGTTCACTTTCCCAATGGTAGAAGAACTAGTTCTTCCCTGCAGTCCACAACCAAACTAGTTTTTGAGCTACGTATTTATAGGAGCAAAGCAGACATAAAATGAAAACTTATTTAATAAATAATTGTCTTCCCAAAGTAAAAAACCCCAACCTGTCAATAACAAAACCCCAAGTCAAAAGTCCCACAATATCCCCAATTCTTTGTATGTGACAAGGAACTATGAACAGCAATTAAAAGGGAGGTTGGAATCTTTAAAATAATAAATACAACCAGTGGCAGTTCCTTCACTAGCTTTCTTGCCTGCTCTAGAAAGAAGCCACCAGCTCTGAAGAGAAGCATAACCTGCAGCAGTGGATGTTTCCACAGTTCTGCACACAACAGTCAATTGTACTGGAGCACACAAGCATTCAAAGAAACTTTTTCTTACCTTTTTAGTATCAGTAGATGTAAAAAGGTCATAACTTATAGAGAATATAAAAAAAATCTGATCTGTGACACATTTATATTTGTCACTGTAAACTGTCAGACTGTTCATATCTGGCAAATTCCATATGGATCTTACTCATCTCAGAGACAACAGGACAACTGCTTTGACAAATGTCTCATGAAGTACAAATTGACTGCACCCTCAAATTGAGCAATGGCTCCTTTTAACATTGCAACATCAGAATGAAAAAAATCACCTCTGAAGTTGCAAGCCACACTCAGATTTTCTGTCATAAAACAAGGTCAATGAGAGAAAAACAATTCTACCCTATAACTTGAGGTCTAGACATTGCTGCCTGCATTTCACTGCCCCTTTCATTGTCTCAAAGAGCTGCCACCCCTTTCTCCTGCTGACAGGGTGAGATGAATCCACAGATCTTATGTCCATACTCAACCAGTGTCCCTGTGTTTATTCAACATGATTATCCAGTGAGCTGATGCAGAACAAAATGGGGCTGGAACACAATTCTTGCATTTTTACACCATCAACACTAACACAGTTTGTACAGGTTTGAAGCATGGCAAGGCTGACAGACAAGTTCCACAATGAATATATAAAATTACTTTTGTAGTTTTGATGGGGGCCTAAAAATCTAGTTGGATTGAGGAACCTTTAAAGTTCCTTCCAACCCAAACCATTCTATTATTTAATGATTATATTTGAATGAATGTAAGAAGATCGTAAAATTTATTCTCATTTTCCAATTTGAAAAGAATTTGGAATTATTTTATTGTTACAGAACCACTGTAGTTCAAGTTTTCGAGTTACAACCTCTGCCATTGCTTAGGGCAAAATGCTACTTACAGTAAAAATTGCTGAGAAGATGGCATATCCAAATAGGAACTTTACATTTTCTTTTTCTGTTTCCAGTTCAGTGCTGGGGTCATTCCTGTAGTCGTAATGGAGCCACCAGAGAACACCTGAGACAACTGAGCAGAGCAGAGCAGCATGAGGGCAGGCAGGGCACGCTGCTGCTGGCAGGCTGGTGCCTGCCTGGCCTCCCTCCCCAGCCTCCTGCCCTCCCCACCATCCCACAGGGCTCAGGAACACTGCCAAAAGTGAGGCACAGGATCAGTGAGCACAGAGAAACTTCCAATAATGGCCTGTCAGTCTGAGGTAAAACCGCAGCAGAACATTTGGATTTCTTGCAGTTATCCTAAAGCTCAAGCATGTAATTTCATTGTGGAGATACAAAGCTAACTTTCATGGAATGACAAGCTTTAGCCAGGCACATTCCTATGGTTCTCCCTTCCTAAAGCAGGCAGTGTAAGGGTTCACTAAGCATTCTTTGAAACAGTAGCAGTCATAACTGCATTCATCTGCCAAAAGAAATGTTGTTTCTAGGCATCTATAATAACAATAAACATCACCATCATCCTAACACTCAGCAGCTGGAACAGCACAGCCAGACTTCAGCACCAAAAGGCAAGCAGGCCTCAGCTTGGAAATTACTGTGGTAAGCTGAAGGTTACTGAGGATGGCCATGGAAATAAAGGATAGCCGTTTGTTCAGCTGCTAATCCTTCAGTCCAATGAAACAGTAAATATACTTACACAATAACCCAAATACAACCAGTGCAATCAGTATGGATGAGGAGGGGCTGAATGTATCTGAAGACTAAAACCAGTATCAAAGAGAATGCTGAAAAATAGATAAAGTTTGAGTGTTACAACCCTTTTTAGTTTAAGTATAAATGTAAGGTTCTTGTAGAACTTTGGCTTTTATTTTTAAACAGTAATCTTAAAAGCAACAGCATTTAGTAAAGCTGGCAACCTTTTTAACATTTAAAGCACTCGTTTAACTTAGCACACTTAAATAATAAGGAACTTATAGCTTATATATTTCACCATGGGAAATACTAGGTTTTTAATAACATTTTATGTAAGACTTAAGTTCAAGTATTCATGCTGATGTCATCTTTTTCATCAACAATTTCTTACAGTCCCCCAAAATTAGGTATATAACCATGTCATGCACCACAGAATCTGATAGAGATCTGCATTTCACCAGTCTATTAAATGCCTCCTGATAAAATCTGACCACTCTTCCTTAAAAAATAACTGTGCCCAGAAAATATGAAAAAAGTCCACTTTTGAATTAAACATATAGACTTATAAGAAACATTTTAACTTTTTAATTGAATATCCTTATTCACTTTTTACATATAACCTTACCTAGTGCAAGGACACTCAGTCCTATCACAGTATCTCTTCCTGCCAATATTCCACTCAGAATTCGGTGAGAAACATCCATTTCATTAACCATACTTATTAGGACAGATGCATATTTGGAATAGCATTCAGGATTTTGTGGAACACAGCGATTAAATAATGGAAAGGATTTACTGAAACATTGAAAAGAAAAGTGGTAAAAAATATTAATTACTGGACAAACAGCTTAAAACCCACAAAGATCCATCCTGCCATTCTCCACAGAGAGCATTCTGTTATAAAGAGTAGTTTTATGTATCATCTGCAAAATAAAGTCCTAATAGTGAAATGCCTGTATCACTATACCAGAATAGATCCATTCAAGATCAGCCTGGGGAAAGAAATTAACAACTCTCTCATTAACTAGCAGCAGCAGCACACAGCTCCAATTCCCATTCTAGTCTGGCTTCACCTGCTTTGCTCCCATGTGTTTATGTAAAAATGAAGTTCATGCTAACATAGCTGTAACCTATGCTGTTGTAGATAATTCTAGATCACAAATGCTTTGTATTGTTTTTATGATATTTAAGCCACACCAAAACAATGTTTGCAGGGTACAATTAACGGCACCAAATATTTATACAAAATTATTTGGCACTCCCAGCCAAGCTTCTTGCATATATTTATTGTCCCACTTTGGCTGTGCTGCCCTACAACAGCCATTGGCAAATTCATACCTGAAAAGGAAAGTTTTTGTTATCAACAGCTAAAAATTTCACTAACTAGCTTTGTTTCTACTATGTAATATTACTGTGCAAGATGAATAACTTTGCTGAGTTCCTTGACAAACCACAAAAGGCCTAGAAAGTTGAGGAAACAAGTGAAACATGCCATAATTTTTCATCAATTTACATGTTGTCCTTTGATCCACTGTAATGTTTTTACATGTCTCCTGCTCTCTTCACTTTGTTCTTCTGTTTTCTGCTGTTCGGAGCAGATGAATTAGCTCTGCAAACACAGAGATTACACTTCTCTGCTGTATTTTCATGACACAGTGGAACTTAAAATCATGGGTTTAAGAATTTTGACTCACAAATGCCAGATTTGACAAAGACAGCAACATCCACAGATCTGTGCTTCAAGCCATCTGGCTATAAAATTATTCTGATGGAAATTTCTCGGCTTAGGAGATGAAGCAAGGCTGAAGACCACAACCTTGGCATAGAGGGAGAAAGCAAAATCTGTGCAGGAGCTAAGTTCCTCACATGGAGTGCTTTTTCCTAATTTGGAAAAGGAAGAGGAATGGAAGGGTAGAGGAATAAAGAGTAGAGGAATGGAAGGAATGCAGTCCTTGTTTACTCTGTGGGACAGGACACTGGCATGTTCACAGGCACATAAAAGAATTTGTTTTATGTGGAAAAAGATACATGGACAAAAACAAATGAACAAAGCAAAACCATCCTGTGAAGGATCAAGCCAAATACAAAATGTGAAAAGTAATAATCCTAAGAAGCTGTTTGAACCGAACGAGGTTGTAAAGCACCCAGTCATTCTTACCTTGGTGGAACTGGCAGTATGGGACACAGCTGAGCTGCCTTTGGATTTAGTGTGTAACTGGAAACATTCAGGTTGTAAACACAAATAAAAGAACCTTAAAAAGAAAAGAAGAAAAAAAAAAGAGGGAGAAAAAATAAAATCTTTTTTACTTAAGATTAGTAAAAATTGAGAGAAAAAAGACATTTACAGGTAAGTTTTGTTTGCACTTCTGGTTTGATCCCTTAGCAGGCCATTTTCATCCCTGATATTCCAATGGGAATGTGAATAGCAAATTAGGTAGTTGAGTAAATCTAAACCAATCTCTGCAGAATCTTTTGCCTTCTTGACTTAACCCCAGTTACCACTTATGTTCCTGGAGGGCAGGCACACTGTTCCACAGTGCCATACTTGGCTAATAATCCTTGCTTACTAGGATAAGAGAAAAACTTGAAATGCTGGAAGCTACAATAGAACTAGGCCCTCCTGAGTTAGAATAGAATAGATCTGTATCCAGAAACTGAACTTGTGCTGAGATCTCAGTGAAATATTTCCAAGTACTCTGCTAACAACATTCTGCTCCATTAGACAGCACTTCTGGAAAGAAAGGCTGGATCCATCCAAGCCATTCAAAATGCAAGATTTCTCCCTGCTTTGACATAAACATGCAAGCAGTTTTAGCTGGAATTTGATGCAATTATGTTTAGTTGGACTGAAAATACTTATATAATCTCACAGGTGTTTATAGCTTTCTGCACATACATAATTATGTCAAACTACCCCAAAATTAAATTAAAACAAACATTGTCAATTTAAATAGCAATCCCTGCCAAATAAAACATCAAAACAACAACAACTGAAAAAAAAAAAAAGGGATACTGACCTCCAACAAAAATATCAATTAATATTCATATGGTATTAAGTTTATACATATCCCATGAAATAAGGTTTAGGCTACAGATTATGTAATTTACATGTTGGACATGAATAAACTGGAGCCTCTTTGACACAACAGCTACTTCTGACAGCATTTTCATCTTGAACACCAGAATCAAATAAAATTTCAAGGTGTGTCCTGGCTTTGCTGGGAAGTCATTGGCTGTGTAGTACTTAGTTGCCAGCTGGGATTAAACTACAACAAAATGGAATAGCAAACATAGGGATCTGATGTCTAGAGGGATAAATCTACTTATGTCTTCATGGAATGAATAATTCCACCACAGTTTTAATTACATTTAAAGGAACCAGTTGGACAAGAGTCACAAACAACATATGAACTCTGGTCACCTATGGCACCCCCACCAAACTTCACTAGTTCATTATCAATTAGTCAGTTTTCTGCTACATAATCTCAGCACTGTGCAGGACTTAATGAACACTTTCTAATTTGCATAAGAGAGCTGTAACATTTCTAGAAACTATTGCTGTGAAATAAAGCAGAAACAAGACATTTTATTTTCCATTACCATGAACTGTTCAGGAAATTAATGGTAAGATTATGACTCCCTAGTGTAAGAGCCATAACAAAAACAAAGTGAAAGCTGCTCAGCTGTTCCACACATTCACTAAGGTAGTTATATTCCCTCTGGCACACCATTATTCCTTGCAAAACTCTGTAGTTCTTCCAAAGAGTTGAGTTGCTGTTGTGGACAACTCAACACACACAAGGAAAGTGAACTGATTTTGAGGCTTTGTATTTCCAGGCCGTATGGATTCAGAAAGAACACAAACCTAGAAAGAAAAAAAGATCACCTTCTCAAAAAACAAGCTTTCTTGTTTTTTTATAAGTTTAAATTCTCAACCTTCTTTCCATCTTTTTAAAGTGCTACAAAGCAAGTGAAACTTTTTCCAAAAGAGTCAGTGGAATGACTGGGAACTTCAATGTGCAACATCTTTAAGTAGAAAGATTTGCAATATAGAATGACTGCCTGCTTGGCTGATGTCCCATTTCAGATCCCCTTTAAGAAGGCAGTTGCATAAAGCATAACAATGCAGCACATTTTTAGGTTCTATCTTAACTTTTTAATTTCACTCTTTTGCACTATTCTCACCTTTTCTGCCTTTCAATACAACAGTGTATAGATACACAGATGTATTTGACTGACAACTAGAAAACGTGTATTCTACTAAGTTCTCAAACATTTGATTTATTTAGACATTATCTGATGCACTTACTTTTTATTAATGTCCAATCCAGAAAGATTTGCCCCTTCTACAGGAGTGTTCTTCCAACCACATATGTTCCCAAAGCTGTCATATCCAAGCACAAGTCTTTCTGCAGCACCAGCCACCACAGCATAGCCACTTATAAACATCTGTTAAATTTTTTTTTTAATGTGAAAGCATGCTACCATAGCTTTTTCTTCCCATTCAATAAATATTCCTTTTAAGTCATACATTTTTGCCTTCTGGTTGCAAACAGTTAAATCTAAAATTCACCCCTCTGCATAAGGCCATAGCAAATCACATGGGCAACTTTAGCCCTATTGCTTCCTTAGAGCTTTCCTTCATCTATTGTTGAAAGTATATAAATTAAGCAGAAAAATCAAAGAGAAGAAAGATAGAGGTCCTGATTAAAATAAGAGGAAAGCATTATTAAGGTGCTGAACACTGTGCCTAGTGATGCTCACGTGTGTCTTTAGGCAAGATCACTCAAATGGTGATTTTTCATGTGCTCACTGCATCTCATGTTACAGGGTGACCTTCAAGACACACTTGGGCAATAGAACTGCTGCCATGATGGGCCCTTGAAAATGCTAGTGAATTTAACCAGAGGTATTTTTAAACACAAAAAACATTAACAATGGAGATTACCTGAAGATTACCTTCCTGAAATTTCAGGAAGGAACACTCTTTATAACACGTGAAAAACCTGGACAAAGTCACACTGTGCACTTAGGTGTCACTGTCCCGACCTTTTAGTTGTTCTGCTGTCAGATCAAAGTTCCAGTAGATCATCTTCCTGTAAATCCCAGAGGCAGCTAAGTACCTCTGCTGGCCAAGTAGCAGCAATCCTTCGTTAAAATAAAACACCTTGTCTAGGAATGCAGCTTAAACCCTCCTGTACATCATGAGGGCCAAAACAATCCTTGGAAAGAACCTTTGGAAGTGCCAAGAAGCAGCAATTCTTGTGTGAAACTGGTGAAGTCCTGAGTATTGCTTTACCCAAGGCCTATCTCCCCATCATTCCAGCTACTGAAGAACTCAGTGATGTAAGCTTTTCCTCTGTCCCATAGAAGTCACTTTTCACACCCACCAAGGACAACCACTAAGCTCGGTGGCTATGAGCCAACTGCTGGCTGCAGCGAGTGCCACATTAACCACTGCTGCTCTGAATGAGTACAGCTGAACATCAGCTGTGCTCCAGACAGACTGCACATACCAGCACAACTGCCTTCTGACTTCAGCTCTAGAGCCTTCATCTGGTTTTCTACTTTTAGTACTTGTGACTCAAGATTGGATCTGGGCAAAAACATGTCTCATACACAAACATGTACAAATGTGCTTCTTTAGTTCTGACAGCAATCTCATTTTTGCTTATAGTAGACTCTTATTTTGCAGTCAACTAGTTCAGATTTTTTTTAAAATTATGATGGCATGTTAATACTGTCTCAGTATGGACATCTTTATAGAGATTCCTCAATTCAAGCTAACATGCAATGTTAGGGGATACTTGTGGATGTGATTTGTTACAATAACAAAATATATCCAGATCCAGTTTATTTACTCATCAGAGTTTTTTTTAATAATTAAAATGTTCTCAGAAGGAAAACAAGAAATAAGCTGGCACTGTAACTCAACTGAAACAGGCTTTTATAAAAATTCTGGTTCAAGGTGAAAATGCCCTCTAAATATGGGCATTACAGGTCCACTGTGTAGGTGATTTTTTTTTTAAAGTGCAGAATGCTGGATAAAAGCAAGAAATCTTTGTAAGTAACAGACTAATAGCTGCAGGGGCACATGGCCATGATACCCATTTCCACAGAGCTATTAATGTGATTTCAATTTTTTTTTACTATGTGAACAATTAGTGTAATTACATTTTCTTAAATGTTTTAAAAATAAGATCGAACACAAGAAAACAAATACAAGAATGCCATAAGCTATTTCACAGAAAGTGAGCAATAAAAACAGTGAGAGAAACCAAATAAAAATCCTAAATCCTTACCATTTGACAGATTTCATTTGTGGCATCCCTTCCACTGATCAAAGCAGTAAGCATAAGACAGCAGGTAAAAAAACCCTACCCTGCTCACAAAGTTCACCATCCATTTATGCAGTATCCAAAATGTGTAGGTAGTATTCTGCATCAGCTTCCATATAAAAACTTACCGTGCATGGAATTAAGAAGTGTATTTAAGAGAATCCTGAGTAGACTGAGTAAAAACCCCATTCATGCTTCAGAAAGACAAAGCCATCTCCCAAAAGCTGGCATGCTGTTCTAAGATAGTGACTTAATGTCTCATCAGATGGACACATTGCAAGATATCAAGGCTACAGTGAATAAGTAGAATAAAGAGCCCAGTCAGAGCCTGGACTGATTTACAAAAAAAAGTGAATTCTAAATAATCGAGCCCTGTGTATACATGGTAGTTAAAGCATATGGGCAGAACTTAGAAGTGACTGACACTACAATATGGCACTGCACTACCACAAAGCTAAAATCTATCCCTGGGCAAACCTGGGGACCTGTGCCCATGACAATTTCAGTTTAGATTTAGTGTAACATTATGCAGAACCCCATTACATTTGGATCTGATTTGTCCTTCCAGGAAAAAAACAAACACATGCGTGCTTACCAAACCAGCCCAGAAAAGACAGAAGAGGAGCAGCCAGAAGTGTCTGTGCACTTTCTGTAAATGGCTGGTCTCCATTCCCGTAGTTCAGAAACACTATCTCCAGAGTCCTAAACAGAAAAAAAGTTCAAGAAAACAGAACAAACTTCCTATGAAATTCACTCAAGTTCCAAAGGGCGGAGATTTCAGCAGGCCCCCAGTGCGGAGCGCCTGGCAGCTCTGCCGCAGGGAGGTGCGCTGTCCCCGCACTGCCCGCTCGGTGCCGCCCACCCCGCTCTGTCCCGGGCGCGCTCCGACCCGCGCTCACCTGCGCCGGCCCCGCGCCGCTC
>WBNO01027160.1:1951-76297 GCA_013400575.1 Peucedramus taeniatus | reverse complement strand
GACGGGCTCGGCCGGGCTCTGCCCGGAGCCTGGGGCCGCTGAGCCGGCGAGGGGGAGAGCGGCATTGGAGCCCCGCTCCGCTCCCGGGAGAGGTGCTTGGGGGCTCTGGCAGCTCCTCCACAGCCGCATGGTTATACAGGGCCCCCCGCCAGGGCGGGAGGTTTATATTTCATCCTTCATTAGCTTATTTCTGAGACTAGCTGAAGATATGTTACTGCCGGCACAAAATGGGGCTGTTCCGTCCTGTAAAGCGCACTGACGCTGAAAGCCCTTTGGCTGTTCGGCTGCATTGTCAATACACAGTCATTTGCATCAATGTTATCAATACACAGTCATAGATCCTTCTCAGTTTCTGTTTGGCTGTTGTTTGTACAGTTTCATTACGATGACGTGCCGTATTATGCTATACATTATCTCATCTATGTCTATGTGAATTTTGCATGCACAGGAATAACCTGCAACAACAGGAATAACACCAAATTAGGTCAATCCTTGTAACTCATGACTGAGGAATGCGGGAATTATTAGCCACTTTTAATAACATGGTTTATATTTTTATGTTCATTAAATTCAGCTCAATAATCTAGAGAAAATTACAAACTGGAAGGATGTTAAAAGTATGGTTTTGTCCTCTTCCTGACAGTCAGTGGAGCAAATAAATGTCCTCTTTAAGAAGTAACACAATATCTGCAATTGCAATAAAATTGAATTAAATGGAAACTGTTTTGCAAAACTGTTTAAGAAACAGTATAGGAGACAGAGCACTAGGTCTAGAAAAAGAAAGCAAAACAAAGCAAATATATTCCAGGTCTCTGGAGGAAATGCAGCATGAAACCTTGGTGACAAAACTAGCATAGATGGAAGTAAATAGGTAATATCAGAAACTGGGCTTTTATAAAAAGGAATGAATCTCTGCCCCAGAACATTTCAGAGTCCTTCTAAGCTGACTGGAAATAACTACATTTTTCCAAAAGGGTAAGTCATATAATGTTCTGAAATTGACATTTTAACTGTTTTGAGAGAATCTGCTACAATTCTGATTTAAATTTACGCACACCTCCACCCCCATCCCACCCCCTCCCAAGAAGTGGTTCTGAAGAAACACAGCAGGAAAGATTTCTAAAACCTGTCTTACAAAGGATTTATTAAACCATTTAATTTCCATCCA
This sequence comes from Peucedramus taeniatus, assembly GCA_013400575.1. Lineage (NCBI taxonomy): Eukaryota > Metazoa > Chordata > Aves > Passeriformes > Fringillidae > Peucedramus > Peucedramus taeniatus. The sequence goes on along the minus strand of WBNO01027160.1, from coordinate 75,129 downwards.
GCTCATAGTTCTTGTCTTCATCAGTGTTCTGTCTTTAAATGCTCATAATCCATTAATTTTTTTTCAGAGTTTTCAGAATTTGGATGAAAATTAAAATAAAATTATAAAACTGAAGGAGTAGTTTTGTGCTTATGCCTAAATAGAGAAAAAAGTTTTTCCTTCACTTTGTGCTGTTGCACTTTAAAAATATGTGGGAAAAGTCATTTTCCCTTGAAATACAAGTGCAAAATTTCACATGAAACTTAACCTTTTTTTATAAGATAAATTCAATTTTTTATTATATCCAGAAAACTGACCAAAGTTATTAGTAACCTTTAACCTAGACAGAAAGTATTCTGAGACAGAATAATTATCTGATTAAGAAAAATCATCTTGAAGAACAATGCCAGTGATGAAGGCCTATATTAGGATCTGATTACTCGCTGTCATCGCATGCTAATATTTTGCTGTTGGTCTGGCATTTTTTGAAGGATTCTCCTTAAGTTTTGTATTCCCTTCTTACTGGGAATAGAGGAAAACAACAAGTGGAACAAATATTTTTAATAAACTCCAGAATCCTGGTAACTGAAGTTCATCTAAAAAAAATTGGAATCAGCAGTAGAGGCCCAATTTTACTGAGTAATATCAATCAAAATTATTTTATATCTTCAGCTAGTCTAGAAGCAATTATCTTAGAAATGCTAGAAAATAACTCAAAATTGGAATAGGATTTTTTAAAGTGTAAATTAAATATTTTAATTGTACTAAGTTGTTTTTTTTTTTTTCCTGAATTTCAAACATGATCAAATAAAACATTTATTCTACTTAGTAGCAGCTGAGTGCTTAGTAGCAGCTGAGCTGTGTCACTAGGTGGGGCTCGGCTCCCAGTTTCGAGCTCCAGCTCAGCATTTGAGACGGGGGCACAGAGCCTCACACCGCAGTGAGCCAGCATTCATAAATGAGGATACTCATGCTACAGTTGAAGAAAATACCAGGAAGCAAGGCTCAGATTGGATAACAGATTTAAACACCCACATCCAAAGTGTAATACCAAAAACTTTCGCTTGTTATTTGTCCAATCCTGCCAAAAATCACCCAAAAGATTGATTTTGGATTTTCTATCTTACCACTTTCACAGGACAGAGCCTGGTTCTGCAGCTGAGTCGTTCCAGCACTCAGCGAGGAGCAGGGAGCTTTAGAAGTGATATTTTGTAGTGTTGAAATAGAAATGAGATGAAAATGAATTCTGGAAAAGGAGTATCGGATTAGAGAACTGGTCTTTCTTTGTGAGCATTAGTGACTTGGCCAGAGAGATGTCTGGCCACTGGCTTGTGCTCTCTCTCTCTGGTGAGAAGCTCATGTTGGAGCCTTTGTCTCAGTCCCCTGGTGTACATGGACAAGATGCTGACTTTATAAAAAAAATGGCTTCATTTCAATCTTGTATCCAACTACAGCCACTTCCGTGGGAGATTAGTATAGCGAGGATCCACATTCACTCGTAAATCTGCACTGATCTCTCAAGAATGTAATGTTTCTTGTAATGGAAAATAAAATATTTACAGTCTTGGAGTACCCAGGAACTCACAGTGATTTGAGTTTTAACACATTTTTAAATTTTCTAACCATTCAACCTGCTTGATGTGTTACAGTGGGGGAACCACAATAAGGGGGATTAACGTTTACACTTCTGGGACTACTTGTAGTTTTTAAGGGATGTTTTACATGTTAACCATCCTCAGACATGTTTATCAGCACCAGCAAGAGAGATAAGCAGCACTGTAAATTTATGGGCATTTTTCACTCCTCTTTTCCATGAAGCCATATAAAATATACAGAAAAAATCAAACATGAAATCAAGCTTCCTGACTCCAAGCTTTAATAACAAAGTTCTAATTATTTCTTATGAGTGTAGTTTATCCACTGAGAATGAATCCTGGTGCTACCTGCACTTAGGGCTCAACTTTCTTACCAAGAAACTTAGCTGATTAAAACTGGAGCAGGAATGTGGACTGGGAGAGGAAGGTGCTAAATGAAAACATGACAGTCCCTTTCTAGACTGGTTGAGTGAGATGACTATCCCTATCTGTATCCCCTTCTGGGTCAGACTAGGAACAGAGACCAATTACTTTAATAACAGAACACAGCAACTGAGAAACTCAGCTTAAAAGCAAACATTTTCTGCCTAATTAGAGAAGGTGCAGCTAAGCATAATTTCCATCGCTCTCAAATGATCTTATGTACAATAGCTTAGCAGGCAGGCACTGTTCTATGTAAGTAGCTATGCTTGGAAAATCCTGAACTGTAACACCCAGAAACTGAACATAATGCCTCCTATTATGTTCAAGCTGCTGGTCAGGTTTGCATTCTAAGACCAGGTGTTTATGACCTCATCTCTCTTTTAGTATGAAATTTCTCATGGCAGGTGCTGAAGATTTTTGGAAAACATCAGCACATATTATTCAGTCACTTTTAAAAATGAAATTAAAGAACTAGACAATATGGTATTCCTTCTTGGATAGTAGTAAAGAAATTCTTACACATTATTTGGATCAGAGATTTTTAATGGACAAGGAGAAAGAAATGCTTCTCGCTTTTTCTCATATTTGAGAGAATTCATCCATATTTACCCAAACCACTTTGATAAATCATGGTGTATGCTCAGTCAACTTGATGAGCTTCATAGCTAAAGGATCTGTAGGCTGTGTCTGCATAGTGTACACAGGGCCTGGCTGAGACAGTCTGGGCAACCCTGAAATGTGCTTCTGACCTGTCATGTACTTTCACTGTTTTGCCTTCACATTGTCCTGACGGAGAGCAGGCACAATGCACAAAGACTGGTCCTGGGATGAATGTAAAGAAAAAGGAGAAATGGATATTGCTGCTAAATAGATTCCTGGAGCTGATAAGGAATACCTTGGTTGATAAGGAAAACAAAACCTTGCAGGTCTCTGAGAAGGATTAGGGATTCAAAAAGTCAGTATCATGAAAGCATTTAACCTAAGGCAGTGGATGGTGGGCCATGTTGTCTCTGCTGAGCCACAGTAACAGACTGAAAGCCAGGACTGGCTCAGCAGAGACACCAGAAACAGAAGTAAAATGGAAGTCTAGGACAGTAGGAAATGGCTGTCAGAGAGAGGAGGTGGAGGGAGGACTGGCATGCAGGGACAGCATGCAGGATTTGAGAGAAGGGTGGGGCTGGATGTGAATGAGAGACAGAGGAGGAAATGGCTGAAAAAAGGAGGCCAAGACTGAAAAACATAGGAACCTGAGAGCTAAGGGAGGCTAGAACTGCTATAGGGAGGCATAAAAATGGCCAGGGAAGAAGAGGGTAGATAGTTAAAGCTGTGTGGGCATAAACAAGCCATAGCTCAAGTCTTGAAGGTACTTAAAAGATTAAGACCGTGGGGAATGATCAAAAGAATCTGGGTCTGCCACCACTCCCTTTCACAACCAGAGTATCACTTTTCCTCTTCTGTCAGCAAATATACTCAGTGTTTGCCTGAGAGTGCCCTGACAGACTCAGGCCTGGCTAACAACCAAAAGCACCCAGCCAGTTTTCTGATCAGCCTGCCAGTACTGCCACTGCTCCACCAGATCCACTGGCAGACTTCTGTCCTATGCATCTAAAGAGTCCAATCCTTCTGATGACTTGAGTTAGTTTCTTTAAGAAGCTCCATTTGCTTTTCTGTTTGCTCATCTAAAAAACCCCACCTGATCATATATTTACAGCTGGACTTTCTAAATACTCTGTTATAAATATAGTGAAAATGCACAAAAGATAAAATAAGCAATACTTTTTCTAGTAATTTGATGTTTTTTGAGGTTTTTAATTTCTCAGCCTTCTCACTTGAATTTAACAAATTAATAGCCAAATTAATTAACCAAATTCTTCTGATATTTCCAATGCATTGAGAAGCTTTATTTTTATTTCAGGATAATGATTTTTGAGTAGATTAGCCAGCAGTCAAGAAGAATGGAGTGTGCACATCTTACTGCCTCTCTAGTTTTAGATTACTGCTGCAAACCACCATCCCTCCTGTGATTTACCAAACATACGAATCATTCAAGGAATGAGTATAATACCACAAAGTTAATTTGTTCCATTTGCCACACAAGCATGCAGAGATCTGCACAAAGAGCCCTTTCATTTCCTTCAATACACGAGCTAGGCACAGCCTGACCCTACAGAAGTGTTTGCTGAGTTGAACTTGATAATAAACTTTAGAGGTGACTCATTTCAAGGCTGAGAACAGAGCAAGAGAATCAATGTTTAAGGGTCACATGGTACATTACCTACCAAGCCAGACAAGGCTGGAGCTGTACCTTTGTGGGAAATCAGAATTCCGATGTGCCCGGGGTTCTGAGCGGTAAATGGCCTGGGTAGCATAAGATGAAAGAGCTTGAACTGGAACAACTTCTGTGTTTCAGGACTGGTAATGTCCCTCTCTGGTCCAAAGAGCAGACATGCCAGTACATCTGGGTGTCTCAATACAGACAAGGACAGACAAGTAACACTGCTCTTCAAAACATCCCTTCAAAAAGCCAGGGAAGGGAATTGCTTGAGTTTCAGAGGAATTGAGAAGTGAAAGCTGTGGATTTGTAAGGTTTGGAAAGGACGGCTTGTTCTGTAAATTCTTACTTAAATGAAGAATGGATGGAAGATGTTCTTGAGAGCAGCAAAGAGAATGGAATAACCTAGGATAAACCCAAATCAAATAGGTTTGAAATGGCTTCAATCTGGACCACACGGAGTCTGCAGAAATATCTGTGACCTGCAGAGTCAGGTCTAGTTCTGAATGAAAACAATGAGATGTTTTCATTAGCTGGGTGGAGACCAGAGAAATGTGGTTTTTATCAACACTAAGATAAGTAGCAGAATCATTACAAGGACTAGAGGGAAGTCTTTTCTGAAAGCACAAGATACTTCGCTGATAGTTTAGTTCTTGTGAGGACAATTTACATTAATGGAATCAGCTACTGAGTGTTTGCTAGCGAAAAACAGCAGACAGCTTGGACTGTAGGGCCTTCCAAGTGCCGCCACTGCAGAAGGAGCGGCTGCCCCGCTCACTTCCCGCTGGATGTCACTCTCGAGCAGCTCTCTCAGCCGCGCTTTGCCACAGCAGCGCCCTGCAGCTCCTCATGGCAAAGCCCGGCAGAGCGCATTGCTTTGCATCAGCGCCTGCTAGGAGGCATAAGTGCCATTTGTTGTTGCTTTTCGTTTTGGACTTTCCGAGCACTGCTTTTCACTGGTTTCTCCAGTGGAAACAGCCTAATATCATGGATTTATTGTGTCTAGTTGTTAATTGTACAGAGGTTTGACAGTATGTACAATTCTCTCTGTATTAATTAGTTGTTTTTTAAAAACAAAACTGCCAGTGTCTAATGAGGCTTGGGCAGCAGCATATATTATTCTGCTTTTTCTTCCTCAAAATAACACAGGCTTTATTTAGAGAAGGCATTAGACTAGTTTTTTCAAATGTAATTCTCCCAACAACAGCACAGGCAGCCAGCACAGAATCTACTCAAGTTTGAAGTCCATTTGTAGATTTCATTGTATTCGCTGCACAGTGTGTCCAATTACTGCAATTACTTTATATGAGAATAATCATTATTTTAGTCAGGAGTTCCAGGAAAAGTGTCTTCATGGGCAATAATGTGTTTCTGCATGATTTTTATACAACTAGACAAGATCCAAAGTTCCACTGCAATGCACATTAAAAAGACTTAAATATCTTCATTGCCTGAAAAGAGAATACTGAACACCCAGCTTTGTGCAGCCTGTTGAGAGCAGGAGGAAAGGTGATTATCTATTTACTTAGTGCAAATAGGCTCCCTTGTCAAAGAATCATCAATCTGCTCTCCAAACACTGATGTTTGAACAGCACATCTATAAAATCAGTATGTGGCCAGTCATATTGAGTCAGATAATGGCCCACAGATGTCTGTTATTTATCTGACCTACTCTTTATGCTACCTTTGGTTTACCTTCATTTTTTTACAGGGACTTCTCATAAATTACCTGCTCAATTTAAGTTTTGTCTTAATTAGTCATGAGAAGAAAAATCAGCAGCGAGTGGAATGCAGTCACGGAACCAGAGCAGCCACTGGTGGTGTTACAGACTAACAGATGGCATGACTTATGTAAAGTCTTATACACAGCTTATTCATCTTCATTAAAGTTACATTGAATCAGCACTCTCTCAGATGAGTAGGTCTAACTCATAGAAATTCTGCAGTCATTCTTATAAGCACACCTATTTATAGGGTAAGAGTGCAATAGCTGAAATATTTGCTAAGAATTGCGGTCCAGTTCTGCAAAACCTAATTAAATGTGAAATAGCTAGAGAAATAATTCCTACTCTATTAAGAATTCTTGGAATCTAGTATTATAAACTACTATTTCAGAGAGAGGAATCCTGAAATCTAAAGTCCTTTCCATAATATTTAAATTTTCCCCATTATCTGAAAAGATATAGAATATTGTTACATGTTATATATCAAACTTTCTTACAAAATTTTATCCTGCATGAAGTGCACGTGCATGAAGTTCAGCTAGGCAGAGCAGCTGGATTCTAAAATCAGAAGCATGAAGCTCCATGTCATTGGCCAGCCCTACTCTGCTTTCATCCATTCCCTGCTGGTACTTCCAGTATCAAGATATAGTTTACTACAGTATGTAATCACTTTGTGTTAATGTTTCCATCAATCATTTAAAATGAAAAAAGAAACAGTTTTCCTTTAATAGTAGGAAGATCAATATTAACTAATCTTGTAGGATTGTCATTAGAGTTAACTTTTTTCCATTACTAAGATTGAAGAACTGCATTCTTTTGAGACTCCTTTTCAAGTAACAGTTCTGTTTCTGCAATAACAACTTATCACTCTGTTCATAATGCTTGTTAAAAACAATCTTATTGTGTAAAGTGTTTTTGTGGTGCTAGGTAGAATGAGATGCAGTTTTACACTGAGACCTATGTAAAGTGTAATAAATGTCTAGATATTGTTGCAGTTTTGATTTCTTTTAATCTTTGCACATAAATCAGCCAAGGGCTGTTATTAATCTGTTGTGATAAAACCACAGAACAGCACTATTCATAGTCTGTCACATTATGGGTAAAGTAATGAGATAGCTACTGTGCTTTGATAGCATTCATGCAGTAGAAAAGAGTTAGCACTCTACTAGCTGTTCCCAACATCTGTCCTAGTAACTGTGTATCATTACAGTGGAGAAAACTATTAGGCAATGTTTGATACAAAAACACTCAATGGAAGGTAAAAATTTCTTCTTTGAGCAGCTATTTGAGGAAGCAAGATTTTGCAGCAATCATTGCGTGTTTAAAAATGGAAAGATATTTTGAAAAAAGGATGTTGACCCTCTTTCGAGTGACTAAAATTTGAAGTTGTCAAACTGACATGAGCAATGGCAGTATAACAATTTCCTGTCCACGTAACATATTTGCACAACATAATGCTGCTGATAACACTAACTAGGAAAGTGCATAACCCAAAGGATGTGGATGTGTCTGGGAATTCCCATGATCCTTCCTGTGTACCAGTAAAGGAATAAGACAAAACAAACATCTCTGAGCTAATCATGCAAATTCTTATTCATAGAGTTTGCTCCACTTCACATGTGAACTTTACGCTTCGGTTTCCCTGTTTAAGGTCTATTAAAAGTAATCCAGTTTCTGTCAACGCTTGGTTCAGAAAATAAAAGTCATATGAAAAACTATTTAGAAATTGATTGCTTTGGGTATGTAACTGTTCTAGAAGAGTTAGAGGCAAAAGGTGATTCTGGTCTCTTTTTGGCTTCTCTTTGAACCCATAGAAACCCATGGATTGCAGTGGTCTGGCTGGCATGGCTCAAAATGGACTATTTGAAAGCTCACCAGGACACACCAGGAACCTGCACTCACACTAGGCCCCATATGATGACTCATTTGTAGAAATTTGTTTGCTTTTTCTTTCAGGCAGAATTCACTTAAGGTATGGATTAAATGCAGGGATATGTCCTTTAGATAGTTCTCCCTTTATTCTGTGCCTGACTTTCTGCTGTCCAGCAAGTATTTTCAGCCCTCCCTGCCTCAGTCCTGACTCTTGCTTGGTAAACTGGCAGCAGCTGTGTTTATCTTATCTCCTAAAGCACTCTCCAATCTATGTATAAAAGCACGCTGACTTTGCCACCAATGGCTTTGTTTATTGAATTAATCTGATTGTGGTCTGCTGTGCACCTCACCCAGTTTAAGGAGAAAAATACATATATTGCATATAAGTTATAACTTTGATAGTACTCATGTAACAAGACTATTGAAATTTTAAAACTAGTGGCCAGTGTATATTTCCACCTACTTTATTTTAAAAAATTCAAATATTCCATTTGTACTGGGGTAGTAGTCACCAATACCAAAGTATTTTCATTTTTGATAATGTAATCTTAATAAAAACATTCAGCTGCGATACGTTTCCCTCAGGAACCAGCTATCTGCAGAGAAGTTTCAACATCCACATCATCACGAGTCACAGTTGGATCCATATTTTCTTGAATTAGTTTGAAAATCAGCAATAAACACAATAGCGTTTTGTGCCATCTTTCCATAGAATAATGCAATTTCCATTCTCACTGGTCCCAGAGAAGTACATATTCAATGTCTATGTGATACTTTAAAAAGAGAAAAAGGCATAACCCACAGAATTTTAGCATGTGTGGTCTACATTACTTATCACTCTTCTTCTAAGAAGGTTATGAAACAAATGCTGGGAGCCAAAGTAAATAGTGTTTCAGTGATTGTATAACAACACATGCCATGGAGGTAGCCTGTTAAACAGCTCTGATCAGATCTGCTGGAAGTAGCTGTGAGTTTTCTTACCCACATTAACAAGCTGTGTTCCATGTTTCAGTTTGTGTTGTTGTGGAATGCCATAAAACATTTAATTAAAACTGAAGGTGTAAAGATACTTAATTTCCAAACATGGTGTTGTGTTCCTTTATACCTTATTTTAAAAACTCTGCTGAGAATATGTTTGTAAATCAAGCCATTAGTCACATCTTTCATGTTGCAACTTTCTTTCCAGGCTTTTCCATGAGAACCCAATTCTGGTATTTCATTCTTCTACAACAATTTCTTATACTGTAAGTATCTGTAACTTTGGTAACTGTAAGGGAGTTCCTCCTTGCTCATACTCAAGTTTGTTGCAAGTTATTAAAATTTAGAAATCCCCATGTGTAAATCTCACTTCCTGTCTACTAGTGATCAGTGAGGTTGCTTTTTAATAGTGGCTAAAGAAGCTAATTTTTAATTCAGTTGTCCATTTTTCTTTAGATTTCATCTCTATATATCATGTGGCAAAGAGTGCTAGGTGTAGTACAGAAAATTTAGTGAGACAGAGGAAACAAAACAACCGATGTCTCAAAGTTCCATGGTCAGAAGCAAAAGCTCCTGCAACAGAAATTTAAGGAGGGAGAGAGAGGAGAGATGTGCCTCAGGACAATGATATTAAGTCCTTGAGTCATCAGGGAGAAAAGAGACTGTAGAAGTGTAGACAGTAAAGTTTCTCATATTTTTCTTTGTTCTTACTTACAAGAATGAATATTATAGACAAAATGAATTCAGAAATCTCATGAGTCTCACTCCTAGTCATGATTTCAGTGGCAAAATATAGAAATGGACTAAATCCTCCCTGTCTATTAAAAAACATTCAGAAGGATTAGGAAATATTAAACAATGGAACAGTAAGGTTTGGGAAGAAAACCAAAAGCAGGTATTCAATATGATTCTCATCTGTCATTCCTCATTGTGATAAAGCAGGAAAGGGAGATGTAGAAGAACATACTCTGGTTACCAATATTTGCTGCCCATACTGATGTCTCAACAAATTAATTCTGTAGCTGTTGCACCTTATGCCTGGACCTCTCCAGGGATGGAAGGAGAGTCAGTGTCCCTGTTTTCTGTGGTTTGTGCCTATTTATTCAGGAGCTTTGAATCAGCCACACTGTTCATTACTGATGCCATCCAGGCTTTGATGTTTTCAGAGCACAGACCACATGGTAACAGCTGCTGAGACACTCACCCTCTGTTACAGTACTTACTGTGTATACATCTTCCTACTAAAATGAAACTTACTGAATAATGATTCCTATGACTGATTCAGCTCTTTCTTCTGTTTATGAAATGACACTGGCTAATTTCTATTTTAATTTTTATGTTGTCTTTTTCAACAAGAGTTGAAGAGTTTAGGTCTAAATTGGAGTAGCCTTGTAGTTACAGCGTATTGGACAGACAGAAAGTGTCTCTGGAACTGCCAATCTGGAATTTCTATAAAAATTCAAATTAACTGAAGCCCACGTAATAAGAGATGACAAATATACATAGTAAAGTATTAAAAATAAATCTTGTGTGTATGCCTGTACTTCCAGTTGAACCCTAGGCAGGCAGTAATCAGCCTGTTACTGAGAGATACCACTGCAGGTCAGCAAGACAACAGAATGAAAAATGCACAATTACTGCAAAAGATAATTGCTCTGTCCATCTCACACATACACAGCAGTGCATGCAGTTAGCAGAGTTGTGTCAGTGCTTCCTAGCAGACACAGACTGCCCACAGGCTCCTACAGGCTCAAAAGTCACATTATGTCTATATTCCCTGGATTTTTCATTAATATGTGTAGAACAGCTAAGCTGTAATACTGTAAAGCAATAAATAACAGTGTGCTTACCCAAACAATGAGGACTTGTTTAATCTTCCCTTGAAATTCTGAATAGCAGTGGGTTGCATAATGGTTTTTCCCCACAGCAGTCAAACAGCCACCTTACCAGAAAAGGCAGCCAACACCAATCTAGACTAAATAGTGTGTTCATCCCTGCAGTGATGGGACACAGCACAAGAACAATGTTTTCCCTGCTGCAAGGATCCTTATGAGACAGAGAAGGGGCCCCAGAATATATTCCAGGACCTGACTTTTGCTCTGGAAAAGAACAGAAAGATTTATTGTGCTCCAGCTCCTACAAGCCATTGTGCTTTGAAAATGTAGCATCAGGTCCAAAATCTAGTAACTCTGGGTAATCTAACTGAGCATACATTTCTCAAATTATATAAAATGTATTTGCTGTGCTAATTGTTCTGTTCTATGGCTTTAAGAGGATGCCAGACATGAACAGTTGAATGTGGATCAGTGTTGACCAAGGAGATCTGATCAAGGATTTGGCACTTTTTCAGGATTTCTCTTTGGTATTAAAAATGTTATTCTATCATTATACTGTGGATTATTTAAGGTCTGTAGAATCAGCTTACTAATCTTTCTCTTTCCCTTTCTACTGTTTGCTGTTACAGTGCTATTCCATTCCCAAAATTTTCAGTAGTCACCTTTCTCAGTCAGTTAGCTGTTGACTAATGTAGAAAACAGTGTAAAAATTTCTGAAGTCAGTGGGGCTGAAAGTCTGTAAACAGTGCAGGAAGGAGCTATGCAGTATCTTTGCATTACAGAATATTTATTTAATAATCATCTCTAAAGTGTATACTTTAGGGAGCAGCTGCTCCAAAAAGTCTTCCCTGATGAGGCTTAAAATTAACATAAAGTAAACCCATAAAAGTGGAAACAAGAGACATCATTAACTCTTCTTCATTTATACTACACAGAGCCCAGCCTTTTTCAATTTAATCAAAGTGCTTATTCCTCTGAGGAGATCATGACTGCCAAAAATAACAATTTGATGAATGATTAGTAGCAGTAAATACAAAATGTTTATATCACGTTATGTATGGAGCCCTGAAAAAGTCGTAGCAATATTGAGTCATTGACTTGACTAAATTAACCAGACATAGATGTCTCAGATGGAGGAGGTGGTGCTAACACAAGATGTGCCCTCTTTTCAGACACAGACTAAGGATGATCACAACCATTACGTGCTTTGCCATTCGCAGGACATTGCTATCTGAACACAGTATGAGAAGTGAGGCCTGAGGAACCATATGTAAGTGATGCTGGCTTCTGAGAGATTGCATTTATCTTGCGAAGGCAAAAATGTCTTTCTAAACTAATAACACATGTTTATAACCAGTCCTGATGGCATTGAGTTCACTGCAGATGCTGCAGATTCATCCCTGGCATCAGAGCCAGTGCTGTTCTCTGCAGGAGGCAACTGATGAAACTTGCAAAGGATGATGCCCTTTGAAATCTTCATGCTGCATTTTAATAAGTTTTTTTACTGAAATGTTTTACTAGACAATGCAGAAAATGGGGACACGAAAACTCCTCAAACTCCATCTACCTGAAGACATTGAAAGAAATACTGATCATACTGAATCAATTTGAAATGTAAGCAAATGGATATTAATGTTTTAGAGCCATGAATATTTCAATATGTTGGGGGATTTTTTTCTGGTGGGGGATTTTTTCTGATGATGTCAAAATGCAGTACTTTGGCATTCTGGTTCTTATTTTTTCCAGAACTCTATGAAAATGTCAGTATTTCACTGGGATGAAAATACATTTCAGTGATGGTGTTCTCTCTTCTGATTCTTGCATTACTGGGTGAGCTGACATGGATCTACATTGTTTTAGTATGTCTGAAGCCCAAGTATTATCAGAGTTAAGTGTTCATTAAATACTTCTCTAAACAAGAAAATGTTCTCAATGCACTAATAAAACACTTTAAGTAAAACTGAAACTTTCATTCCAGGTATGTCTTTGTAAAATAAAGATATATTATTTACGCTCTCTCAAAGTCTGTATAGCCTAGCCTAAGACTTAACTGAAACTCTGCCAACTGAGTCTCAGAGTTTGAAGGAGATGTGGATTTGCATCTGAGTTTTAAGACTCTAACTGTAGCTATTTATTAGGAAGGATCCAGACACCACAGGAACTGCACTTCAGACCCTAATAATTGATTTGGCAATCCTCATTTTAAACAAGTAATTTAAAGTAACATAGGGACACGTCAAAACAAGATGAGATCCTCTCCCCAAAAATAAAGATGTTTTTGTTTTCTTCTGATGATCAAAAACCTATGTGCTTAGATAGTATATGAGAACTCTCTTGGTTATGATGTCAAATCTGAAACTAGAAAGGACTTCATTCTTCACACTTTCACTTACTTAAGCAGACAGGAAAAAAAAGGAAAGAAAATAAGGAAAATATGTCAAATTTACTTAACAACATAATGATAGGAAGAACTTCAGAAATAGAAATCTCTTGTAGCTTAAGAGTTTTTGTAGCTTAGGAATAATGATAACCACAATTCTCAGTGGACTAAGTCTAAGTCTAAGAAGATCAGGCTATAAAAATTAAAATTTGGAAAACACTTAATCATGTGAAGTTAGCTACAGAAGCTATAGAGAGTGAGTCACAACAGGTCCGTGCAGAGATCTGCCATCCCAGGAACCATCTGAGCATTGTGATACTTGAAATCTTTTCCAGCATTTCCTTTCATGCCTATCTGACAGATTAACAAACAGATTTCAACACTCAGTAAAGCATAAACTCAGTGTTCATCTTAAGAGACTAAACCACAAATTAGCGAGGTTTGGACAGTATCTGTGTTGAGCTTTCTATGTGCCACCAAACAGCAGGGAAATAGGACAGTGGGACTGAGCTCACAGTTTGTGGAAAGGCAGATGGGAGATTTGAAATCTGGAGTGCTGGTAGGAAAGATGCTACAAGTGTGGGTGCACTGAGCTTCAGGGCCCCGGGCTGAGAGAGGCAGTGGGACAAGCAGGGCAGGAATGAGGAGCTGTGACCTTGTGCTGTTCTGGAAGCAGAGTGAATATGGTGGGGTAAAGCTTAGGGGCTGGGAGGATGATTTGAACCAGGCATGGTAAGTAGGCAGCTGGCAGGGCAGGGTTCCAGGGGCCAGGCAGGGACGAAGGAGTGGGACCTGGGGCAAGGAAGGAACATGGGAATGAAACTTGAGCATAATGAGGAGGTGCAGCTTATGGCACCACCTCAGATGTGGGGCGGGCATGGAGGTGTGGGGCTTGGGGCTGAGGAAAACCACGAGGATGGGCCAGAATTCCAGCGAGTCCCTGGCACTGCTCCAGAGAAGCCATTCCCCAGCAGCGCTGCTGCAGCACGGGCACTGGCTGAGCTGAGGGACGGCTGCGAGGCCCAGCAATGCCGATGGCTGGGGACAGGACAGGCACAGGCATGGTGGCCAGGGCCTGGTGAGAACACAGAGCCGCACAGCCAAGAGGCTATGAATGTCAAAATGCCCAGACCTTGGTTCTGTGCCCACACAATGATAAAAAGGAAGGAGAAAGCAAGAACTCAGAGCAAGCTGTAACATGCTCTGTCCCGTGATCCTCCCTGGAAACGCTTGGCAAAACATGGGTTGCTGTCTACAGTGATTTGTGTCAAATGACAACAACATGTCTGATGGTCCAAAAACTGTCTTCAGAACACCATGGAGCAAGGCAGGAGACTGCAGCCTGGTAATATTTTTTCTGTGACAAAGTTGATTGAGCAACTTGTCATTCTTTCCTTTTCCCCTTTTCCATCTACTTAGCTGAAGAATTGCTTTTAATAGCTCATCTGCCACGGGACAAATTACATTTCTAAATTATTTTCAACTTCAGAAATGAAAGAGTTCATGGCATCATTTTTATTGCTTTTATTACTATTATGCCTTTTCTTTTTCCAAAAGATGTCCTTTCTCTAATTTAAAAAACAAACATGAATTATATACTCCCTATTACAAGCTAAAATTTAGCATCTAAAACCCTCAGAGAAATGAAAGAGTTGACTCCAACATGTGAAACTTGCTGAGTAATGGTATCCCTTAAAAAATTCTACTCCAACTCATGCAAACCACATCCTTTACAAACAGACCTTACTACTCTATGTTGCATAATGTCTGTGGCAGTTGTACTCGTTATCAGCTTTATTAGCACTTAATAACTACACAAATATTTTCCAGTTCTTTCACTTGTTATGTCTGAATAGGGTTATGCTAAATGCTGTGTCAGAAATTGCTATGAATAGGACTGTTACATTCCTTAGCACTGAGCAGTAATCCTTCTTTAGAAAGAAGAGGTAATTCTTAATTGAGCTTTTTCCCTTGGGTGGTGCATGCATATTTACACATACACATATGTATGTGGCAAGTATATGTATACATAGATCTAGATACAGATTATATAGATATACATAAATCTCAATACATATACACACTGCTGTATACATGACCAAAAATATGGTATTTCTGAATGTTACAGTTCATATGTCTTATAACCTGCATATAACGTCTTACACATAAAGGATTGTACAACCAAACTGCATTAGAGACACAGTTTAATGCCTACAGGTAAGAAGACAGAAACAAATATCAAAAGAGTTAATTTTGTGCCATGGAAAATAAAACTTTATGCAGAAAAATAACACTGAAATCAAAAGGGAGAAGCTGCTCTCTATCTACCTTACTAAAAACATACCATATCTCAGTTCCACATTCCTTCTGAACCTTAGATTCCTATCCAAGCTGATAAAGCACAGTAAAGTGAAAGCTGGGATTTTAAAAATCTGTTTATACAGATTTGTGAATGAATATTGACATGACCACAGCAGTTATTTTAGGACACTAGAACAGAGAGATGATAGCATGTTTACCTCATAAACAGTTCTTACTGTAACAAAAAGAATTTGTACAATCAGTGATCTTCCAGGTCTTATTTCTTGTGTTGGTTAAAGGTGCACTGAGCTAAAGATGTCCATAAACACAGTAAGATTGTATACTATGTAGTACATAACCTCCAAACACACTGGAATGGGTTTATAAAAATATAAACCTAATTTTCTAACATTTATTTTAAAAATATAGTGAAATCTCAAGTGTTAGAATATGAAACAGCAGCTAAATCTGGGATGTATTCAGCTGTGACAGTAAGAGAACACAGTTTTGTATTTTAATAGAAGAACTTTTGAAGTCATATAACGTTTATCCATTGTCTCTTATGCAAGAGAAACTCTAATCTCCCCATCAACATATATTTGTTGATTCAATCCCTTTGCCAAAGGCTTTTCTCCACTGACCCAGAAATTTTGCTTATTATGCATATGACTTTATGCCACTTGCTTTGATTTGTCACTACATTCAGTCAAATAGTATTTCTATTTCATGGGACATTTTACACAACTGTGAGAAAAGATCATGTATCTCACAGCTACTTTTGAGCTGAGATAATATGGAAATGAATATGACTTATCCTTCCAACAATATAAAGATATATGTGTTTGTACATATAAACAAAAGCATCATAGCTGTCAGCAGAGCTGACAAAGTTTGCAGGTGTCTTTGACCAAGGCACTTAGCTCTCCATGACCCAGTTTCCTTATCTGAGAATCAAAGACAATACCACCTACACTTTTACCTGCCTTTGATAGTGTTTTTCAGTTGAAAAAAAGATAGTGATGTTAGTATAATTACTTTGGTTTGCTTTCTCCAAAATACCTCAAAATGTAAGAGCAAATATAAACACATGCTCCTTATTAGTGGTCCAGTAGTAGGGAAAGAATACCAAATACCCTTACATCTCATCATTTCCTACTGTACACTGCCACAGGGAGGAAGTCCTTTATGGAATATTATCAGTAATCATTACAGTGCTGAACTACTTGAAGAACTTGAAGTTTGGGTTCAGAGGCAGAAACAGCTATAAACTTAAAACTTGGGGATGGTTTTAAATGTACAGCAGGTATTTAAAGGGATTTTAAACTCTTGAAACCCACCAAAATTTTGAAATCCTGATGATCACTTTGTGAAAAGTGATTTTTGTCCCCAGAGCATTTCTGACAGTCATATTTGCTTTTACTTGCAATGGAAATAACACAAGCACAGTGTTTCTCGAAGAATTTCAAAGCCTTGGGGTTTGAGGCTGGTCAGAAGTACCAAGTCTCTGATTTAGGCTGTTAAATCCTTTTTGTAGCATATGCAAGTATGGCATGAGATAGTACAACTAACATGATACTAATATGGATTAGTTTTGCACGGTCATGACCTCAAAATTGAGATTGCAATATTTCAAGTGCTCTTTCCTAAGTTACTGAATTTTTAAACAATGTGGTTTAGTAATGATGGTGTAACATATGTCTGTTTGCCTGATGATGCAAACCATAAAGAATGCATGGTGTTTATTCTCTTTGTTAATTTCTGAGCATGATTCCAGGTAGTGCTTGAGACACTATCTACATGCAAGACATTCCGGAGCCTGACTGCTCACAGGACATCTGTCTTTATGCAGTATTGTGATAACCGGAATCACCCAGCACATTTTTGCCAATGAAAATGTCATAGATACAGAGAACTCTCAGCTTGGAGATTTCTTTTGAAAAGGTCTAGTCTTGTTGACTTTGAAGGCATGAATCTGTTTTTGTGGGCTTTTTGCACAGGGTTTGTTGGTAAGAATTATGTTGACTTCTCCTGAAGTGGCATCTGTTATTTATAAACAGTTACCCACATATTCAGACTACACTTTGAAAGCTTTACTTATATAGTGGTTTAAACATGAGTGTGTCTTTATAACTAACCTGTGTCTCCAGACTCCCTGAACACAAGCACAGCTATGCCTGCTCAGCCCATGCCACTGCACATCCCCTCACACCTTGCAGCAGTGTCAGCTGCCAGCCTGGGTGCCATGCTCTTCCACGATTTAATCTTTCACACACAAGTGCCTTACCAGAGGGAAACATTACCAAATCTCTCACAAGCAGTGCAGGTACCTAGAGCACATCAGGCCCCCGGCTAGCCTGGACTAGGGACTTGTATTTCCTTCGGCATAATAAAAGTGCTATATACCAAAGCAGGGTTAGAGAGTTGTTTCATACGTGTTCCTAAATAAATAAATAAGAGATCTTTCTGTATAAATACGTTGCAACTTTTCCAATAGACTTTCTTTTGAAATTTCTTATTTCCAAATACTCTGGAAGAATCAGGAATTCAGTATTT
Source organism: Peucedramus taeniatus (assembly GCA_013400575.1). Lineage (NCBI taxonomy): Eukaryota > Metazoa > Chordata > Aves > Passeriformes > Fringillidae > Peucedramus > Peucedramus taeniatus. Next base: position 57,217 of record WBNO01027160.1, on the reverse strand, counting down.
AATGTCTTCCTGTAGGGTCTTGGAACAGACTGTTGGAGTGGGAGGCCTCTGGCAGAGTTCTCAGTACACAGGAATCACACATTTAGAGCAAAGTTCCTATGACTTTGGAAAGATTTTCAGCCATATATTTGACTTTTAAAAACATCTGCCTTCATTCATGTCCAGCATGTTTATTTAATTTGAGACAGATGTCTCTCATTAGCCTGTTGGTGGGGCTTGGCTCCCTGAGGCAGTCATGCTCTCCACTGCTTGCTGTTGCTTTTTGACTTTCTGAAAGAAGAGCTTTCAGTTTCTCATTAGAACAGAAACAGGCATAACAGATCAGAAGCCACACTATTTTTTTTTCTGCAATAGAGTTTATCAGTCCACTTCCCTACTTACAAGTCTCTATTTGGATCCCATATCTTAAGAAATTGAAAAAAATGTCACTAAGTACCAAACCCCTCCTTTTTCAAAAGTTTCTGCCAGTGCACTTTCTCCTCATTACTTATCTGGTTTCTTTTTGCAATAAAGCTGCAATAGATCAGCTCATTCCTGGTACCAAGTGGGTCTACCTAGCTGTGGTTGGACTAGCTGGCTTTCTAAGGAACTAACAAGCTGAAGTGCTGGCCCTATAGCCAGCAGCAGAAGGGATCAAATTGCTTTCTTCAGCTTTCTTTTATCCAAACACTTACTGTATTAGGGGAATATTAGGGGAAACACATTCTGCCATAATAATTTGTCTGTAATTAAGCTTTTGCTTTCACCAGTGTGGGAAAATAAACTTTCGTCTGGCTTCAGTGCTGGCCCCTCAAGTCTGATGCAAGGGAGTCAATAGAGAAACTTTTTTTTTTAACTGGAATTCTGTGTGCTAGGGAATAGAAAAAAACTTAATTAAATGTCTCATTTGTGGCTTCAAATCTATGCCAAGAAAATGACTGGAAAGTTATTAAACTAAAATTCATATTTACAGAAAGAAAATATTTTTGTATCAAAAAATATCTGATGTTTGCTTTCTGGTAGTTGTACACTTTCAATCCACAAACTAGCCAGTTTATTTTCAGAGGTTAAAAAACTATTATTTTTTAAAATTCAGAATCTTTCATTACATCACTCATTTCTCAAATGCTTTTTATTTCTCTGCTCCATGAATCTGGAAAAGATTGATACAAAAGTGGGAGGCTATGGAAAAGGAAGAACATCTGACTCACACAATTAGAAATCATGGCCAAACCATTCTGCAAGGAGGAGGTAGAATGTCCTGGGAAAATTGAAAACTATTTTTTGGAAACAAGAAATGCCAACTGTGTTCAATGGGTCTGTGTGAATCTCTATATTTGGTGTACTGCTCTAAACATGTACTCACCTACCCACATTAAAAATTAACACAAGTAATAATTGAATTAATGAAACCAATTAAAAGAAATTAACATTTACTAAGGCCTGTTTTTGAAAGAATAGTTTGGATATTTACATATTATCTAAATTATGTGTATATATGTAAATATTAATAAGACTGATAATTAAATAAGTAAAATAGAATTCTTCTTTTGACTGAAAATCCATTTTTATGCTCAAAATGATGCAATCAGTTGTTTAATTTAAAGTTAGTACTCAAAGACAACTCTCTTTTGGAAAAGAAGGAACCCTTTTTGATATTTGGAACTGTTACAGTAGACTGCAGTTATGCATGTGACTTGAGCCATCTATCATGGCTATATTTTTCTAATTACTAGACAGTTTTTATTGCTTATTTGCCTATATAGTATGTATGGGAGATCTGCCTTTAACAAGCAAAAGTTTATACAGTGATGTTCACTATTAAATGTGCTAACATCGAGATTTCAAAATATTTCCTTCACACATGAAAAGTTAAGTAACCAGAGCACTGTAACTGTGAGAATTTCAGCAGGGCATATGGGACCTCTCCAAATGTGATAGAGTGGAGAGAGGAATGGACAGGAGCTGCACAGAGACACTGCCAAGTGCTGGCTAAGGTCCCAGTCTTCAGGGATGGCCACTGTCACCTTTAGCAGTAGCAGTGCAAGAGGTGCTGGATATAGGGCAGGCACTGAGGCTTATTCCCTTCTTATTAGACTGCAGACTGGCCTAAGAAGATTATTCATTTTTTCATGCAGCCAGCTGAATCACTTCATTCTTTCTGATCTGACTAGCAATAAGGGCAGAAAGGTTTTCTGTTGGAGCTGTGACAAACATTGCTTTGGCTGGGTTACCTGACTGGAGTGGAAAACAGGAGCAACATGGCTGTGGGAACTCATGGATCCTGAAGAGATGGTAAAGGCAAAGCAATGCACCTTTGAGACAGAACTTGGACCCACTAGAGGTTTGTATTTCAGCTTCAAAAGACAAAATACCTGATGTTGTTTTGATTTTTCAAGTTTTTCTAAAGCTTTCTGATGTTTATATTCTTGTATAGATTTTTTTAATATATTTTATATAAATAACATTGTTTGCATTCTTTTATGGGAGACGAGCAACTTGATAAACTGTTAAGTTGCCCAATGGCATTGAGGAGGTGGCACTGTCACCCTCCCATGACACTACATTTCAGAGATCTATAAATTAGAGTCAGAAATTATTAAACAGCCTTTTTTGTCTTAGAAAAAACTACTACCCGTGTCATTGTGTCCTACAATGACAACCTGATGAAAAACTACTTGAAAATGGTACTGGGCTACCAACTGTGAGTTGGGAGAGCAAAGCATCTTGTTGAGTGCAAACCCAAATGTTACTGTTTTTTAGCCAGTTTGGCTGAAGTTATACTAAAGATTGTCAGACAACATGAAGACTTACCAGTTTCAAGAGGAACATGGATGAAAAGAGAGGTCTTTTTTAGTCTTGTTATAAGGAGATGACAAAATCAGAGGCTGCCTCTTTGTGCGGCATTTCATTCTGTATTTCAGAGCCTAGGGAAGATCCACCAGATAATGCTGCTTGTTGTATCTGTGTGTATATGTTGGCTGCCCCTGTGAAGATGTACATTTCTAGCCTATGCACAGGAAGACAAGTAAGGTATTAACTGTGACTAAGCAACTGTTGGTACCTAGTAATATAAACCTAAGTCTGGGCTGCAAGGACCTGGCTCCTGAAAGGAGTCTTGGAACATTCAATGGAAAAATACTGTCCTTCTGACCCTCACTTGTTGATCTTTAACTGAAACAGGAGGAAGAGACAGCAGGGAGATGTCTGTGGCCCAAATGAACCTGAAGGGAGGGAAAGAAAAGCCTTGGAGTGTGGTGTAATACCAAAGCTCTGGGGAAATATCTTGGAAAGCAGATCACTCCTCTGTGACTGGGGAGACTCTCTGGAATCAAGAGAGATTTTGTCCAAGGTCAGAAAACCTTGTGTTTTGCACATGCTGTTCAGCAGATGGTTGATTGGATTCCTTTATTTTGAGGTTTCCTGGGGATGAAAATCCCCAACACAGTGGACAGAAAATTGAAAGCACCCAAAAAGAAACAATATGTTCTTTGGGCTTTTCACCATTTGAATGACTGTGTGGAAGGCAGCCCAGCAAAATACTGGAATCCTTCTGGGAATATGATCAGAGGGTCTGTTTGTTCTTTTCTCTTTGGTAGTAAATGCAGCATCCAGATTTACTGTTTACTCAGCTTCCTGGATGGATGAAACACTGGAGGGGTCCAGGAAGACATGATATTATATAACCACAATGACACCAGAAAACAGCATGGGTGCCAGAATTCAGAGCTACTTGCTGCACGTTCTAGGCCCTGACAGGTTCATTCTGTTTAGTGAGAGTCCCAGTAATATTTTAGAAACTGATTTCCAGCCAGGTGATACACCTTGACAGTCTCTAACAACAATTTCATGGCCAGAGCAGAGCTTTTGCAGAATGTGCAAACTGCCCCGGAGTCTCCACGTCAACTTGGCTAAATGTCGAGTCAGGCTTGAATAGACAAAACACATGAGGTAAAGCCTGAAGAATTAAACTGCATTTCATCAAGAATTAAGATAAGCCCTCTTTAGGTCAGGTAAGATTTTCACTGGAATCTCCTGTTCTATTAAGCAACAAAGGAAATTTTTGGGATGGTTTCAATGAACATGAAACCATTATGTGATTTACCTACAATGAAAAGCAGAGAGTAACATTGAGGTGTAGAGAGGACCTGTATAGAACCTGTATAGATGCACTTGCAAGACACAAAGCCAATTATGGAGCACTTTAGAGTTTACTCTGTAGGTGGGTGGTTCTAAATGGTGTTCTTACTCCTGTGGGATTTTGGTTGCTACTTGGTAACTGACATAATTAATTCCTCCTTTACTATACGTGTGTAATGCAGTCAGTATAAACTCACTGAGGAAAAGTTGTACATAATTCTTTCAAGAGATGCTTGTACTTTCTTTGCCACAGGTAAAATTTACTTATTTTTTTTGTATTTCTTACTATTCTACTGATTTTTAATTTATTACTAAACAGTTTTGAATAGACCTTGAAGTTCAGTGGCACAATGTGAACTTACTCCAATGAATACATACTTAATAGAACTGGATTCTCTGACAGTATTTTGGTTGGAATAGTGCTCAGAGGCCAGAAACAGCAATGGAATGCAACCCTGGCATTCTTTTCCTTCAGCATATATTGCTTGCAGATGATGATGTTTAGAGTCATAAAATCTTTGCCATTTCATGTGATAAGAAGGAAAGAAATACAGGTTCGTATAAAGTATCTGTGCAACAGAAATGCACATATAGGAGATGTTAACTTCATCTAAGATACTTGTCTATCTAATAGAGGTGCTTAGAGTTTCCAAAGGGCTTCGAGCAAAATATTGTAACATTTTCATTGCAAAACATATTTCATAAAGTAATACATTTCAACCTTTCAAAGGAAGAACCTGAAAGCAAACTAATTTCTACCCTTTTTTTTCTTCTCCTTTGAGACACAGAATTATACCCATGCTAAAACACAAACTCCTGTTTATTGTTCTAATCTGTTTCAAGACACAAAAACACAGGAATTTTGCTATAAAACCTGTCTAGCAGTTTAAATGGAACTGTTTAAAAGGAGTAAAATAAAAGTGCATCTTTTGTCAATAAGCTTTACTTTTTTGTCCAAGTAGAATTTGAACTCCATCTACACCATCTAGAATTCAAAGGCAAGGAAAAAGAAATTAAGTGGAAAGATAATTTTCTTTCCCTCCTAATTTTGAGGGCTAAGCATTGTGACTTAATGGATGTTCCTGCCATTTCTATTGTACACCTGAAAGAACCAAAGAAAAACAGAATACCCAGAAGAAATACTGGGGAGTGCATGCTGCTTTTATAATGGAGCAAACTAGAGTGCAGGGTTGGCTTTGGTTTTTCACCCCTATGAAAGCATGATCAGCTGAGAAGTTGAGTCCCAGGGACAAGGGCATCCTTAGAATCACACCTGTAGGAGGAAGTTCATGCTTGGGAACTAAAACTAGTAAGACATTCTCAGCAGTTTAGCAATCTCCAGTCCTGAAATAAATTGCAGATATTCCCCAGATGTGAAATTGAGAAAGCCAAGGTTCCACAGCAGCAAGCAGAATGAGTTAGAAAGGAAGCGGACAAGGCTCTCTAACAAGGTATCACAAGCCCTCTAAAATATATATTTATATATGTATGTACTCTTTGCCAATTACACATTTAAATAAATCACGGTTTACTAGTGAAAACCTATCTGAGAGGAAATTGATGACCATTCCAGCTATTGCTTTTTTTATAAGGCATTCATTCAGAGTTGGAAGAAACATTATTTCTTACATAATTTGTTCCACTTGGCCTTTCAAAATAAGATGCAGAAGATCCAATTAAAACGTTAAAGCAGTAAAAATGTAGTCAGATTAATGGAAAGGAATGGAAATCTCACATTCCATGTCTTCCTCCGGTGTTATGAAACCAAAATCACCAATTTTTTAGACTCTACTAATCTCTAATAGGTTATCTCTAACAGGCACACATCAAGAGCTGCAACATCTATTGACTTTATGCTATAAATGCAAGGAATATACCTCTAATAACAATTTGTGCTCTATTTTAAGAGCATATATAAATTCACTCAGTTCTAAATCTTTTTTAAAAGAGGAAAGCCCCGTCCTCAAACTCTGTGCTGCCAGATAGACAAAACATCCTATGTGGATAGCAATCTAATAACATAATGTTCATTTCTGAAACAAAGCCTCATGCAATTTTTAGGAAAGCAGCTCTTCTTTCTGGAAGGGATAGGCATGACCTGATGGCCTACAGATGTGTTCTGAAAACTGCCTTTGGCCTCCCTCACAGAGTACTAGATGGTCTCACATTATGAGATTCCTTTCACATATGACTATTGCAGTCTATAAGCTTAGTCACTAGAGCTATAAATAGTCTAATTCCTACCTTTTTTTTTTTTTTCAGCCAGAACAATATATCAGCCTTTCAAAGGGATATCTTCCTCATGGAATTAGCAAAAGCCTGAACACACAGCAGGTTCAAATGAAAAAAAAAAAAAGTTTAAAACTTACAAAAATGCTAGTATATCAAGTAGTTCCCCCTGGGAAAAAAATATTGGATTTGCTGCCCTGAGCTCCCACAAAGAAATTTAGCTTTTAGTGGTTGGTGTGGGAGGCAATGGTAGGAAGGAGATGGTAACAATTTCTAGCCAAAGATTCAGCCCTTTGCCAAGTCTGTCTTCTTTTGGAACTCACCACATGTATTCTTTATTGCAAAAATCTGTTTAAAATTATAGTTCTGCAGAAAGCACCCCGATTTCCATATCAGATTCCCATGGTTTCTGCTGGGAATGGTTTTTAAAGCAGCAGAAAGGAGCCTTTCCTAACCCTGTGCTTACTGCATTATTCTCAGCGTGTCACCAATGCTATCACATTTCTGTTATATTGTGTTTTTACCAGAAAGCCATGAAAAAGTCTATGAAATGGTCAGGTCTAAAGCTCATTGAAGAAATAATTGGAAAAAGACTAATGTTAACTTCAGAGGTTTCTAATTTCAAAGTGTTCTTTTCACTCTGCAGTGCATGATTCCTTCCTCTTTTCTTTTCTGAAAAACTGTGAATTTGAAAGGGACTGAAACTTAAATTCCAGTCCCAAATTCTTCATATATTTTGGGGATGTACTGAGGTCTGAATTGTGCAGCTGACCCCACACTAATGGCTGAATCTATCACCTCAGTTAACAGGTACCTTAAGGGTATAGATTATTTGTACCTTTTTAAAAGCTTAATCTATTTGATTGCCATACATATAATGCACTGAAGGAGGGAGGAGGGGGGAGGGGAAAGGTCAACTGTTGTGGGAAACCAGGACATCTCTCTGGTGGCTTTGGATGGGCTGAGACCCGGGCAGGGAGCTCAGAGGTCTTGGCACAGAGCCCAGGACCCCTCTGCCCTCGATCTCGAGCCATGGAAAAGGTTACCAACTTTATGTGAAGAGTTACAAGCCAGGGAAAGTAGACTAAAATGAGTAGCTTATCACTGAGTAGAGAAATAGAATGTTAAGATTCATATGATAAATGTACAGGGGGGTCAAGAAGTGTACAGGGGGGTCAAGATGGAGGAATCTGGGTGTGTACTGCCCTCCTTCCTTCTTCTTCATGGTCTCCATCTTCTTGGTGATGCTGGCATTTTGGGATTGGTTTAGAGTAGAAACTCACTGTCTAACATAGGTGATAGGTATTGGGGAACAATTGTAAATAATGTCTATGTAGTTTATAGTATATAAAGATACCACAGCCCCAGGGGCGGGCAGTGTGCCTTGAGCTGACCTGCTGAGCGCATCTCAGCTGGTCAGGGAGAACATGTTTATAGATAAGAAATAATAAACAACCTTGGGAGCAAAAGCCAAGCAAGATTTCTTCGATCACCCGGCTGTGAAAAAGGACTCTCGGGAACATCCCAGGCAGGGGAATCCCGAGAGTCCTGAAATAGGCTTTTTGTCAGCAATTCAAAACTTGACTAGACTGATTGTCACAAGAAAGGACTTAATGTAATCCTGCTGTTGATTTGATTCCTAATGTTGCCTTTGTCTGCAGTACTTCATGAATTACCTTTTAGCTTCAAGTATTCCCTATTCTTCAGCATAGCCTAATTGTGATTGTAGACACTTCAGTTTACTAATGGTAACACTTTAAAGGCACATATTGGAAGTCTAGCAAATGAGATTTTGTTATAACACCACTTTTCCCTTGATCCGTAATATCATTTTAATCCTATGTATACTTTCCCTAAAAGCTTTTACAAAAGGCAGCAGTAAGTATATTTGCTATGACTATGAGCTCGTGATGAATATGCTGCTATACAATGTTAGTATGCTGGTGTTGTAAAGGCGCCTCCGCGCGTCCCTTTGGGGGTCCCGGCTGGCTGTGCACACACAGCTGAGGGGAGCCTCTCCCGATCCCAGAGGGGCAGGAGGGGGCTCAGGCTCTCGCCTTGGTGGGTGAGGCAGGAATAGACTGCGGTGGAGGAAAGGAGTGGGCTTCAAAGGGAGGGATCAGTCCGGGTTTATTAAGGCAGGGACCTGGAGCCCAGCACGACCTCACTTCAAAGACCAAGCTCTGGGCTCTCAGGTATCTTATAAGGGAGGAGGGAACAAAGATAGGGAGCCAAAAGGGAAACATGGGGCTATGGACATTGGGAAGATGGGTCTCTGGGGAGACCAATGGGAGGAACCCCGGTTCCTGAACCAGTCACTCGATGCCCTTAACAGAAGTTTCCAGGGGAAGGGATGGGCTGCTGAGTGATGGACAGGACACCAGGGAGGGGCTGAGGGAAGAGGCAGGATGGGCAGAACCACTGAAATAAGGGAGAACTGGGATAAACCAAGGTACAGAACAATTATAAAAAAGCATATAAAACACAATACAACATGCTGGGATGTATATAAAAAAAAAGTTTGAACACAGAGCTGTGAGAATATGCAACTACTGCAGATACCAAATCATGTAATCTTTCATAAAATGCTTAATTATTTGAGGAACATTTAGTTTGGAATTTTTTATCACTCTAGGACTCTTTTAAAGTGTGACTAATAGTTACTTAATTCTTTTGAGAATCGATAGATTTTAATGTCACCTTCTACTCATTGGCTCTTGTACTCAAATTTGGTTTTAACCTGAATAGCTTTATTTTAAGCTTGTCTTTGTTTTGTCTCTGTGCACATGGCACAGAGATCATAGTTTGGGAGTTTCCATGTGTTACTTTTAAACAAGGTAAGCTCTCTGAGGTTTTGCTGTCAGCTGGGATCTCTGATCCCCTGGTCAAACTGTTAGCTCTGTTTAGCACTTGTGGAACCTTCAGCTCTCCTGTCATTAATGTGGGTGATGACTCGCACAAAGACATTAATAATTCTCTCTTTGAAATTACTCTTCTCATACATCACAGCATCACATATATCTCATCCAGACTGGAACAGTCTGAGAGCCTTGGAGTCTGCTTGCCATTGTGGGATTAGTGAATATCCTAGGGCTTTTTCATCCTACAGTTTGTTTCCAATAAGGCCCTCTTTTGTGCCAAAAGACTAGGTATTTGGTGGGGCAGGATTCATTAAATGTCTGTTGGTGATTATCTTTGTTTGTTTATTTTTACAGGTTTTTTGTTTTTATTTTTTTTACATTGTGGCTGTCTACTCTAAAACCTTACAAAAGATTAAAGTAGGACTTAATGGCCTTGTCATTAAGTACTTGTCAATTTACCATTTTATGTAAACAGTGAAACTATAGTGAAACCTAACAGGTTTGATAAGACTGTTAAAAAGAAGTAAGGTATATTAGATTGCTTTGTCATAACACTTTTTTTACCTTACTGTAGATTACCTGGACTTGGAACAACATTTCTGGAGTTAAAAGCCAGTGTTTCTGACAAGATAACTACAACATACAGAAGATATAAAACTCTGTGACCCTTTTCAATCTAATTTGGGTATCTTCAATTGCTGCTGAAATACAGTGTCTACTTTGAATGAAAAATGAAGAATGAATGTGTGTTTAAAATGAAGTGGATCAGGATGGATATGAGTAACAATGCTCAATGTACCAGTCATGAGCAGCAGAGAATATTCAAGTGGTTTGTCTTTATACTTTTAACTTTATGTATTGATTAGGACTTTCACCTCAGCCCCTTTTCAGTCAATGGAGATAGAACACACCTGTGCTTTCAATGGCCCTCCAGAGCAGCCCAACTTAATTTTAATGGTTATACGGGAAGGTGAAAGAGAGAAGCCTCATAATTTAGGGTAAAGTTGAATGCTAATTAATCTAAATACACAGATCTGTTCAATCCACTGCTTGGTACTGTAATATTGACTTTGTAATGTAAGGCAGGGCAGATAAGGAGTGAGTTATGATTGCTATTTTTTTGTGTGCAAATCAACAAACTTGGCTAGATGTGTAAGGCATGTAGAAAAGGGTTTGATAAGAATTCAGAAGTTTGGTCTGAAGCTTTCAATGTCAAAATTCAAATACATATGTCTTTATGAAATAACTGAATTGTATCTACAGCCAAGAAGGAACTTATTTAGGTAAGATACAAAAAGATACTATCACTATATTGCTAATGTTGCATTTGTCTTAGAGAAGTATTTATTGTTACTCTCTTAGGTATTCTGGGGAATGCCCATAGAAATTACCTGGAGAGCAGACAGAACATAACATGAAAGGATTTGAAACTAAAATGGAGTAGTTCTTTAGCCTTAGCCTTCCTTAGCCTTTGCAGTTTGCAATCTGCCATCACTGGGAAAATTACATCACTTCAGAAATGAGGGAAAGAGAACAATTGCAAGAAGTTTCAGGAAGTTTGCACAGAAAAACAGCTCTTGCTTGCTTGTGATGACGTGACTGTGAGTGTGGTCTTTTTTCAGTGAAATTGGTTTAACTCTGAAGTTTTTTTCATTTCAGGAATACATGCTAGAATATTTCTTTACTAATGCTGTCAACTGACTATAGTTACTGCTATGAAAAGCACTGTGGAAATACTGAAATTGTTTTTCAAGCATCTTAGGTAGTCTTGCTGCAAGATGCAGTCTGCTACAAGGGCACTTGTTATAGACAGAATTCTCTACTGTAAGTGGTGAATACTATACTGTAACTGGTATGCTTCATTTTCTAATGATAAGGAGAGACACAGAAGACACAGTTTCACTGACTCCTCAGTCTTGGAATATATTAAGAAAGAGGGGAAATACTAAAAAATGAAGTGAAAGAAATGGGGCTGTGGATATGACTACATGCACTAAGTGGACTGGGGTTAAGCGTGGCAGCTCACACGCAGCTACTGTCTAGTGAGCACAGTGGGCTCAGAGTAGAAGAAACAAAACCAGGGGATTTAGCAACTGCACAAAAACCTCCTCAGCTACTGAACCTGTGACCCTGCAGCTTACACTGGACAATATTATTTTAGTGACTTAATGTGGCAAAGAGAGAAAGCTGTTCAAATATTTCAATTAAAAATGTCAAGATGTCTTTTTTTGAAACTCTAACACTGAGAGAAGGAGGCTCCCTGTTGAGAGAGGTTAGTATGCCTGTAATACTGATTAATTTTTCCTCTAATTAAAAAATCTGAGGCCTAGAAGTTATTTTCTAAACAAATAGATATACCAACTTCTTGATTTTTCTATTTGAAAATAGTAATATTGCTGAAGGAATATGCTGATCCTCAGATTGCTTTGTTTAGAATTAGTTTAGATGAAGTGTAAACTGTGCAGCTGCATACATTATACAAAGGCCATGATGACACCGCTTGTAAATCCTGAGAGTGCTGCTTCCAGGGTTAGCTTTCCAAATCCAAACTGAAGAGAATAATCTGCTTTCCTGAAAATGATGTCATAGGGATGGCCAGATCAGTGAAGTCACATCTCCAAACAGAAGAACTGTCAGATTAACACATAGATTTCTAAATGGGGAAGATAGTACCATTTTTTCAGAATTGAAGGAGTCTTCAAACAAGTCTTCATTTAAATAGCAATCTTTAACTTTCTTGCAGCATTCTGTCAAATAAAAGCAAAGTATGCAAAAATATTTCAAGATTTTGAAATTTCAATTTTTATAAAAGAAAATGTCCCCAATTTCAAAACATCACCAGGGTCAAAAAAATGACATAAAATCTAAATTGGTTATTTCCCCATATCATTATCATCTTGATCTTCAGATGAAATAAATTCATGGTAGTTCCATTGTATTCTGCAGTTATAAAACTTCACATGAGCTGAAAATTTAATTCAATATTTTAAATTTAAAATGTCTCTAGAATTTTAAAATGGGTCCGTAGTTGTGTACTCCTTTGAAGTTCTTGTTATTAAAATAATGTTATTAAAGCATTGGCCATTATTTCTCTTTAGACCTTCCAACTGTCTCAAACACTTGTAATTACTGCTGCTAATACAGAAGGTATTATGTATTAACATAATCATAGTATAAACATAGAAGGAAAAATACGAAAAAATGTTTAAATCAAAACAATGAGAATTTTAGTAAAAGAGATAGGTCTATTTACCTTTGAGTGAACAGATGGATATTAAATGGAGCAGTTAAAAACTAATTGTGTTAAGCACTTGTAGCCTTCCACTACTTTGATCTGTTCCATAAATGTTCTATATTAAGGGATATGTGATGTACAAACACTGTGTAGCAAGTATTTTGTTTAGTTTGGGTCAAAGTCCAGTCTGACATGACATACAAATTCTGTGCAGAAAGATTTTATCATATTTTCTTTAGTGAATAATTTGGGCAGAAATCCAAACTGGGTTGGTAAAAAGCCAATGCCAGCCAAGCTTAGTTTTGGTTTTCCCTATTTCTCTGTAATTTGTGTTGAGGCTATAATCTCTCTGTGAAGTTTAGAAAGGCTCTTCTGGGCTGCCAGAATTCCCCTAGCTTGGGCACTCAGAGCTTTTAGAAACTAGAACAGAATGCTGTAAACAAAAGAGCACTAAACCAAATTGCCCCTGTTCTGTTTTCTCTCCCTGGGTCTTTCACCAGGCTGAGCAGCTGTTGACATGTGGCAGGTGAGGACAGGAGGCTTCTGAAAGGGAACAGGAGAGCCCAGTGAGGGGTTTTGAGGAGGCACAAGAGGGACCCCAGGGCCTGAGCTGTGCCTCCTGTTCTCCTGCTGGAGTTGTATGACCCCTCTCTGAGCTGGTTGCACTGTACATTGCATACAGAGCCATTTTTAATATAATCCCAAGCTTTAATGTTGCTGGAGGAGTTCCTTGCTTCCCTTGGTGTCTCACCTGCTGTTAGTGGGGGAAGGAGCAAGAGGAGGACACGCAGCAGAGCTGAGCCAGGCATGGGGCACCAAGGAATGAAGTGCTACAGGGCCCAGATGGGGGGAGGATAAGACAGCAAGCTGGGCAGGGGCATGGTCCTGTACTGAGGTCTGGAGAGGAAGAAGAGGATGAGGAAAATGCTGGGAGGCAGCACGGTAGGGTGGGAATCCTTATTCAGTCACAAGACCACAGCTACCTCCACAATTACACAGTTCATTGTGAGACTAAGGCAACATCTGAACCTCCTTCTCCTGGAGAAGCTCTGTCAACCTTTGTCACCCCTGTGACAACCCCTAGCATGTCCCAAAGACCCCACTTACTGCACCAAGATTGTTCAGACTTAGCTAGCCCCTCACTGATAAATTCTCGGAATCTTCTTTCCTGCCATTGCAAAGCTGAATGTTGCTTTTCATCCCTGAGGCCATAAGAGTAATTTTGACCTTTTTTAAAGTTTTGAACTTTACCAATATGCTATGTTTCTTTAGTTTCTATAACATCACTGCTACAAGTACACCAAGAAGCAAGGTTGGAGTTAACTCACACATCTCTAGCTGTTTGCTGGCTTTGTCTTTCTGCAAAGAACCTAGACTGTAAATCATTGCCATCTGCAAGGGCATTCTTGTTGCACAGAGTAAATAGATTCATAAGAGATGCTTTCATTTGCAGATGTTAGACTCAGATGAATCCTACAGTGAAACTGCAGCTCCAGAATTACTTCAGCCAAGTTAATTTAGTTCGCCACAGTTCTATTTACTTACATGTTTTGACATAAACACTTGGTGTAACAATTTTGACAGATAAACTACCAGGAAACTGATAATATAAAATAGTGATTTTCTACTAGCTTAGCTCCTAAAGTTGACTCACCATAGATCAGAGCATGGTACCACCATACATTTAAAACATTTCGGTACTGCACTAGAGGCACAATTAATGCAAGTTATTACAAGAGAAATAATTGTGGTCCTTCCTTCCAGCCAAAGAGTAAAAGAAAAAAGAACAAAGCATTATGTTTTGTAATACCTTCAGTCTCTTTCCTGGCTAGACAGATGAACTGATTTGAGTCACAGAATCAGAAAAATTATGATCTCTTTCAATTGTTTTACTTTCTCTAATTACTCAACTATCCCAATTGTTTAATCACTATCTGGTGTCACTTTTGGAAACAATGAGCAATAAATGGAGAGTTTAACTGTTTCTTTTTAGTGTAATAACAAAAATAATTATTATAATTACAGAAAAATTTGGAATAGAAAACTATGCCTTCCTTTGATAATAACTTTAATTGATAATAACTTCTACCTGTTGATAATAATTGATAATAAGTTCTACCTTTTTACTTGTTAATATGAAGAAGAAACAGCTGCTGCTAACCTAAAAGAAACTGCCTGCAGAAGAGGTGACTTTTAAGTCACAGATGCACTTATGATGCCAGATAGTGCTTGAAAATTAAAGCTAGACAATCTAGAGATCAGTAATAAGATGCAATTTTTCAACGGACACTGCAAAGCAGAACATTAAATATTACTATGGGATTTTTAATGTTTGAGATTATCCAAAATGGCAAAATATCTTTATGATGCAGATGCTATTACTCAAACACTTCCTTAAGCTGCAAGTTTAAAACCTCTAGGACTGGTCCGGGCTGCTTCCTTCACATAAATGGCTCTAGGGACACCTCTCATGTAAATTAATCTCAGATAAATGAAAAAAAAAATCTGATCATGCATCTTCTCTATGCATGTAATGAAACCTGTGTAGTTTGGGCAAAGGTAGCATATAAAAATAACAAGGCTTCACAGTTTATGGGCAAATCACTCAAAATGTTGTAGAAAGGCAGATTATAAAAACAACTTATGTGGTTGAAAGCGTCATGACAAGTACTGAGATCTTGGAAATGTAATTTAGTAGTTAGACTATTTTTATCAGGAAGACTAATTGTGAAAGGCTTATTCTTGAGCTAAGATGGCTCAACAAGTTTGTGAATTAGAGTTGTAATGCCCTATGGCATCCCAGCTGTTTCCTGTGGTAAAGCCCATAAAGCTATAGGCTTTAATCAGTACTTCTTTTTCCTCAGAGTTTCACTCCTCTCTAAATGGGGGTCATTTGTTCTATCTTGGGCAGCCTGAATCCCACCAACCAAGAGGAAGGACAAGTCATTGGAAATCTTTTCTTTGCACCATCCTTGAGAGAGAGCTTAAGGCCTGATTATGCTGTGCTGCCTTCTTTCTGCTCATTTTTCCTCTACATTTTGGGAAATGTCCCAATGAATGTTTCTGTGCCTTCTCATAGGTGGGTACAGTTTGTTCCTTTTGCATAACTGCTTCTGTGAAATGCTCCTTGACCTCTGATGTGTTTAATTTACCCATACAGATGAGCTCACATCCATTCATTTTTCAAGGGATTATCCAGTCCAGCTGCATTTGAAGTTGTTTGCTGTATCAGGTTCCTGTACTGATGACTGATGTATGTATTGACACAGTAAATGCCACTCCTCTTGGCATGATCAAGTTTCTTGTTCTTGGTCACATTAAATCTTTGTGTAACTCCACTGTTGAAAATCTCTGGAGTGAATGTATCACAATGTGACCTGTTCATAAGGAAGTCTTCCAATTACTTAATTTCTGCTAAAATTACTTATTGTGGCTTTAGTTGTTATTTGTGCTACTATATCTCTCCTAAGATCAAGTATGCTTCACTAGAGTAAGCAGAAATAGATGGGATTATTTTTTTTTTTCTTCCTGTAGCCTGTGCAATGAGAAGGTGGAAAAAAAGAGAAAAGAACCAACTATAACAAAACCCCCAAATTATCAGTTTTTGTATTCCTGTAATCAAATTGGCTGTGTAAGGGCAACAAGGCTCAGAGCTGACACAGTGTTAGGAGGAGACCAAATCTGGGTGTTAGCAGTACAGCTGATGAAATTTTGTATTACTGATGAAAAAGGCTTTTAAACTGAAATACAATTTGCTTGTCTTTTTTTTGAAAGTGATCAAGATCTAAAAGAAAGCCATAGGGAAGGAGCCAAAGTAAAATTGTAAGGAGCCAAAGTAAAGTAAAAGTAAAGGAGCCAAATACAAAAAAAAAAATTGTAAAAATGAAATCAGATAAACACATGCTTATTTAAAAACTTTTATAAAATGCATTTGCATTTTTTCTGATTAAATAAATTAGTTCACATGTTGTGCTATTACAAAGAATATAAGCTGAAAACTCTCTTATCCTCAGATATGAATTCATGGAGATTTTTGACACTGCTTTCCTGTAATGCACCTCTTCAGTGATCAGTATATAGAGATACTTCCTTTTCATTCTGCTGTGAGCTTGTCTTTTAGTGCCAGAATTCCCATTTCTCATTTCCTTCTTTTATCATTGCATCGCAGAATGAATGGTGAGAGGCTGACTGCACAAAAAAGGTCTGGAATTTATTATTAATACTAAAAACAATTTCTTCATGTTTGTGAGTTTAGTAATGCAATAAAATTATCTTGAATATTGTTACATATGCAGCAGCTCAGAATTCCTGGGGTACTGGGTCATTAACGGAAGGACAAGATGGCTGTTCTTCAGGTGATTGACAAATCCGCTTTGATTGGTACAGTCTGTAGTCTTATCTTTTCAGTAAGCCACAAAACATCCTCCTGGGTATAGAGAATAGGAAAACACAATATTGAGCTGTGGCAGCCAGCAATGTGAGGAAGACCTGAGGCTCTTCCATACCACATCTGCCTTTTCCTTTAAGATAAGTTGTACATCAATAGAATTGTATATCATTAGCTGTACAAATAACAAACCAGAAAAGTGTAAATCTGTAATAATAGAAAACACTGTTCTGCTGTGTTTTGCTCCTGGGCACTCCATATCTGCCCAAATATAGCTGGCCTTTTTGGTCACAGGACTACTCGAGAACTTGTCTGTAAAACCACTGTAGATATCTGGTCTGCAGGACCAACTGAACAGGTCTGCTCCTACCTCACATTATTAAAGCTGCCTTCTACCCTTCACGGGTAGAAGTGAAGGCTCTGGAGCTGCTCCCTGCAGCAGGTGAAGCCCCTTCCCCCAGCAGTCTCCTGGTCTACACGGTTTCTCACTTACTGCCTCCCTCTCGCTGCCCCAGGCTGTACCCCAGCAGCTTTTCCACTCTGAGCATGCCCAGTGTCTGTCAGGATGAAGTGCTCTCCTTTCCCAGGCAAACAGGCAGCTGTTCTTCATCTGGTCACAGGACTTGTTTAACAGATTGCACTTCTCCTGAAGTGAACCCAGAATTCAGCTGTTACTGCCCTGGAAGCACTGGTAGCTTTTTGGCATTGAATGTAGTTCATAAGCATGGCCAGCAGATACTCCAGTGTAAAGGGGAAAAGTCTGATTTTGCATGCACCTGTTTCGAGGCATGGCTGGAATGAGAGTAATGGAGCCTTCTTTCTTCTTTCATTACGGGATGAAGAGGGATTTGGGACCTATACAGCTGTCTTCCAAAATATGGCATTACTATAAACTATCTTGGCAACACCCCCGAACAGAACAGTGGGGGGCAATGACTGTTAAATACCTCTGCCTATTAAAAAAGGCTTCTTATACAAACTTCCATAAAATAACATTATATCAGAGGATTTATTGGGCAACTTGGATATTTCATTGTATCTGGGGAAATGAACAAGCAGCTGAGAAGAAAAACACATCTGAACAAACAGAGGATTGCGCAGTTGGATCTTTTAACACAAGGATCCAAACTGTACCTTTAAGTTACATGCCTCTTCTGTGAAGTTCAGCTTTGATGCTAGTGGGAAGTGACTAATCAAAAGCAGAACTGGCATAGAGGATATAGTTTGGATCAACAGCAAGGAAATAAATAAAGTCAGATGTTAAGACTGACCTGACTGGGTCATTTAGGCTCACTGGCATCCTCATCCTCAGTGACTCTCTGTCTCAGATGCTATAATAACATTCTCATTATCTTGTTTACTGAAACAAATGGAATCTTTGATGAGGATACAGTTTTCCTTTCTAATTCAGCATTTAAAATGTCAGGATTAAAATGCTTTGAAGTCAACAGTAGAGGACAAGACATGTCCTGGCAACATAGAAAACATGCTGGCAATGGCAAAGTGCTGAACTGTTAAAACTGTCACAAGTACGGGGCTTTTTTCACATTAAGGTGTAATTTCCTCCTTTTCAAATTCCTAGTCAGGACTGTCTTATTTACCAGAGGGTGTGCCTGCTAGCTCTTTTCTGGAAATGATAGTTGTGTGCAACTACATTGGAAACTGATCCTGAAAGCAGTGTGGTCCACAGACATTTCATGTTCCCCATTGTCTGCTGACAGTACCCCTGAAGAACTTCAGAGAACATTTTAAGTGAAGCAACTTTTGCTGACTGTAGAACCAGGGTAGAAAAATATATTGGTGCTTCTTTTTTTGATAAAAATTTGCTAGGCTTGTTCTTAACAGGAGCATTGAAGGTAACTGAAAATAGGTATGGGGTCTTTGGTCTGCAGCACTAAATCTGAAAGTATTTGAAGTACAAGTTTTCCTGGTAGTTACAATCGGGCCATTCTAGAAGCAGCGTTGTGTAGATTGCTATTAAGAGAGAAAGGGAGCAGGTTAGAAAAGACTGGGAGAAATCAAGGACTGTCAGGGGAAAGAGAGAGGTGGCTCATGAATGCTTAGGAGTAGGGATGAAATTCTACTAAGAGGGGAAGTACTCAAAAGGGGAGACAGTAAAGGAGAAGAGGAAACACTGAATGGAATGGACAAGAGAGACAGGAGGGCAAAGGGAATGATCCTAGAACCCAGAGACTTGAGAGGAGAAGATGAACAGGAGTCCAGCTGAACAGCCCTAATCAGCAAAAGGACAAGAGTTTCAGAGTGTAAATGTGAAAAATTGTTAAGCATTGAAGGGGATTTGTGAACTCTGGCATATTTCTGTGTTCCACATAAGGTATACCCAAGTCCAATAAACAAGGCCACCATTGTCTTGCATCTCATGTTCCTATATATTGCCGTGGAGATAGTGTCTTCTTCCTCTACATTGTCTCATCTGTACAGCTCTTTACAGCTGAGGCATCTTTTTACAGCTGGTGTGAAGGCACCACACCGAGGTTCACGAGGATAATTCGGCATTTTGAAAAAAAAAAGTAGAAATTATATAGAGAGGAATAGTGTATGATCAGATGAACCTACGTACGTATATGGTATAGATAAAGATATTTTTAGCTATCCATCAGTTATTTACAATGAGATATTACCATGATCTTTCAATATTTCACACCATAGACTGGATGAAGCAGCTCTTCAGAAGAACTGAAAAATATATAGGAGTATAATTAAAGTATCCTAAAGCAGCATGACTGATATAGAATACATTAGGAAGTACAGGCTTTGTGAAAGTAGTTTTTTTTTGCCTTCTGCATTTTATCCATAGTTACTACTCCATACAGCTAAAGTCTATAAGCCGTGTATTTGTGCTTCTTCAAATGGGGGTTGTTCCCCAGTTGGGAGGGTATTTTTACTTGGATTATGCAGACTCTGACTATAATATGAAGCAGAAAGTAGAATGAAGCTTTCATGGAATCCCAGAATATGCTGAGTTGAAAGGGACCCACTACAACCATCAAGTTTAACTCCTGGCCCTGCACAGGAGTCACACCCTGTGCCTGAGAGCATTGTCCAGGCACTTCTTGAGCTCTGTCAGTCGGGCTGGAGCTGTGACCACTGCCCTGGGGAGCCTGTTCCAGTGCTCAGCCACCCATGGGGTGAAGAACCTTTTCCTGATACCAACTTAAACCTCCCCTGACACAACTTCAGGCCATTGTTTTGGGTTCTGTCACTGGTCAAGAGAGTGAAGAGATCAGTGTCTGCCCCTCTGCTTCCTCTCATGAGGATGTTGAAGACCGCAATGCTGTCTCCCCTCAGTCTCCTTCTCTGGGCTGAACCTATGACTCTATTTATTCTCAAAAATCTTTATTGTTCTCATTAAGTGAAAAGATAAAGACTCAAGAATCTCTCATAAAAAAACAAATTAAGCCATGTCACTGGAGACTACTAGCTGTTTTTTTTAGTTTATGTGTTTAAAACCCTAATCACTTAATCCCTGCAAGCCTTTTCCTCATTGTACATCTGCAGGTTTTGGATTACTTAACTTTTTATTGTGCACAAATCATGCAAAACCATCTCAGAAAAATATGCTGAAGACCCAGCCAGGGCAATACCTTATAAGGCATTTCATAGCAGTTCCAACATGTGTCACGGAACACAGCTGGGAGCACAGAGTGCTTTCTACTCATCATCACAGTATATGAGTCAAATCTGCAATGCCGTGGGAGAGGAGCTATTTCTTAATTTGTGTATGAAATTAAAAGGGATTTGAGAGAAACTGTCCTCTAAAAATGGAGTTATTTCTTTGTCTCTATGAAAATAATTTTACAGTTTTCTTTTGTAGCAAAACCAAAAACCATACAGAAAATTCAAACTGATTTTTAAACATTAGCAAAATATATTCAGGTATTTTGTTACGCTACCTGTCTAGGAAAATATTTTTTCTTTCTTAAAAAAAAGGGAATGAAGAGATGTCTGAATTTTTCTAAACCTGAGGGTTTCATTTAAACAAATTGAAACTAAATAACGTATAGTTCCATAATAACAAATTTTGATTTAGACAACCAAGATTGAAATGTTACTGACTTGGATTTTCTGCTTTTAATTGCAAGCAAGCCATTGGTTAAACCTTTTTGTTTGCAGGTTCTCAGGATTCCCCTGCCTGGGATGTTCCCGAGGGTCCTTTTTCACAGCCGGGTCATCGAAGAAAGAGTCAGAGCTGCTTGGCTTTTGCTCCCAAGGTTGCTTATTATTTCTCATCTATAACATGTTCTCCCTGACCAGCTGAGATGCGCTCAGCAGGTCAGCTCAAGGCACACTGCCCGCCCCTGGGGCTGTGGTATCTTTATATACTATAAACTACATAGACGTTATTTACAATTGTTCCCCAATACCTATCACCTATGTTAGACAGTGAGTTTCTACTCTAAACCAATCCCAAAATGCCACCATCACCAAGAAGATGGAGACCATGAAGAAGAAGGAAGGAGGGCAGTACACACCCAGATTCCTCCATCTCGACCCCCCTGTACACTTCTTGACCCCCCTGTACATTTATCATATGAATCTTAACATTCTATTTCTCTACTCAGTGATAAGCTACTCATTTTAGTCTACTTTCCCTGGTTTGTAACTCTTCACATAAAGTTGGTAACCTTTCCATGGCTCGAGATCGAGGGCAGAGGGGTCCTGGGCTCTGTGCCAAGACCTCTGAGCTCCCTGCCCGGGTCTCAGCCCATCCAAAGCCACCAGAGAGATGTCCTGGTTTCCCACACAGGACAAGTTCCATTTAACTCCTTTTTACCAGCCTTGGTTGTAATTCCAGTGCTTCAGCAGTCATCAGATTCATTGGTTTTCTCTTTAACTCTTTATCTCTTTAACTCTTTATCTATCTTTATCAGGCTCTCTCAGGTACTTCAGGGAGAAGTGAGATACTTAGATACTACATTTTTTTTACTTGTTATTTGATTATTTGCTGTATAAGTAGATGTGACTGCTTATGTTTACATACCACAATGAAGCTAACTAAATAGTATCTACTGTTGTTAATCTGACTTACCAATACTATAGATTATGTATAAGGAAACCAATTAAAAGATAGGCTTTTAAAGTCACAATATGTCTGTATCTCCTGCTCCCACCCTTATCTCAGTGGAAAAATCATTCTGGGGAAGGGTACACACATGACCAGCCATAGCAATTGCAATATGTACAAGAAAAAAATGAATAACAATACATAGAAAAATCATATCACTGACTATGGAGATCAGTGCCAAAGCAAGCCACAAAACACATAATTCTGAAGAAAGAGAGATAAAGACATGCTGAGAGGGCTGCATGACAAACAAACCACCAGGAAATAAAATCTAAAAGGAACCTTAGTTATCAAACTGCAGCCAGTCATTTTGCAGACTGTACAATTTACAGAGGCCTATGTTGAGAGTGTGACTTTGCTGCATTTTATCAAGCAGCTGTCACCACACCATCAGTAACACAGTCTTTTTGAGACTCTGAAACTCGCCCTTACTTCTCATCTTTTCCCCTAAGGTGAGGGAAGCTGGGGTACTTGGATTTGACAAGCCCTAGTCTGTCTGGAGTACTTTATTATTTGTTCACAGCAAAAAAAATGTCCTTCAGTCCCATACTTCACTTTGCAACATGTCCTTGTGCGAGTCATGAAGCAAGACTGCAGAGAGACTCGCCCGTGGACCCACCCACACTTATCTCTAGAGTGTCTGCTGCAAGTTTTACTGAAGGGCAAGGTAGTACCTCTGAAAAGATGCAGCAAACACATGTCATTAAGCAATAAATACTACCTTGATCACTTTCTTTATAAATGCCAAGAGCTTTAATCTCTTCACTGGAATGTGTGTATTTACTATAACAGTACACACCCAGAAGTGTCTCACTGGAGTTATGAATCCCAGGCAGCATTACATTAAGCAAATATAATTTCTCTATCTTACTAAGATGAAACATTTCCTATTGGTCTATTTGTCTTGCTTCGTAGTGAGACACAATCTCATTGTTTTGTCATGCTGCTTTAGTATTTTATCTCAGGTGATCAGGAATTCCTTGGGCTTCAGCCAACTTTGATCACATGGGTCAATTGGCTATGTCTTACTACAAATACACAATTTCTGTTAGAGTCATAAAAATTTTTGTGTTCAGTTTTATCAACATGTCAAGACTGGAACTACAAATGTCACTCAGGAAGCAAATTACCCTAGATAACATTTAGATTTATCAGAAGTAATCAAAAGCCTTATAACTGCAGTATTTTCTGAAGCTGTTTCCTAATACTGTGAAATTTTTGAAGTTACAATTGAACTTAAGTTTGTGTTATTTTACTCAGGAAAGCAAGAAAACTTGTACTGATGTGACTGAGCCCTAATATTTTAACAGTAAATTGAGGGTGAGGAGAGCGCTAGTGGATATTATAGGATAGGCATTCTTTAAAAAAAAAAAAACCCAAACAAAAAAACAAAAACGTTAAATGTAATGCAGATTTGGAGCTAAGAAAATCTGCCAGTGATGTGAAGTCCTACAGTATGCCACAGCAGTAGGAATGCTGAGAAAGAGCAGTCAGCAACAGCTGGGTCAGACCCATCATTCCATTTGCACACATGGTGCTCCCTTCACGGCTTCTGCAGTTTGTATGTCAGGCCTTAAGATTCCTAGAAAATCTATGAGATCAAGTGCTCAAGGGAAAACTTGATGCTTGTTTCAATACAGGTCTTGCTTCCTCTAAAGGCTTGCTGTAATTGCGAAAAAGTGTCCCTGCTGATTTCATATAATATTAAAAACATGCAAGAATTAATTATTTGGGTGGATCATATTCTGAAATTACTTGCACATTTCTCCGTTTACAGCTTTTTTTAATAAGGAGGTCACATTCCTCAGTTAAAATTCCCAGTGATGGTATTCTCGAGTTTTTTTATCTCTTTTTTGAAATTTGTTCTTCAGAACTGTATGCCATAATAACAGCTGAATTAATGGGTTGAGTTTTACAAGTCATATTACATAAAGATTTTTAAGCTCTTATAAATTAAAATACTTAACTCAGTGATTAAAAAAACAAAATTTGTCTCAAAATCAAAAATTCTTAGCAAAAGAACTTCTGAAAAATGGTTGGTTTCCCTGTATCCCTTGTACTGTAGGTACAGACTTAGTCAGTCATGAGCTCAGCTTCCAGGTTTTGAAGGCCCTGTGCTAATAACATTGTTAATTGAATGTAAGTCTGGAGAAGAGTGGAAGACCAAAAGCAGTGGGATAAATACAATGACATGAACCATATCACTAAAAGCATTTTCTTTGTTTTTATCAAATCAGAATTCAAGCAATTGGAGGAAAGCTCTTAGCTATGTATTCGCAGTGCTACTAAAAGGAGAATGACTAATTTGGTCTTGACAGTCTTAAACTAAATAATATTGATCACACATATGGATAATGTCCATTTGGACATTATTTAAACCCTTTTGGATATGTGTCCATTTGAAAAGTGTCCGTTTGAACACTTTTGGATATGTTCCTGGAAATATCCATATAAATCAAGATGTTATTCATGAGAAGTTCCCCTTTTTCGTCTTTTAACAACTGCCTTTTTAAGAAAAGAGAAAAAGGACTACTAGTCGTAAACAGAAGTAAAAATAAGGAAGGAATAAAATCACGCCGCAAATAAATGACTATCACCAATAGAACACATTAAAAAATTCCTATGACTTCATGGCCTGCTTCTATTCCTCTTCATAGAAAAGCAAAAAATAAAATAGTTCAAGCTGAATCAGCTAGATACACTTTCTTACTAATTTCACAACCATTTCTTCTATGTATCACTGCTTGTAGAGCCATTTATACATTAAAAAGCAGGTGATTACACTACAAAATCAAAATTATAAGTTTCATAATCAAAACTTAATAACAGGCACTTTGCATATGCACTACTGTTTCTGAGAGCATGTTGATTACTCAAGGGAATGCTAACAGGCATAGCATAAATCAGGTTAAATTAGGATCCAGCATTGCATTAAGGCATGACAGAGAGTCTTAATGTGCTGAAGAACTACTCCAAACTTCCCTTTTTCTGATGTCATATCCTCTTCTTCAGAAATCCTGCCTCTGTCTCTCATGTACTTTTCACCTGCTGCTGCACATGGGGAAGTACATCAAGAAACACTGCAGCTCCAAAACCGGCACAAAAAGGGAAAGTTCACTTGGCCTCATATAAAGACCAAATGACAAGAAAAAAATCAGAATTTTGAAACAAAACCCTGTTATACAGTGCTGATTACTGGTGTTGGCTAGAGTCTGAGAAGAATAAAGCAAGATAATTTGGTTCTTCAAATACATTAAAATACGTGTCATAGAATTCACAGTATCAGAACATTTGAAATGGACGTTTTGCAGAAAGTTCCTCTGTAAAGCTGAAACTGGTACTTAGCCATATCTCAGTGCAATCTATGTTAATATAGGTACCCACTTGGGAAACAAAAAAGAGCTGGTTCTATCCCAAAGTAAATGCAGATTCATAATTACACTCATATTAAATGAGAAAAAAAGTTGCCTTCCTTTTCACTTGTAGCAGTGCATCCTTCCTGGTAGTAGCAAACATGAAAATGCACAGGCAGGTTTGTGTATTTTTATGTAATCACAGAGACATACAAGACACTATGAGGCTTGGAAAGTCTGCAAGATACAGACTGTGCTGTGTAGTCATACCCTGCCACCCCACAAGGGTTAGCAGTTGGAAGAGCAGCTATTTCCTATACGGAAATGATTATGCTCTAATATTTTAACTGTAGACATAAGTAGAAAAGTTTTGTTGGCATATTTAAAGCAGGATTGATGTGATATCCACTGAGCTGGCTGTCAGAAGATAACATTATCTGATGATCCCTTGACACAGAGGTACTGGTCTTGAGAAGGAAACAAAACCCATATATGTCTGCTTTAAACCTGCTATGAAGGCAGATACTATTGCTGACAAATGCAGGTCTTACACATCTGAATCTCATACACTTTGAACTTGATTTTCCTCTCCTTTCTATCATCAAATTAAATCCATAAAGCTTAAGCTACTATACAGGCACTGTAAACAAGATTAGAATATGTGTCTTTTTAATAGAGTTGCAAAACTACACAAAGAATACAAATAAATGTATGTTAATTAGAACTAAGTGATCTAAACATTCCAGGTTCTACAGGTTCCGACTTGTTATGAACTACATACCATCAAATTATAAATCTAGGTTATAATTGAAAAATCTTCTGGCAACTTCTCTCAGATCTAGAGAGAATTAATGCTTCTTTACTAATGAAAGGTAGTTTTTGATCTGCCTCAGTATTAAACACTTTAGCATTCAGCCAGCTGTGTAAAGTAAAATTAGTGAAGGGTTAGGTCATTTGTCTTCAAATCAAAGACACTTGAAAGAAAACAAAACAAAAAAGGCCATTATACATTGCAGAATAATTCCAAGACAGATGACAAAAATACTTACAAAGCTGGAGTTGGGTTTCTGAGTATATGCAGTTCAAATATAACTTTTGCAATTAAAAAAATGTTGTTAAGAGAAAACGAAGCCTCTGAACAGATAAATATTTTGACTGTGAAGCTGGATTTATGATGAAAATTTTTGTAATACAGTTAAACCTGTGTAATTTTCTTGGTCAATGGATTTCTGTATAGTTCTCTGCATATTGCTGTTATAGGTCAGTTCACTTATCTGGCATGAGTAAGCTACACAGAAAAAAACAGGTTAAAAACATACATAATAAATAGGTATTTGGCATTTATTTTCCTCTAATAATTACCCCTGTCTCTGAAAGCAAGTGCTTATAAAACATTTCACCTGGGACTACTCTTTGAAGCATAAATAAAGTTAAGAATACAAAGATAACATAATGTTAACAATATCTCCATTTCACTTAACAGTCTCTGTTACCTGCCCCTTTGCTACTGACAGAGATAGGACAGGGAGGGTTGGTGGAACAACCTGAAAGGAGATGGAGAACCC
This sequence comes from Peucedramus taeniatus, assembly GCA_013400575.1. Taxonomy (NCBI): domain Eukaryota; kingdom Metazoa; phylum Chordata; class Aves; order Passeriformes; family Fringillidae; genus Peucedramus; species Peucedramus taeniatus. The sequence continues at coordinate 30,382 of WBNO01027160.1, read as the reverse complement.
AGCTGGGTGAAGGCAATTAAAACCCACAACTAATAGGGGAATTAGTTGCTGGGCAGCAACTATAGAAATATGTGGAAAAATGCTGTATTTGTCAAGTGATCAAGGCAAAATATGGAGCTGTTATGGACACTAACTAGAGCAACAGTTTAACTTAAGAGCATTTTTAGCTGCAATTTTCCTTCCTTTCCAGAGCTTTCCTTCAGAATTAAATTAGATCAAGTTATGAATGTAAGTTACAGGAGACAGTGAAGGGGGAGGTAGCAAAAGAGACCAATAGAAGCTGTTTCCCTGCCTGCCTTTCTCAAAAGGGAGTCTACACTGCTGATTGCTGGCAAAATATCCGAAGAGGCAGAACAACACTTGCCTGTTTCTTTCCTGGCAGCAAGAAAATATGTTTCCCTGCATACTTCTGTTAGTTTCTTTTTACTTTGAATTTCTCCTGTGTCACCAAGGCTTAGTACAAAAAAGTGTCTGACCCCATTCTTCCTTTCAAGTAGCACATAAAAGCCTTTGTGAGTCTAGTATTTTTTGTTTCTCAGATTCCTGGTTTGAATGAATCACCGAGCAATATATTAGTCAATTCATGGGCAAAGCAGGCCATATTTATATTCTGAAAGTGTCTGAGTTCCAGTTCTTAGTGCTCCCTCCTTTCTTTCCCAGAGAATGGAAGCAGCATAATCTTTATCGTAAAAAAGCTTAGGAATTAGCACAATCAATGAAAGAAAATTCTCAGTACATGCTGAATTCAAAACTGCTAGTTAGGTATTTTGTACATTACTACACATGACTTCCCAATTAGTTCATCCGGTCTTTTCAAACAAGTAACAAAGAATAAACACTGAACTTAGAACAAGTTTGGGATTTGGACAAGAATTTATAAGGTATTCAGAAAGCCAGAAGAATGAAAGAATTGGATACAATATTTCATATTCTGGGGACATAGCTTTGGAGTCAAGACAAGATAGCAAAGTCTGGATTTAAACAGAATTGTGCAGTAAGAGTTTAAATACTATATTAAAACAGTTTGGAAGCTGAAATTCAGCCATTTCTGGCCTCTAGCGCTGGAATTCCACCTCCCCCACCGAATGTCGGTCTCTGCCTGGTAGTACTACATGTTTGAAAATGTAACACCTCAAGATCAAATTCCTCCTGAGATTTTAAAATTCCAGAGTGATACAATCTCAGCTCAAGCCTCTGCTGTTTATCAAGAGGTGCCTATGTCAAATCTGTTTCTCAGAAAAAGAGGAGAGAGAGACGGAAAGCAGCCTGTGAAACATCTGAAAAACACAGTTCATGATTTTGTTTGCCTAGCCAGGCTTCAGGTTTTATTGAAATACTTTGAAACTCTTAAAGCTCCAACAAAGCTATTAACAAAATAAAGTAATATTTAAGATTGAAACTGAGTAATCTAGATGATAATACAGGATTCTTTTTTCTAAAGCATTTCAGGAAAATTTATCAGGGCTGATCATGAAACAAAAAACACAGGAAAATAGAAACACTAACAAGGACTGCACCAGCAGGTCCAAAGATTTTTTACTATTCTTGGGGCTGCTTATTAATCAGTACACTGTTATCTGCCTTCAGTGTTTTGCAATTGCGCAATATTGTATTTGATAAAGGAAAAGATGAGCACAGATGCTGCAGATTATTCACAAACAAGGACAAAGCTACCTATATCTAGCTGAATCTTTGCAAATCTTTCTATATTTTTCAAAAAACTAATGTGCTCCCTGCACAGAGAGTTGTGATTGAGTTGAGACCCAATGCACACCCTGAACTTTATCTGCACAAATACATCTTCTATGCAGAAACTATGCAAGTTGTACAGTCAGTTTTTTCCCCTGCATCTAGGACTTGCACTAGAAAATGGGAGCTACCTCCAACAAGATTAACTTCTGGACATGCAGGTATGTGATTCAGCATGAGGCACACTGTATCTATATACCTGAGTGAATGTAAATATGCTTCTGCATATTCTGCATCCTATTTTATATATATTTTTCATACATCCTATTTTAAAAGTTTATAGTTCTAATTATTGTCTAAATGCAAGTTAGCTTTGAGTTTATAAAACCCCTTAAAGTGCTAAAGTATGCAGCATTTGGAAAAGCAATAGTACTTCAGAGTTTGCACTAATCTGGGTACCTGCCACCAGGAGACATACTTACTACTGCTTCACTGAAGCACCAAGGAGCAAAAGTTTGTAACTGGAATCTTACAGGAGGATGGCTTTGACTTTCTGGATGTCTTAGATTGCAAAGGAGTATTTACTCTTCATTTGAAAGGTACTTTTCCTTCTATTCTAACAACTGTTGTATCAATCAGATACCAACCACACTGTTTGGAACCAAATCCAAAGGAAACAAATCTGGAGGTGGGGGGAAGAGATACAAAGTCCAAGATGTTCCTGTGGGTATCAGCAGGAGTCAGTGTGGTTTAGATAATGGAGACAGAAACAGGAAACAAAAACTCAGCTGATGTTATTTTGAAGTTAAATATCATGGGGAAAGAACAAGATAACTGGACTAAAATAAAATCAGTTTTTCAAACTTAAAATCCTAGATTACCTAGCAGTTAATAAAATAAGCTGAAAGTACACATTCTGATAATAATTGATCAGTGTTATTAATTTGTACTTTTTCTTTGTTCTAAGGAAAACACTCAATGTGAGAACATATTTCCTCTATGTACTTCTCATTCTTTTCAAATACACTCACAAAGCTCTAAGCACCACTAATCAAACATGTTCAAAGGCAGCATTTGGAATGCCAGCATTCAAGCGTTACAAGAGACCTTAACTTGACTCCTAACACATCAAAATACAAAATATAACAACACAGTTGTTTTAAAATCCTTGAGACTTTCCGGGTTCAACATTCAGCCCTTTGCTACAAACCACACAGCTTTTCTAGCTAAATGCTGGTTACTGGATGTTTCTCCTCAGCCCTTCTTTACTACCTCCTAAATCAATTCACACAGTCATCAGAAGGGCACTCTGAGCACTCTGTGCCCCTGATACAGTGAAAGGGTGTATTTGGGTGCTGGCTGCTCTGGGAGGATTGCCCCACACACAGGAATGTAATGCCTTAGCACAGGTTTATGCTGTAGTCGTCTTGCCCTCAATTGGCTGATTTAAAATTGTTCTTGCATTCAAAGACAGAGGAGTATGTCGGTAAGAAACAGTGTAGAGATACTTAAGAAAACTCCTTCAGCCCTTGTCGTTAAATCAGACCTAAGATGTTCCTTTCCTTTATACTGGACAGATAGGAAACTGATTAGCAGTAGTAATACCCTTTTGCATGTATTTTTTTGTCAGGGCTGAAATTGTAAGTTGTTTACACTGACTTACGATTTGAGTTGACAAGTAGCCCAAAGTGGCAGAAAATACCTAGTAAGTGATATGATCTCTGCCAGTATTTTGTCAACACTAACTGGCATCAAAGGACAATAAGAATCAAATCCCTTTTTATCTCACAGTAAAATGCTTTACATTTTACAGTGAAGTAAAATTCGCTCTTTCTTGTCATGATGATGAACTCAGTTAAAATTGTGTTGCATTAGCCTTTTATGTATTTTAATATTTGCTTTGTTCCTTGAAAATAAAACTTCAAGTCTGACACTGGGGGCACAAGGATAATAATTTCAGTAGATATTATGTCTTGTTTATATTGTTGTACAGGTGTTTTTTTTTTAATGTTACTTTACAGTGATATTTAATTATTCAGTAAGCTGTGAGCAATTATGTCAAGTTAAATAGATAATTCTTGTAGCATTTGGATAGTGTTTTATTGGCATAGCAGGCCGATTATGTCCCATTATCAAACCCAGAATTATTCTCCAATAGCTAATCTGATCCATTTTTCAATTATCTTTAACCTACTGACTCCCACCTCAGCAAAAAAGGCAACATCAACAAAGTAATGTAATGTCAAAGAGCAGAGATGCAGAATATGAAAGAAATTCAATTTAATTTTGCTGGTTAGTACAGAATGGGGGTTTTGTTGTATCAAATTTCTCCAAAGGAGAAAGCCATTTTACGCGAAGGTTAACATTACAATAGCAAAGTCAGACGGAGTGCTGGGAGTGCTGTTTGCCTTTTCCTCTCTCATGGTTCCTAAGAAAAGGTTTAATGACAGCCTAAGGATTGCATTTGTTCAAACTGAAGCTTTGTTTACTTTACCCATGGAATTGCCTAACCTTCAAGGTGTGTTCATACCAGATATTTTTAAAGAACACTGAATTTGACTAGCACTACCTTCACTGAGAATTTATATACGCCACATCTAATATTAAAAAGTCCATATTTTTTAACGATCTATAGGAAAGGGGAGTAAGTTTTACTAACAGCTATAAATAACTGTCTAGAAATATGGATTTATTTCAGTCCTGAAATTTAAAGAGTCATGAGATGGGACTGAATTCAATATGAAAAGAAAGGAGGGTACTCTTAATGTACTTGCATCTTTCAAAATAAGTTTTATTTATTTTTTTTTAATAGTTATGTTGCTTTTTGGGTTTTTGTTTTTTTTTTTTTTTTCAGTTTGGTCTCTTCCTCACAAACTCAGGCATGAGAAGAAAACCTAAATAAATAAGGTCTGGTAGTTGCACTTGTGTCTAACAACACTTGGGAAAAATAAATCTTGTGAGGGAGATGCATAAGAACTGCAAGATTAATTAATGTCATTAAGATATAACAGGGTAAGCTAAATACCCCAGGAGTATACATCACAACTGGGACAGAACACCTGGAATAAAGGGAAGACAGACTGCATCACAGTGACAAACAACAGATTCAATCTTGTAACACTTTGGTTTGGCTAAACCAAAGCCTCTGGGCATGGAAGGAACCAAAACAATTTAGTGTCTCTATCTCCATAGTTTCTGTTGTGCTCCAGTGACATTTATTACGACTTTTGTAATTGCTTGTCCTCTAGCAGGAGACTGTCACTAGTAAACAAACCCAGCTACTCACAGCACTCGAGCAGCACCTTGGCACTCCTCTCAGGATAACTGCTATTGCTGTAGCCGCTCGCTTTCGGAAATCTTCCATGCACCAAATCAACCAAAGCGTGGTTTAAACGTTCATTTACACGATCTTGTTTACCCCGAGGCATCACTGAAGATCACAGAAATAAAATGCACCAAATATGTTGGTCAAATTCTTTTTCATGAAATAGTGCCACAAAACAAGATTTTGAAAAGGATAATAAACCAATCACACATCATTCTGTGAGTGAGAAACAGGAATTTGGAGCTAACACCAAAGCAATGTTGACCAGAATTTTCAGAGTGGAAAAGGCTCAAAGCCTCCCTCCCTGGGATGCCTGTCCTGCCTCCCAAGCAGGCATTGTTTCCACACAGAGCCCATCCAGACCCAAAAACTCCCAGGAGATTTGTTCCTGTGCTGGTGTCTCTTTCTAATATATCCATATGATAAGTGAGGAGATGTGTGTATGGCCAATGTGGTAACAATACAAATTTTGAAAGTAGAATATCAGAAAAACATACAAATATTCACTTCAGGATTTCTACTATCAACAAGATATTCATATTGTGTACTTGTGGTTCCCCTGTAAGAAATATCTTTTGCTAATTTCAATTTTTCTATCAATTTTCTATCGATTTCTATCAAATTTCTGTTTATTCATTACTTTTTTTCAACAAGTGAAAGGAAGAGCCATTAATGTCAGAACTGGATTTAAATTATTAACTAGTTCTATCCCAGTAAAACTTTATTGTTTTCTGTTAAGCTACACATGATTTTATAAAATCACAAAGTAGCTTTAGAATCACAGAATAATTTATAATAGTTTAGATAACAAGAAAATCAGGTATTCACAAGGAATCCAGGATACTGGGACTTTCATTGGTATGGAGATTTCAGGAATAAGCACAGCTACTTTTAGGTATAAAACTTGATTCTTCACTCCATTACACTGGTTCAATGGCTTTGCTCACCAAAGGGAGACTATACTAATTGAGTTCCTGTGCATCAAAAAGGGAACTTAGTAACTAATCTTACAACATTATACAAGACCTCTTAATTACAAATACTGTTTCTCAGTGGTTGTTGTGAATTTGTGTATGCATTTATAACACAGTGTTTGATAAAGCATCTCTGTGGGACAAATGCTAAGATATTTATGGAAGCAGGTACCAAATTACAGGTTGTTACCTAAACTTCTGGGATTTCTAATAAAATATAATTAATTGCATAATTGCATTATTTACCCAATCGTATGTGTTACTAAGACAAATTAAACAAAGATTTAATTTTAAGATAAATATCAGGAGCAATTTCATTGTGGAAAAAGTTCTCAGTGATTTCAAATCCTGCTCACACAAGTAAATTTTACACTATCAGATATGATGGTATTGCTGACTTTGATGTTAGCATGGAGTGATGGACGTTTTATAACACTACAACATTTCAAAACATTATTACAAAATTTTTCTTACAGTCTTGCAAAACCACCAGTGTAAAGAAACCAATCTGTCACTAATGTCACCTGAGGCATTCCACTTCAAAAATTATATATGACTGTACAGAAAACATGATGTGGCAATTGCTTTGCCTAGCAAAGAATTATTGTACCTCTCTCTAAGCAAACCAGTTTAGAGACTTGGCAGGTCATACAGCAAAAATAAGTACATGCACCTCTTTAAAAAAGAATGGAGTTTCACAGATTTAGTTTTGCTTTCCTCCACAGTTTTCCCATAATCAAATGGTTCTATAGCATATATATCAAGGAAAGAAAATATGTAGCACCTGCTTGCATTCTGGCAAACTTTCCAAATGAGTAACAGCCATGATTCCACCCAGTTCACTAGACTGAAGATGTCACAGAGTGGAAGAGGTCATCTAAATTAAATTGGGCAGCCAGGCTCATGCTCTTGCATGTCTCCCACATATTCTAAACAGTCCCAGCAAGATCCTTGTCTCCATCAATAGAAATGTTCCATTTATTTCAACACTGAAATAGATTCATTTGACTTGCTTTAGATGCCTATACTAGGAAAACATGTACTTTACCTTAGGAACAAATTTTTTCTCAGCTGATTGTAAATGTGACAAAATGACTAAATCACTAAATGGGGACATATACAGAGATGATGCCTACATTTTGGCTTTCCACCCTGGGAGCCAAATACTAAGTTTCTAGACAAATTGCCAGAGCTCTACATCAACAGAAGGCTTGCCTGCATGTAGCAACATGTGTTTGAAAAAAGGCACAATTTTTCTGTGTTAAATGAGCTGTTGAAATACCATAACGTGGACAGAAAATGTGACCATAATGTCACAGTGAAGTCACCAGCTGCTGAGCAGACTTCAGAGGCTTCAGCCCATGTCAGGCTGTGTGAGGCTCCTCTCCTCTGCCACGCTGGTTGGTGCCTGGAGCCAGGCAGGGCTGAGCAGTTCTCGTTCTGTGGTCAAATCTGCTCTTGGCCAAAGAAGAGAAAGAAGAACAGAGATGGCAGCAGCAGCTCCTCACCTCAGTGCTTCTCCCTATTCCATCATATCCTTGCAATATCAACCTGATCAACTCTGGCAAACTGGTGTTTGCCTTGTCTCATACTGCAGCAAAGAACATATAAGAGCCTAGTGTTAGTGAACACTGAAATACCTTGCTGGAAACTGGAATAAGGTAGTAGTAGTCACACTAGTTAGTCTGGATAAGGTCTGGATGGTTCCTCACCTCTCTCAAGTGAGGAGAGGAACCCTCCAGACAGATGAGATGTGAATAAGGAGGAATGGGCGGGAGAAGAGGATCCCGAGATTACCTGCATAAAAACTGGAAACCACCGCTGACCCACTTTCCATCTCTTGTGACTGAACTACATGAAATTAAGTGGAATTAAAGCCTAAAGGTGATTTTAAAGTTTTATATAAGCATCTCTTTCTTTAAACATGTGTGTAATGTTTCTCTTTTTAAAGTCCTTTGAAAATCAACTGAAATCTTATAAGGTCACCATCTTAAAAAGCTAGACACAAGATCTGTATTATACACCAAGTTAAAAGCAGGCAATATTTTTGGCTGAGGTAATGTTGGCATACAGCTACATACAGACAGTGCTGAAATTTGATCAAAAACAAAGCAGGAAAATGAGAAGGTGTATGGATGGATTTTAATGAAGGTATGCCAATAACTTAAAAATCAAGGGTTTAGGTGCGCCTTAGAATTATATGAATTCTGATGCAGACTCTGGTTGAATGGATATTGTAATTTGTTCCATATGTATTTATTTTGCTTTATGAGAGAGAACTGATTGCTTGCAGACAAGTATGTGTCAATCATGAAAATTAAAGGTAATTAAATATTCAACTTCTCCATTAGCCACCTTCTCTTACCTACATGTTCCACGTACATGGTACCAAGTCAGCATCAAACTAAAGAGTCAGTCTAAGACTGTAATGCGTATGTCCCCCTGAATTATGACACAGGTTCTACTGTATGGTCTGTTTCCCACCTTCCTGCGGCAGTCTGAGCCCCTGCGAGCACAGCTCTCTCTAGAGCTTGAGAATTACACAGAGCCACAAGCCCCGCCTAGGTAAAGGCCTTAGGGGACACCGCGATCGCCACGCACAGCCCAGGAGCCTGAGCCTCAGCAAAGGATGAGATTCGGAACACCTTCTGTCAGAAACAGATTCCCTGTTCCTCTGAAAATGGCATACCTTTCCAATGTGACCTTACAGGAGAAGGGCTAACAACCCCTGGTTTATAGGAGAGGTGAGTTACTAAGCCCTGAACACCCGGAACTTACTTTCTGTCTAGTGTGACCGATGAGCCTTGACAGGGTCCGTGAGCACGGTATGAGGGGATAGAGGATGGGATCTAGCTGAGCACTTGTGTCCGATGTCCGGTGTGCTGAGGGAAGGACTCACATATTTAGCCCTTCAGAATGTATGGGATCAAAGTTAATTAACCCAACATCACTTCTGCATGACCAGCTGCTCCACAGAGCAGCCACTTCCGAGCTGGGGTGTTCCTCGACAGCCAGCTAAAGGTTTGCAGAGGATGAAGCTGGCTATTCAGTGGTGTCCAGTTTCACCAGTACTCCAAGAGGAGAAGAGAGGGATGGTACAAGGGCCTGATGACACCAAACAGGCAGAGGGACACGGACCGCAGGCATGTCCAGGTGTGCCCTCACGTCTAGCTCGGCCTGCGCCGGGGAATGCGGTGGCAGCACTGGAGCCCGCGGGACACGTCCATCCCTCAGCGCCCCGCCCCGCCCCGCCCCTCCCCTCCTCTACCCCGAAGATCCCCCGCTGTGCTTGCTCAACCCGGCGCTGCCCGAGCGCTTTCGCCGCGCTCCGTCCTCTCGCCCCCGCTGGGCGGCCCCGGGACGAGGCCTGGGTCCCGCCTCTTCGCTGCCCTGGGCTTTATATAGGCCTGCGACGGCCGCCCGCAGCAGCTCCCTCACGGCGCTTAGGATGTTGCGCGCCGCCGCCCCGCCGCGGGCGCTGCTGCTCAGCGCGCTGCTGTGGCACCTGGCCGCCGGTGAGTGACGGCCCGCGGGACGGGCGGGCGGGGAGGGATGGCAGGGATGGCGCCGGGGATCGGTCCCTCGGAGCCCCAGGACGGGGTGTCCCTGAGGGAATCCGAAAAGAGCCGCCCCGCGCTGGCGGGAAGGGGACAGCGACGCTGGCCCTCGCGCTCCGGGGCGACCCTTCAGCAGCGTTCCGCCGCCTGGTCGCCACTGCGGGTTCCTCACTGGCCGCGGCCGGGAGCGGGGACGGCCTCGGTGTGGGGGTGGGGGCAGTTGCAGTGAAGTCGCAAGATTTCCTCCCGTTGTTCCCAGCTCCGAGCTTGTCGAAGAGGTAGAGGAGGTAAACGGTGAGGGGTTTATTTCCAGAGGTTACAGGGTTTTTCCCGTCCGGCTTCGTCCTAGGCGTTTCCCCGAAGCAGCTGTGTCTGGCCAAAAATGTGCTTGAGAGGGACACGAGCTATTCCTGTGGTGGCCTCTCTCAGATACTGTAGGTGCGTAGGTAACCACTGATTTTAAAAAGGACTTCTTTATCTTTCCAAAATATGTAAATGGGAATCCAGGAGCTAACGCTTTTGCGGCAGATACAGCTAGGGATGATTTTGAACTATGCCTCATTTGATCAGTGCTTGAACATTCTCGTGCATGTTCCAGCTTTTGTATCTTCTGCAGAGGTCTTGGATCAAAAAGGGAGCATTAAACAGAATTCCAACTCATCAATTTCAGAGTTACAAGACACAAAATAATTTTCTTCTCATTCTTCACTTCTGCCAGGACACGTTCCTTTAGTAAGATGAGCAGTCCTTTCATAAGGGCAGGACTGAGCCTTTTTCTCCAAGAAAACATTTCCAAGTTGCAATTAATGCCAACTGCTTCATTTAACTGAACAATGACTGCAGGGAAACAGAAATTATATATAATATGACTGATGGCACCCTTTTCTGTATTTAAAGGCTATAAAGAACTACCAACAGCAGTCAATATAACTTGGTCTTCAATCAATTTTAAAACTATACTACAGTGGCAACCAAAACCATCAGGCTACTTCTATACTGTAGAAATACATGGGTAAGTAGATAACACAATGATATGTTCATTAAAGGCAATTGAAGAAAATGAAAAGAGCGTGTTTGAGTATTTCTGAAAGTGAATGTAAAAGGAAAAGTGCCCAAACGTTAGGATGCAGGAAAACTGCCAACCCAGGTGTTAATATTTCTTAATGTCCAACTATAAAAATATCAGGTTTAGGCTTTTGGTTTTGCCCCCTTCAGAAATGGAGAGATGAGCTTTAGATCAGTATTTCAGTTCTGGGGTTCAGTGCTGCTCAAGAGAGCCAGGCAGGATACTTTGAAGGAGTTGATACTCAATCTGACACACCATGTGTTAGACAGAACTTCACCTTTTTATGTCTTTCAAGGTGTCTGGACTTGTCTTCAGTCTTGGGAGGTGTCTAATAAATGAGTCTGCATTTTATTCTAATTGGTGAATCACAGTAATTAATAATTTTGTCTTGCTAATACTAAAAGTTACCTTTGTTCATCTAACTCTGTCAAGATGCCGTGTTTTATGTAAGCTGTAAAATATTTTGGACATAAAAAGTAGCCAGCTTATGTGAAGTGCCTAAAGTCTCTTTCAGAACTGCACAAAACTTTCCATGAAGTTCAGTAATAAATCTGTGCTGGTTTTAGCTCCCATTTTAATACATAGAGCATTATTAAATGTGCCCTAAAGGGAAAACACATCATCAAACTTCCTACATATTAATGAAAAAGGGGTACTGTAGTCTCTGCTGTCTCTAAAAGTGGCATAAAAATCAGTATTCTCTCATGACCAACAAGTGAAATACCAGTGTAATGGCTTCATGTGCTTTTTCATTCTTTAAGAGTGATTTGATTAATAGACTTAAAAGCACACACTTAGCAGAACAAATTTTGTGACAATTTTTAATCTAGAGTTTCTTTCCAGACATTTTGCTTGCAAAAAACTGAAATCTGTTCACCCAAGATTCAGTATAGAATCAGGTGTAGTTCTGCAGCAGAGGCACCTGTTTTGACTGAAGTTGCTGTTATGGAGGAAGTGGGATTAAATGTTTGCTTTCTTGTGTACGTATATTTACAGAGTACATTTGTTTCATCGAAAAGGTCAGACCTCTATCCCTTTTCAGTGCATTTCTTGTGGCACTGTCCGTCACTGATGTGTGACAAAAGAAATCTGATTAAGTAAGAAGGGAGTTCAGCTGACTCTAAAAAATGAATCTTGATCTACTTTGAGGAAAACCTCTTTGTTAGTATTCAACCAGTCAGCACTCGCTCTTCCAGCTGAGATCACACAATTTTTGTTCTCCTTAATTCACCAGCAAAAAGAGGGAAAAGAATTGAAGGAGTAATATCTAATCTGCTTTTTCGTTCCTTCTTGTGAGGAAGTAAAATGAGAAATTAACACTTTTTTCATAGTCTCATTGCTATTTCACAAGTAAATGGACCTGCTTTCTATAATATAAAAATCAAGAGAAATGCATGGGTCATGCTTTTTGTCAATGTTTTTAAATTGTAATTCTGCATTGAAATTTGCTGCTGCTGTCTGGTTCTTAGTGGTGTTTGCATAGATGCAAAACCAAATTACATGTGCATGGAAACATCGTTGCCGCATTAAACAATCAGTGTCAATAGAGCTTCCTATAACAACTGATATTTCTTAAGGCAATAGTTTTCAAGTGCATCAAGGATAACACCTTCAACGTGATTTATGCATCTTACATTTTAAAAAAATACATTCTGCAACTGCAGAAAAATGCAAAATCAGAACAAGTTATGGTTTCTATTCAATTCATGTAAAAGATTGTATTTTTAATTCATATATGTGTCCTGTAGCACATTTCTGTAATTAATATCAATCATACTTGATTTACTTAATTCTGCTTTGAATTGTGAAATGTAGCTGTACATGATAGTGGCTTTTGAGGTTTTCTCTTCTCCTTTTATCCTGCAAGACTGTTCTACTGGATAAGGGAAATCTATACATTTTGAGGGAAAAATGTTTTTCAACTTATCTAAATATATCATATATATATATGTCTGGTTCAAAAGTGTTGACACTTCTTTCTTGCTCTTTTCAGAGAGAGATCTGATGTGAAGAGAAAATGCATACTGACATCAGAAACAGAGTGTGATGTTACTGATGTGCTCAGGAAAGTAAATGAGACCTATACAGCACACATACTGTCTGTAAAGCCTGCGGAGATGGATAACTTTGAAGAGCCACCTTTTGCGGTCTCTGAAAAATTTGTGCCTTTTAATCAGAGTAAGTAGGATTGCCAATTAAATCTTACTATAAATTTCTTTTCAAGATTCCTTCTGTTGATTTAAACAAGGTTTAGATTGAGCTTAAAGGTTTTTTCAATAGATTCTTCTGATATTGGAAAAGAAGATGTTCAGGTGTAAAGCTTTCCCTGTTGTAGGGGAGGGTGAAAGATTTTAGTTACCATTTGTTTCTCACTGCACTGAGTAGACCATTTAGTTAATACAGTTAATATTATGTACTAGGTGAAGATACTTGTTTACAATCTAGGCCTTCACTGGCTTTGTAAACTTGTAATATATTTTAGGAGGGAAGGTAATGGAGGGCAGAAGGAAAAAGAGCATGTTGTATATAAATGATGATGTCAGTTTTTTAATTCTGAAAATCTTTGTTTAGCTGTTATTGGAAAACCAGAGATAAAGGATTATTCACAAAAAGGTTCCAAACTGAATGTCCTGTTCAAAGATCCACTTACACCATATATGTTTTCTAATGGAAGCTTTATGAGTATTCAAGATATTTTCCAGCATAAGCTGGAATACAAACTCTATTACTGGAAAGATCAAAGTTCTGGAAAGGTAAGGTCTAACTCTAGTTTTTGTTCTGTAATAATTGTTATATTCTGTATAGTTACACAATTTCTGTGCTACCTTAAGAGTTGACACTCGAAATATTTTTTTCCTTTACAGAAAGATGTAACAACAAAAAGCCATAATTTTGAAGTAAGTGTTGACAGTGGAAAGAACTATTGCTTCTATGTGCAGGGAATCATTCCCTCTCGCAGAGAAAATCGTAATGGCCAACAAAGTGTGGTGCTCTGTACCAGTGTAGGAAGGAATATCTTAGATGGTAAGTATCAGGTGAGGTTTATCACTCAGTCTTGAATATTCTAACAAGAAAACCACATCTTTAAATTCTAATGCCTGCAATGAAATAAACTGTTTACTGTGTAAGTTATAACTTACTGTGTAAGTTAAGAATACACAGTTGGAACGTGGAAGTTCATGGGAAGAACTCACTTTAAGTAAGAGTCCACCATCTTTAGTTAGTTGGAGCTGGTTTTAGGGTTTTGCCCGACTGTTTTGGTTAAATTGTCTGAGTTGATGACTGGTGTCCCAGATTCCAGATGTCATCACTAGCCTTCAGCTTCATTTTTGTTTCCAAGTGTTTTCCTTGGATCCTTCCAATAGCAGGTGCCATAGTAAATGCTTGAAGGATTAGCTCTAAAGCATAGAACTACTGGAAACCTGCATATCCATTTACTTGTAGTATGAACTGACCTTTAGTTATGCCAAAAGCAGATGATGAGAATAAGACTTCCTTTCCTGTTGAGAGGTCAGAGGTTGGCAGATAGACTTCTTTACAAGTAAATAAGTTAGCAAGTGTAGGTGAATCAGCCAGCCATTTCAGACTAGCCAGTTGGGTAACACTTTCTTCAACATACAGTCATCAATATTACTTAAATAATATCACATTGCTGTACTGTATCTTTCTTCTCCCCAGATAAGAATATTTGCACTCTAGAAAAACTCTTCTAAAATGGCAAATGAACTCAAATTAGCTTTCTTATCCAGAGAATTTTCCACAAAAGTGATAAATTGCTATTTCATTAAAATTTAAATAGAAAAATCTTCTCTTCGTGTTTTCTAGCTTATAACCTAGAATAGATTTTCACTTGGACATGAATAATGTACAGGCAGGGGGAATGGTTTGACTTACTCTTATGGTGTTAGCATGGTAGTTTAGTGCACTAACTAAACTAGATTAAAACCTAGAGTGAACCAGGTAAAATAAAGCTTTACTTCAGTTCAACAAATTCATGTTAAAATGTATTCAGTTCACACTGAGGCGGTGACTCCACTTCTGTGAGACTAACATATAGAAAGCATTTTTTCATTCAGTGGAATGAGTGCTAAGAGTTTGTAGCACTGTGGCATTGTGGGTTCTGACAACTGAATCTTGGATTTTTTTTTCTCCTACAGAATATGGGACAGAAGTCTTTATCATCCTAGCAGTGATAGCAGTTACAGTCATCACTCTTGCCATTGTCCTTCCAGTGGTTCTGTGTAAACGCAAGAAAGCAAAGAAAGCAAGAGCTGTGAGAGAAAAGGAGCTGCTTAATGGTGTCTAAGGAAAAAGTATTGCAGACACTAGTGACAGAGCCAAAGCAGAAAAAATTCCAACAACAAAAAAATCTAAGTTGGGTAATTGAGTGGAGCCTTTTAGACTCTCTTAAACAGGAATTCTGAAGCCCAAACTTCATGTGGATTAAAAAATCCACTAGACCGTACCGACGAAAAATCCAGATACCGGGAAGCCCTGTGTCATTAATGGCCAGAGGCTGGAAGAGCATTCTGGTGATCTGTTACAATCATAGAGTTATAGAATGTGCTGATTTGGAAGGGACCCAGAGGGTCATCGAGTCCATGTCCTGGCCCAGCACAGCACCATCCCCATGAGTCACACCCTGTGCCTGAGAGTGTTGTCTGACAGCTTCTTGACCTCTTCCAGGCTGCTGCTGTGACCACTTCCCTGGGGAGCCTGTTCCAGTGCCCAAACACCCTCGGGGTGAAAATCCTTTCCCTGATACCCAACCGAAACCCTCCCTGACTCAGCTTCATGCTGGTTTTTTGAGTCCTGGCACTGGTCATGAGTGAAGAGAATGGCACCTGCCCCTCTGCTTCCTTCGGCAAGGTTGTTGAAGTGTCTCCGCCCAGTCTCCTTTTCTCCAGGCTGAACAGACCAAGTGACCTCCGCCACTCCTCATACAGCTTTCCTTACGGACCCTTCACCATCCTTGTAACCCTCCTTTGGACCCTCTCTAACAGCTCAATGTCTGTTTTGTATTGTGGCACCCAGAACTGCCCCCAGCACTCGAGGTGAGGCCACCCCAGCTCAGAGCAGAGCAGGACAATCCCCTCCCTTGCCTGGCTGTGATGCTGTCCTTGATGCCCCCAGGACAAGGATGTCCCTCCTGGCTGGCTCATGTTCAACTTTCCCTTGACCAGGTCTCCCAGGGCCCTTTCTGTGGCACTGCTGCCCAGCCTCTCATTCCCCAGTCTGGCTGTAAATCCAGGGTTGCCCCATCCCAGGTGCCGAGCCCAGCACTTTCCCTTGTAGAACTTCCCACGGTTGATGATTGCCTGTCTCTAAATTGCCAAGGTCTCTTTGCAGAGAGATTTTTTCTAGACTGTCCCCAAGCCCTTTCTATTGTCCTGTCAAACAGGATTCTGAACTAGAGGTACTTCTAACTTGATCAAAATGACCTTATTGAGCCAGTTTTACGGTACTTGTGAGGGGAAAAAACACTACTTTTGAAAAATGTGTCCTTTGCCTAACTGAAAAGAATATTTTTCTGTTTCTATGAAACAAAACCTGTATTTATCTGCTTTTTAACAATATTAACTGGTGAAATAATCTGTTAATTCAGGTGTGACATAATTGCTACTATTATTTCTGCACTTCTTGGGTAAAATTAACTTGGTCTGTTTATCTTTGGATGTAGACAAAGGTAAACAAACTGAAACTACTGCACTGGCAACTTGTAAGAAACACTATTGAAGCAGGTACTTGCTATTTATCTGGAAAGTATATCCAGTTACACTACAGCTAGAGTTATATAGACAGGGGAGTCTGATAGTTCCAACTAAGTGTTAGAACAAATACCTTGCAGGCTTTGAGTCAGCAGTAACTCATTTCAGCAAGCACTGAATAGGTAGCAGTATTTTGCATTTTGAACATCATTTTTAATTCACAGTTGAAGAATGGTTTCTGTGGTGTAGATTCAAATCATCTTGGTGATGGGATTTGGAGATACCTGTTGCTTTGACTTTTAGTATTTATTTTATAAATGAGAATCTAAGTTTTATACTGGTGTTATTTATGATGGTAATTTATACTTTTCTAGTGAAATAAAGGTAACTGGAAACATAAGTCTTTCTTTTCCTTTTCAAAACAATGTACAGTATTCATTCCAGAACTAAATTAAATATACATTTAGGAAACTTATTTTGGGACAGCAGTGTAGGCAAGCTGCCACAATCTAACAAGTGTATAAAGCAGACTCCCAGGGCACCTGCAAGGATAAAACTAGGAGAAGCCACAATTCTCAAACTGGAGGTTTTGAAGAGTCCTGAGTCACATTTCTGCTCTCCACTACCATGAGCAATTAGTCAGGGTTTGCATTCACAGCTTCTCCTTCCATGCCCACAGTGCTACCTGCGCTTGTGCTACCGCTGTTCATTCAAGGCATTATGGGGCCTGCCGCAGAGATGAGAACTGCTAATGATGGTGGTCAGCATACACAAAAACAAAAACTCGAGAATAGAAGAAAAATTATCTTGTAGTTGGAACTAAGTGGTTGGGGATCTCAAGACTTTATACATGCCTTAAAAGATACCCATTGAATTAATGAGAAGGAATACCTTACAAAATTAATATCCCAATCTAACAATTTGTACAGAATTGTATTTCATATTTTTCATCTCTGCTGTGCTACCAGCTACTCTCTATGTATAGGTTAAAACTCCTGGGAATGTGTACGTGTGGTTTATGGGGGATTTTCTTGGGTCTTTAATTCCTCTTTTTACAGAGGGAAGAAAAACCAGAATTCCTTCCCCGCCCCCCCCCCCCCCGGCAAAACCCTGTTTACTTCATGGTGAGCAATAATGCTTAATGCATTTTCTGCTGATGCATGAGCCTTGTATGGAGAAGGAATCTTACAACAGCAATCCAAAACATGAGAGCTCGTGGGAGTCAATTTAAAAACATTCCACAGTTGTCATCATTACTTCCCTTCCCCGAGGCACTCTGCTTCCTCAGCTTCATTCAGTGCCAGACTCACAAAAGGGAAGAGCTAAGAGGAAAAGGAAAGCCTGTAATTGCAGCATAGCATTTATTAAATTAGACCATGCAGTTGCTTGTCATAAACTACACAGAATGATGCTATAAATCATACTTCATTACTTAAAGAGATTCTGGGTTTGTTCTGAATATGGGAGAGGGAAAGAGGGGAGAAGAGACACCCACAGAAATGCAAACAAGTGTCTTAAATGGCAAAAGAGAGACCCCTGACTGCACAAGTTCTGGAAGCCTGAAGCACTTCTGTTTCCTAGCTGCAGTATGTTATCACCCAACAATGCTGAGTAACCAGAGTCACAGGGCTCACAGATCCTATTTTGAAGAGGGTGTTTTCTGTTTGTGGAGACAGTTGAGAAAGGGGCTTATTAATTGCAAACTTGTGTAAGTTCTATCCCTCGTGTTGAGCCCACACAGAATGTTTTATGCAGAGACTTTCTTAGAGTATTGGGTAGGGCAGAAGTTGTTATACCAATAAAGGTGTTGTTGCTAGGAAGAAAGACTAGGCCCACACATGTGGCCACTTTAGCACTGTATGGATTTAAGATGAAGCCAGACACACAGGGACTGGATATGAGAAAGGGAAGGCTTTTCCTATGCACCTTTTCATTTTCCCTGGCTCCTTGTCTAAGCAGGTTTCTGTAAGCAAGCATGTTCCTACTGATGCTCCCTATTCCCCTGTTCCACTTTGCTCTGTCATCTGAAAAAGGTATCCAACTATTTCAAGAGGATAAATATATTTGCATAGTTCCCTCACACAGTATGTGTCCTTTCCTTGTACAAGTGAATACGTAACACCACACACTGTAACAAGCCTGCTTTAAAACCACGTTCTTCTTCACAGAAGCAAATAAAGGCCGATGCTGTTCTGCTACTTTTCTGTCAGCCCTAACAGCAATACAGACAATAAAATTACTGCCATTACTTAAAATTAACAACTGTAGAGGACTTCATAAGTGTATGATGGATATGGCAGCAAACAGCTTAGCTATTTCTAGCAGACTCAGCTTTCCAGTGTGAGAAGGCTGCTGCTGAGAGGCATGTAATGATAAGAACGTGATTATGAGCTTAACTTGGTTCACTAGTTATGTGGCAACTCAGGACAAAGCATGAAGTGTGAATATAACAGCTGTGATAGATTACCCTGTTGGTTCAGTTTTGTAAAGCTGATTATTTTGCAGGTTAGTAGTGATTGCCAGTTTCAGAACCTTGTAATACACATTATGAGACCCAGAGTCAATTGAATAATCTTCTAATTACACTGAATTTATCCACATACAACTAACCATGCTTTCTATAGTCTACTTTGTCCTGGTGTTCATGTTTGAGAATGACAGGAAAAGAACAACCTGCTGGACAGGACAGAAGCAGGAACGGGTCAGCGGAAAATCTTTCCACAACCCTTAGATGTGGTGTTACTCACCATGGCATATGCTCCCTCATAGACTACGCCCAGTCAGGCCCTTACAAAGACAAACTGCCACAGAGACCTGCCCTTCCCTTATTTGATGGTGTGTGTCCTCCAGTGCTCTACAGCAGAACTTTTAGCAAAGCTCAGGGCATAAAGATGTGCTGCAGATCTCTTCCTTACAACATATAATGAGAAACCTTCCCACTAGTGAGATCCTTCTGTTTCTTCTGGCAGAGGCTCTCATTAAATCCAAGGAACCTCTTGCAGCATCCCCCAAAGGACCCAGAATGAACATCTTTCCCTCTAACTCCTCAGCCTCTAACTGTAGCTGAATTAGTCAAGTTCACGGCAAGATTTCCCTCAGGGATGGTTTCTTCCAGAAAAACCTGCCAGTACCTGGTTATAAACATGTAGCCACCTTGACTGCCTCCAGGGTTTCACAGCCAGGCCATCTCAGATGTCCAATTGCAGAGGTTGTGCCTGTTACTCATCTTGTCAAGAGCGACATATTTGTGTGACTGGCTCCTGTAAGAAGCTTGAAATGCTTCTGCTCCTGACTTCCTCTGGCTCCTTTATTAATGTTTCCCTTCTTCTCCTCCATCCCCTACTCATTCCCATTATTTCTTTTTCATGAGAGATGAGCCCACTGCCTTATTTCTTCAAACAGGTAGACAGGATCTAATTTTAATCAAAATATAGAATCTGAATAAATCCACATCCCTTAATCACAATTAAAACATATTAATAGCATGGAAGCATTATTTTTTTACTTTCTACAGCTCCCATTGGTCAGTATTATTGAGACAGTAACTTTCAGAACATTAACTAGCTCTGCTCCAAGTATCTTACTGCACCTAATTACATTTAGGTGTCAATTTTTTAGTGTCTTGTTTAAAATAGGAATGAAGTTATTAACATGAACCTAAAGAATCTTACAGTTCCAGATCTCATTTATACTCCCTGATGCATTTTCTTCGACTTTTATTGTCAAGTTTTCTACCTTACTACTTCAAGAAATATTTAAGTAGCAAAGTACTGACATTGATAAATTGAAAAAAAAAATCATTAAAAGAGGTTTAATTAAAACACAACCTTCCTTTCAACCAAGAAATATTTTCCCAGTGAGATCACATGGTAATTTTTCAATTAGTTATTCAGTAATTACACAACTCAATTAAACATTAGTGCATTAGAAGAGCTAGAGTGACAAGTGAGATTTTAAAACTTACTCCAATAGGAAGTACTCATTATTCCAAGGAAAAATATGGGTTTGTTAGTTGAGTTTTTTTACTTTAAAGAGTGCATTCTTATTTAAAACAAAAAGTTCTCCCTCTGTTGCCTTCATACTTTACCATCCATTCACCCCAGATATGTACATCTCCACAGAGATAACACTTAGTCTGATTTCCCAGCTTTCCACTTGATTCTTAACATGGTCCCTTGCCTGCAGAGAGCAGCACGGGTGCCACCACACCCGCGTGTCAGTGCTGCAGGAGTCACTGCGGTGGGACCGTGCACACCACACCCGTTCCTCCCTCCCCTCGCGGCCATCCATGGGAGCAGCAGCCCTGCACGTACTTCTACCTCAGTCATCTCCTCAGCAGGAATTCTGCAATCTGTGTCTGCTTTCTGGGCTTCGTGTGCCTAGAAAAGGTGACACCAAGTGGTAAAAAAGGGCATAATCAGCACATTAACTCCAAATGTTTCTAAATGACTAACACATTGAGATCCAGTTCGAATCCAGGTTTCACCAAAATTTGGAGGCAAAAGGCACAAGAAATTTATTAGATGTTCTCTTTTCTAATAATGAAAAGGAACAGAGACTGAACAGCTCAATAAAAGCTGATATTAAGGGCAGGACCAGCTCTTTTCTCCTGAACACCTCCCATGTCCTATTCAGTGCTTCCCTCTGACAGCTTCTCCAGGAATCTTAGGCTGTAATATATGTGTTGTCCAATATTCAAACATTGCTGGAATCAAGGTCCCAGTTAACAATCCATTAGTACTTACCTATTTTTTTGCATGGTGGTGTTGAAGCATGCACAAAACCATACTCCCTTCTCCTGACAAACTTCTTTAGTCTCAGAAACAGCTCAGAATGAGATTTTCAAGCTGATTGTTAAGCTTCTTACCAGACTTCCTTTCCTCAGTATCTTTCAAACAGAAAATGAAGTCCTCTTACTGCCCTTTAAACTCTCAGAGGAACAGATTAAGTACCTTACAGAAAGAACTGTAGTCTTCTAGAAGTACTGGAAAATGTTTTACTACTGCTGCACATGTCATAAATTGAGCTGTAGAAGCCCTGTGAATTATGCTGAAGTACAAGCTATGTTTGGAACTGTGATAACATGCTATTCCAGTGCCAAGGAAAAGAAAGGCACGGGCAGGAATAGCTGGAAGGCAGCTATGCTTGAAATTGGGGTTATTTTTGCCTGTATGTGTTTTGAGTTCTGCTGAGCCTGTCCTGGAAAAGCACCAAAAACACCTTTTGAAAAGGTGTTTTTCCACTCCACAGTCAGTGATAGGCACAAGAAGTCAAAACAGGTCCCAGCTGAGAGGCTGCTATTCTGTACCTGTGCCTCAGGCAGGTCCATACAGAACAAACTCAGACACAACAAAATACATGGTGCCTGCAGGGGCTACTACTGTGTGTCAGACACAGCCCTACTCCAGAACCCTCCCTGCTACCACCATGAGGCACCCCAGGGCCCGAGGGGCAGTTTACAGAGGTAACACCCTAAGCATGAAGAGAATGTGCACATCTAACCTCAAGTAGCCTTTCTAAAACTCTCTGCATAGAACTATTGTAAATTCAACTATTTTCATAATTGAAAAAAATTGAAAGGTTTTTTTTTTTTAATCTAGTTAGCATTGGTGGGCTGAGATTTGACCTTGGCCCTTAATTCCCTACTATGCTCCAAAAAACTTTTGCACGTAGTTCCTGACTTTTCAGAGAAGTTTTTTTTTTGCAATATATAATATTGCATCCAATTTTTAAGAAGCCTCTGGCACACATGCTTTGCTTTTTAACCATAATTTTTTCCCAACACATTAATTTCTCTATAGATACCTCATCTTTCAGTGTGTTGCCACGTCTGTCCCATCAATTGCTTCTGACATAGCTGTGTTTAGCTGTTGCTTTTGTGCCAATACACTCCTGCAGTAAAATACAACAACTAAGTAAATAAAGAAACATTAGCTTATTTTGGGGAGCACCTTTACACTTGTCATGATTCACAGTGATTAAAAGAAGTCAATTGTTTTTAGGACCTACTTGCACTAAACCACGCAGGATAAGGAGATTAAGGGTATATTTGGTTACATAGAATGCCTCTTAAATTGCACACATGGATTGTCTTTCAGAGCGGCCTCCCCCAAACTTTCAATAATCAAAAAATAGCTTTTATTTGTGCCAAACTCTTAAGTCACTTAAGTGGAGAAAATTTGCTTAGTCATATAGGTGGAGTTCCCTATTTCTACCAAAGTAAACCAGTCTCAGCTTTTTTTTTNNNNTCTTTTTTGTCTAGACAGAATTGACCTAAATTTTCCAGTTCTGTTCTATTTTGGTTCAACATCATGTGTAGACGCCACTTGTTTCCTAAAATAAGGGACGGATGGGAAATAAAGGATGTCGGTTTGTGGACAAGCAGAGCAGGGAACAGGGCTGGGCATTACAACAAATGTGCTCCTTTCACCAGTAAAAGCAACTGTGTTCAATCTTTATGGTTCAGACTTGCCAAAGGTCATTAAGAGAGAGGTTTCTAAGCAGTGTAAGAGAGATTGTGATGAAGCCTGGTTTGTGAAAGATATATTCCACATCATTAGTGTCCAAGTTTCCCTTCTCTCCCATTTTAAAATGCCAGCTGGATGATTATTTTTGCATTGGAGCATTCATTGCAGGATTACTGGCAAAATGTCTTCAGTTTCCCAAGTCAATCCCCGTGGAACTTGCTTAGGCATATTATTATTCCTATTTAATCCCTGAATTTACTGTATTTTCCAAATTACTCCCTTAAAACAGCTTCTGTCTGTGAAGTTCCAGGCTGCTTCTCACCTGACTCTGCTTTTGAATTCAAGGAAAGAAAATTATGCAGAAGTTCAAAGAAGGCTTTGAAGATAACATTTTTTCTAAGGTTTTTAGCATGAAAGACAAGCTGCTTTCATAATAATCTAACTTGGCTATATTTCTGTTTCAGGATGAATGATAAAATGGTTTAGGTTGAATAAAACCAGTTTCATCCTCTCTTTGAGTACACATGACAGGACGGATTTCATCAGAACATATAAACAAACGTAGGAAGTTGTAATGTGCACGGCTACTCTCAACTTCCCAGTAAAAGTTTCAGGCATCATAACAAAAAACCTGACTGTGTCCAGACCACTGGCAAGAGCCTTGAACCAGAACATGTGAAGGGAAAACCAACCAACCCACCTCTTCCTGACACAGCTGCACATCCCTGATTAGTAAAATCAAGAAACCTCTCTCCATGCTCAGGAAAGAGACTGGCACAAACCATCTGGCTATGTACACCTAATAAAGAAAGAAATAGATTATATAGAAATAACTGCTTTGAACAACAGCTTTGTAAGCAGAAATTTGAACTTGCACACTGTTGATTTTCTTGACAGATTAAATTTGTGGTTTGTTTTCTCTATAAAATCTAGGCAACTTTTTCACCCCACTATTTTTTGCAGTGGGATTTCAGATGTTCATTACCACAGATATTTCTATGGACATTTCACTCTACTAATGACAGTTAAATTTAAATCTTAATAATGGATTTTTAACTTCTACCTTAATGTGTCTAAAAAATAAACTTATGCATTAAACATCCCCTCCAGAACACAGAAATTCCTTTCTTTCCTCCTCTAACATCAGTCTAATTGAATAACACTTTGATTTCTAAGACTGCATTCTTGGTTGAGACATTTGCCTTCAAAAGGAGCTCTGCCCTTTAAGAATGCTTTGCAATACAACAATTGTGCAACAACAATTAGTTGTTGCACAACTAATCTCAGTTAAGAACAGAAAAAATCTGTACTAGTTAGCATTAGAAAACACTGATCACTTAAAAATCAGTTAATTCAAGCGTATCTTGGCTGTACTTTTACACTACTGTGTTTCAAGTATCCTGATAGCTGGTATGTCTACCACAACAAAGGAAAACAATTAAAAATTACAAATACAATAAAGGTGGAAAAAGATTAACTCCTTATTCTCAAAGTACAAAGATTAAGGAGCACTCACAAGAATTACATACTGATATTGTATCTTATTCAGGCCCTTCTAAAATCAACAAAGGGAAAAGAAGTAGCTAGGCGACAAAGGAGAGAGAGGCCAGGATCACAGAATATTCTGAGCTGGAAGGGACCCACAAGGATCATGGAGTCCAGTTCTTTGGCTCAGCTGGCTGTAGCGTGGTGCTATTAACATATGAGCCACTGACCTATCTCAGTGCAGACTTAAAGCAGATTAATGCATCTATAATCCCATTGCTCTAAGTATGTGTCTTCAAGAACTGAGCTCATGTACTTGGTTAAGCCTAAACCAGATGGCATCACCTGGCTGATTCCAGGGCAAATTTCAGACAGCACTGCAGATTTTCAAAGCTGAACACAAGACAATTGGCTCATTGAGCAACTTGGTGGTTGTTGCATACGCACTTACTGTATTATTACAGAATTCCCAATCACATCATTAAGAAACATGAAAAGCCTAGATATATTTTATCTTTAGATTTTTTATTATTATTATTTCAGAGGCACTTAATGTCTTACATTTACATAGCGCCATTTCCCCCTCCAAAACACTTTACAGTATTTACACACAGGAATGTTTCCCACCGTTGAAATGCAGCCATCTATTTGACTATTTCCAGTACCATCTTCAAAGCACCAGCAATTTGAGACTGAAAGTATTTATCAGTATGTTGTCTATTAAGGTAGTTCAGAATTCCACTTCATGAACTTCCAACTTGTGCTATTAAAGAAACATAACTAAAATACAGTATCACAGTGCAATTCTGCAACAGAACTGAGACTTCGATCATTTTCATTAGATTTTTTTACAATCTCTCATTAGATCAAGCCTATCTCAAACACCAATGTAAGGCCTTTTAAGAATATAATTCTAAAATATCATTTTTAAAATATTTTCTTTATAAGCCTCCCTTACAATCAAGCACAGAATAATCTTTTTCTTTCCTTCCAGTATATTTAGAAACACCAAGTCCTGGCCCTAAGGAGATACCAGCATCCTCAGTTTCAACAAACTTCATGACACCTAAAGGCAAATCTATTCCTCCTTGGTTTTGGAGACGGATTTGTTTGCTTGTTGGTAGTTTTAAAAATAAATACAAGATTACACAGAATTCTGTTACATCCAGTAAAATTGTAAAGTATCATTGGGATTGGCTGCTGGGGGCAATGTAAGTGTGCTGTGCATGGTTTTACTTGTTAGCATTAAAAGCACATTAAAGTATCCCAAGTTCACTACTCCACTGCAAAAGACTGCCCTAATCACAAAGATCATATCAACTTTCTCAGTTTAGAGAATTTTTTCTCTGTCTCTTTTAAAGGCTATTAAAACATTCCTTCCAAGAGAAGTTGCGCTTGTGCTGAGAACTTCAACAAAAAAAAACCCCAAACCAAAAAACCATCCCACACCAACCCATCTGGCATCTCTATTTCCATGGTTACACTTTGAAAAAGACTACGACCTCACACACAGCATGCTGCTACCTGCTACGTTATGGCTGATGTGAGAACCTGAATGAACAGAACCAAGAGATTAGTGAAATCAGGCACCTATCTGCCTTCCTGTAAAACAAGCACAAAAATTATTCTTGTACCTTATTCTCTTCAATATGCTGTATTTCAGAGAGAAGCTTTTATGATCTTCATTGATGCATTATACTCAGATTCTACTGTGGTCACTAGATTCTTGTACCAGGATAGCTGTTTGTGTTTCAGTACTTTAAAAGAATACTGACAGGTAGGGGCAAGAACTATGATAAAAGGAAAAAAATTAACAGGTAGCAATTCCAACATGAAAGAAGTTTACTAATTAAACTGGGTAAAAATTAACAAATAGCAGTGCATCCAAGTACATATTCATTTTATAAAAAGTAGGGGCTTTTTAAAATCTAAACCCTTGATAAAAGATGCACAAAGTACAGATGTACTGCATATTTTATGCATGCCTTCATGTAGTGCATTCCTATATTATATCTTACATGGACACTAAAAAACTACTAGACCTTCACTGTACAACAGGTATGGTAAATTTTTTGTTTTAAACCCTAAACAGCAATTCAGTTTGAATTATACCTTCCTATTCCCTGATCACAAAAAACACCTTGCTGCATTTATGCTTGTCAAAGTCAAATGACAATTACAGTAATCATTTGTATGGAAAAAACAATTATAGTAAACTATTTTAAGAATCTGGTTCCTTTGAGGGGATTTGGAAGCTGGAACAAGAAAACCAGCAAGGACTGGAGATCCTTAGAAAACAGAGAATCACTAGTAAACAATTTGTATCGGAAATCAAGAAACATCATGACAGTAAGAGAATAAACATGAAGAATGAAAGCATTGTTTCAGGCTTCACAGTCCAGAAGACCAAACAGAGAGTACCATTATCACTTACTTTCAAATTCAGACATAAAGGGCAGCTAAAACTGTAAGATCAAATTTTTTCAAAGAGAGAGAAAAGGAGGAACTTGGAAAAAGTAACTGCTGTATTACAGGACTGAACAGAGGACAACTATCTGCTATTTCACAGATTAACATTTTTGAACCCATTTATAACCTCTACTGATTTGAGGAATGACTGGACCCACATTCCTTTCTCTGTTCCTTCTTGTGGAAGTCATTAATTTCTTCAGAGCTAAAAACATTCACAAGTTTCTTTGATACAAGGATCATCACTTTTCTTGCCCTCCCATTTTTTCTTGTGGGTCAGTCCTTTCCTCCCACAACCTCCTCTCAACTCTTCATTACCACAATATTTCTTTGACAGAAAAAGGACAGCTGGGCTGGAGGATGGATGAAGCTTTTGCTAAATTGGGAGAGAACGGGAGCTGAGCTGCAGAGAGAACTGCATGGACAGACAGATGTTAAAGATGAATCCAAATCCCAGCAAAGAACAACCTTAATTTTTTTTAAACACCAGAAGGAATTAGTTTTGTCTTTTAGTTTACGTTCATCCTTTTTCAGCAAGGGCACATTGGCTACATCACAAGGCCTGGACAAGGAAAAGGCTCTTTCATTGAATGGGGCACAGATCTGAAGATGGAACAATGTCCTGCACCGTGCAAGATCTCTCTGAAACATGCACAGAACAGAGCAAAAATCCAAGACTGCTTTGCAGGAACAAGAGAGGTAGCAACCCTAATTTTAACAGGGCTTTTCACCAAAGGGAAAGAAGGTCTACAAAAGTCAAATCAGCCGATTTCAAATGGTTTGCATCCCAGGATGAATCAGGTTACACTAATTTAAGCCCAATTTAATTTAGGCAGGTTTTTAAACCACAAGAATAAGGACATTCTTAGTACGTATCAATAATTACACCAACATATACACAATTAGCAATATCCTACATAATAGTAAATGCTTAACGAGCTGAGTAATTTTATGGTACATTGTCTGACATTCTACTCATTTCCTGTAATCATCAATCTCTAGCAGTTCAGTTCATGATTTTAAGATCCAAATTCAACTGTGTCTTCGGTTATTTTCTTGAACTCATAGTTTCCTCGGCCATCCATATGCAAGTAGAACTGAAAAAAACCAACATATGTTATTAACTAAAAATTACCAGCTCTAGAAAGACCTAAATAAATTATATTTTGAATTACTTTAAAAAATCATCAAAAAACGTTTAAAAAGTTTTAGCAAAATCTTAAATTCAGAGGGTAAGATGCTCCTACCTCACACATCATTAAATTCTCCTGACTCTGTAAAAATATTAAACTATATTTTTGCATATCATATATCAGTCTGATAACAGCCACATCTAGACTTAACACTGTTCTCTTGGGTTTTGTGTCAATATACTTAGGGCAGAGATTCATCCCTGTGTATGAATTCAGTATTTTTATCCACAGGTACAGTCTTGTCTGCATAAAAAGAACAGTAAAATCCGAAAGTCCACGTCTTAAAAGACTTTTTTTAAAAGCATAAATGTATTAGACATAATGAAAACAAAAAAAAAATCCATGCTGTTTACTGAATTCTAGTTCAAGGATTTTTTTGAGTCTAAGAAAGAAGACTTAAGCAAGCCTCTCATATTTTATAGACACATTTAAAATTCTGGATAGCATTCTTTCATAACTAAAACCATAAGAATATTTCAAAGAGTAAAATGAGATTAT
>WBNO01027154.1:0-23170 GCA_013400575.1 Peucedramus taeniatus | reverse complement strand
TATAACAATTCCCAAAATTATTACCTATTCCATTGACTTCCACTTAATTTGCATATGAACACATGTTGAAAAATATAGCATCACTCCAGTTGAATTCCTGTTGGCTTAGTGCCACAAATCAGAGGAATTCTGATAGAATTTGACATGTAAAATTCAAATTGGTACTGTGACTCTTGCATAGTTTTTCTTGACCCCTCCTGATGTCAGGTAATTTAACAGTTTAATCACCAAACCACTTGTGTAAACAACTTTTATTTATCTTTTATTTGATGGTGAGCTTCTCTCTGTAAACAGCAGCAGGCTTTAGATAGAGACCTTAAATTTATGTAGCTTTATCTGCATCCTTATCAAAGGCAAAGGTTGAAGTTATTCTGAGCACTGACTTAGCCACATCTAATTTACTGATTACTGTAGCTTGTAAAATTGTGTGGCATTTGCACATGCTCATTTAAGATTTGGCCGTCTAAATTTTTAAGATGACAAGCTGATAATACAAGATTTTGCATCTTAACTTTTTGTAATTGCCTGATGCCAAGTTGTGCACATTCTCTACTCCAGCTGAAACAGCTTCTCTGTATTTATTGGCTGAATCACTCCCAACTCATGCTGATCTTTCTCAATTATTTGCTTTTTACTGAGGGTTTTTGGAGTTTTGTTTCTGTTGAATGTAAACTTAGTCACTGCAAGAAACCATTTGTGAAGAGAGAAACCTAAATTAAAGGGGGTTTAAAAATGTGTTTTGGGCTACAAAATGTCCAAACAGAAATACATTTGCATATATTGGGAAAACTTATTTGCCAGATGCAGCATTTCATATTTCTTTTGCAAAGAAAGTAAAGTAGGGATAGTTGTATAAACAAATAATAAGAAACATTTTTATGTGATCAGGCTTTGAGGAGTTGATGAGAAGATACAATGATCTAGAATAGATCCAAGGGTACAAGGCAGAGCAGCCCTGATAGTTTTTAGAGACTAAAACTGGAAAGGAAACAAGTAAGTGTAAGAAATGTAAATGTAAAGAATGTGTATTTGAATAAAACAGAATGAGCATAGTAGTTTGGGTTTTTTTAAGAGGTGTCAAAGTAGGCTAGAAAGCAAGCTTTAAAAAGTGTATCAGAAAGTATTACCCAACTGTGCATCTCTCCAAAGAGGGATCAAATGCCAGAGTGAACAAGCAGCACTTTGATTTCAATGTGCTGGTTGAGCAGCTTTTTCTTGGGACCACAATTTTAAATCTGGACCACAATTTTAAAAAGAATAATCGCTTTTACTCAAAATTGCCACTGCAGGGTTTTCCAAGATGACTAAGAATTCCCAGGAAGGAATTGTTACCTTGGTGGCTCTTTTTAACAAAAAAATCAGCAGGTTCCCTATAAAGAATAATGCAATTTCATTGTACCCTAGCCAGACTTCAGAGGGAAGGGAAACCTGAAACCAGAAGTCATAAGATTTGATTGACAAGTTGATTTTGAACAGGATGCAGGCAACTAGGAAACTTAAATGGCTTTTGTGAAAAGTAGAGACAGCACTTAAACCACGTGAAGTCATGTGGTTAGCTCAGAAACAGTGGAAGCATTTCCAGGGACAAGGAATGCTAACAGTCATTTTGCCTAACTGAAGCAATCCCCTGCAAATGCAACCAATGCTGTCAGTCAAGACAGCACGATGAAGCAATACTGAATAGTTTTCTTCCTTCCCCTGGTAAAAGCTATGCAGCTTGTTCTAAAGAAAACATCAGTCTAGGGAAATCTCCTTCACTGTCCTGTCCATCACTCTGTGGAGGAATGGAGCAGGTTTTTGTGTCTATGGTCTGTTTACATTCCTTATAGTTCACTGCTCAGGGATGAGCACATGCTTGTGTGTGAATCCCATTCAGGATGGAAAGAAGCAGCAGTTCTCATCCTTCTGACAAAACCCCAGATGTTCTGATGAACATCTAGGGGATAGAAGGTAAAGATTGGAGGGACTTTCAATTTGCGTGTTTGATCTCTCATACAAAAGTAGAACAGCCACTCTGTTCCAACCCCTGGAGGGAGAAAGAGGGAACGTGAACTCCCTGCCATCCTGGGACCTGTAGGAGTACTGGGGCACCTGTTAACTTTGCTATCTTACTGTACAACAACCAGGCAGAGCAGGATCCGTGGCACTCTGAGATGCAGCAGCTATAAATCATATTGGCAATTTCCTCTCTTGCTAAACTTCACTACAGTGGCAGCATCAGAATATGGAGTGGCTGGATTCAGAGTCAATTAATATCCTTAACCTTTAGTTAAACTCTCTCAGGTCCAGGAACCTCAAATCTCATCAGAGTTACTGGATTCTCACGTATTTTTAATGTCTAAATAATTTTTGAGTTGTTTTGGTTTTGTCCTTGATAGTCTTGGGGTTTTTTTTCTGTTATAGGGTAGTAGATGAATGAAAGGTCTGAAGCTGTTGTGGATGAAGATTCTGTGTTTTAAATGAAGCAAACTCTATCTCAAAAAGCAGAATCACTTGCTCTGGTGATTACAATACAGAACCAATGAGTGTTTCATTGCCTTGTTGCAGTATGACTTGATTTATCTCGGAATATACATTTCTTAGTAATGGTATGTCAGCCTCATTTTGTGACAGTTCAGTATACCACAAGGTGACATTGATTTTTCTATAAATATATATAGGTATAGATATATGTGGGTTAGGGTATTTACTTATGACATCTTTTAATGTTAAATTTCTTTGTATAAGTCTGAGGTTAAGTGTAACATTTTCTTTAAAAGAACAGATAAATATTTGCTTTTTAAATTCTGTGACTAAGTCTATGAAAAATAGAAAATATTGCTGACAATTAAAACCAACTAACCATCCCTAATTTTGATGCATTTTTGAAAAAAACAATTATGTCTTTTAGAACTAGGACATTCACCTTGAGGAGAATCTTAGGAAGAGAACATACAGAAAAAAATAGGTCACTGGCTTTTTATTAATAAACACCCACCAGGAAAATATGATTGAAGTACAGGAATAAATGTAGAGAGGAGGTTTTAGGCTTTAGATCTGAGGTGAAAAAGACACAATCTAATTCAAAGGGGAGGATGAAAAGGGGGGTGTGGAAGGAGCAGGTCGAGAAAATGTAACTTTAGAGTCTCATGTTGATAATGGTATATCTTTCCAACAAATCATAAAACTGTATTTTAGACAGTTCTGGAGGCATGGAAGAAATGCAGTGTGCCTTAAGGGCTATCTGGCAAAAATTCCCACTGTAATGCATCCTGTTAAACATGGGCAAAGAACGAAGCACCAACAGCTACTTCTGTGTGAAGCTGCAAAAATGTAAAATAAATGACTATTAATTCCAGCTTTGCAAAGGTTCAAGGCAGACAAACACTAGCTATGTGCATATGGTGATTCTGACTATGCATAATCAATTCCTGTTGTTTTCTGAAACTGCAAATATGTGCTCAGTAAAAATGTGTTGAAACTTTTTAAAAAATTAAAAACTGGATAATTCCAAAGAGACAAGCAAAAACTATGGTTGTAGTCCCAAATTCAATCCCTTTTTCTGTGGTACATCAAGTAGCTTCTTTAAAATTTTCTAAAAATGTTATTACATATATAGTGTATATATAAAAATTTTTGCCCCCCTTTTATTTTGGAAACAGTTGAAACACGCTGACTGAAAAACAAAATTTTGCAGCCAGTCAGTTTGACCCAAATGGTCACACTTGTGTCATGTCTCAAGTATCTGAAAGTGCAAAGGTGCAGTGTTATAATTGAAAGTGACAGACAACTCCATCTACAGACATTTCTACTGATACTATATTTTTTCCTTTTTAAAATGCACTTAATGTTTTCTTACCTTAATATTGTCTTGAGAAAAGTACAAAAACCACAAACCATCCAATGAACCCTACAAAAGTCTGGCAGCAGCAGTAATCCAGACAACAAAAATGTGTGTTAAAGCTTTTCTCTAAAATTCTACTGATAAAGGTGGAATAACTTTTCTGTCCCTATTTTGGGAAACTTTAGAACAAATGGCAGCGTAAAATTACAGCATTGAAAGCAAGTGTTAACCAAAATTAGTCTGATTAGGATTTATACTTATCTTCACTTTTTGCTGTAGGAATGGAAGTCACTTACAGTGTACCTAGTAAAATCTTCTCACATTGCTTCCTCAGAAGTTGAATATTGCCATGTGGTAAGTATAAACTTCAGCCTGCAAATAATTCTTAAAATCTAGGGCTGTTAATTGAGTGCAAACATTCTGGATCAGTACGGGTAGGGGATATGCTGGTATCAAGTTTCACATGAGATTAGCATTTTTTTATGGTTAATTCAGCAAGGGAATGTCATCTTAAATCCGTAAAAAATGTCTGTCTTGCATCATTTTCCTGCAAATATTAAGTATCTTCTTGCAATATTTTAATTTCTCTTGCACTAGACTGGAATATGGCAGGAAGTCCAAATTCAGTATGAACTCTGAATTCAGGAAGATGTATGACATTTACTTGTTTGGCCTAGGTTGGTGTGCAGTACCAGTTTCCTTCACCTGTACTTCAGATTACCAGAGTATGCTATTATATGTCTGTACAGCCATGTGGAAGGAGAAGCTTGTAATCCTTTGGAATTCTCCTAATTCTTCACTTGTCTTATTTCCCACAACCAAGGTGAGATGAAGCTTAGTCATAGTAATTATTCACCTCTTCAGCTTTCCTAAAAGATCCCCAGAAAATACTTGTAAAACTTCATCCCTCCTCTTTTTCTGGAATCCTGCTATTGTAGATCACATTTTAACCCCTCACTGCCACTACCCCCAAAATCAAAAGAGAAAATGAGCTCTGATGGGAAAAGCTCTCTGTGCAAGATTATTTACCCAATGGCTATGACTGTGTCAAATCTTCTGGAAGATTTTCTTTATTGATAAACTTTCCTTTTACATCTCTTTCCTCTCTCCACCAAAAAAAAAACAAAACAAAACAAAACAAAAAAAAACCCAAAAAACAAACCAACACCAAAAAAAAACCCATCCAAAACCACAAAACCAAAAAACACCCAAAAACCCCGAGAAACTATCACTGCTTTTTTTTTAATTGTATCGTCTTCCCAAAAGCATTTTCCCTAGAACACAGGACAATCACATAACAATCTATTCAATTTATTGCTTGTAGGCCTACTAAGGTTTCAGTTGCTATTAATAGAAATTAAAGCTCAACCTCAGAAAACAGTTAATTAGACTAAGTGAAATGCATTCATGACCTTGGAAGATTCTATGTGTACTAAAAATATTTGATATATTTAGCTTCTTGGCAGGCTAGATTTTAAGGGCATGGAAACAGAGTAACTTCCTTGCCCACAAAGGTTTAAATTTCTGATGCTGTTTTGCTTTCCCGTAAGTTATTATAAACATCCTAATTTGGTGTTTTATTGGAACTCCATTTTTAAAACTACTTTCTTAAAGGGAGGAGGGAAAAATAAATGAAGACATGAATATGGGAAAAGAAAATATAATGATTGCTGTAAATACTTTGACTAACATTTGTCCAGAAGGACATGGGCATTGAAACTGTGTCAGTTTGGATAATTTTATTGATCATCTGGCAATGAAAACTGCAAAACCGATTGACATTTTGTTTCTTGGCCCCTGCCTGTTTCTTATATAGAGATTATTAGCTCTTTATTTTGGGACTGAGAAAAACGTTAGTTTTTTATAAATAAAAAGACTTGTTGCGGCTTGATGAGGAGGGGTTTTGCAGGCACCTTGAGTCTTTGTCCCTAAAATCTCAAATCTTTCCATCTAACTTGGGCTGGTTTACAGGATCATCTCTACCTCAATCATGACATCAAAGCAAACCTGATGTTCTGTTGTTGTCCATAGACATGTTTTCTTTAGGATGACTGGGCTCTAGCAAACCTGTCCCTACCTCCTTCTGCAGGCTCTGCAATTGCATATTCTTCTAATTTAGCATTTCTGATTCATGTGAAGAGCTTCTCTTTTGCTGGAGAAAATAGGAAGCAAATTCCCTAACTTTCAGAAGACTCATATCTAGATAAATTGCTTCATAAACATTATTAAAAGTTAATGAAATTTGTTACATTTTGCATAAATGATCTAGCATAGCTGACTGGCAAAGTGATATTGAGTAATACCACCTTTTTGAACCAGCACACATTTTGGTTCAGTTTTTCTGGGTTGCTTTTTGGATTTAATATTCAGCAGAATGAGTCCCAGATGGGAAAATTTTACTGCATGTTTTTGCCTTGGATTTTATTTTTGTTAGTTTCATATATTAACTTAGCAGAATTGTTTGTATTTTGGTTTTTTTTCCTCCTGTCTGGATGAAGCTGGCAGATAAGAATTGCATACTGGGGTGGGTAGAAGAGAGAAGGTGACTTCAGTTTTGTGTGCACTGTGATGGTAGTAACATACAAGCCAGAAAAGCAATTGAAAACACAAATCTGATGCAGGGCTAAATATTTAAATTTGAAAAAATGTTCTGTGCAGGAAAACAAAGAGACACAGCAAAAATTTGGCATAAACTTTAACTCAGCTAACTAGTTTTTCCATACAGTTGAGAAATAAGATGATGAGAATGACTCAATAAACAAAATTGTCAATGCATCTTTTTGTTTGTGAGGTGATCCTGAGATGGTCAGACATGCATTCTAAGTGTGATGCAAGTGAAGTTTTAACTGATTAAAAACACCTTTGAGATTTTTTAAAAAGGGAGCATGAAAACTCGTGTCCTAGAACTCCGGTTTTAAGCGCAAATGTTATCATTTCTGCTGCAAATTTTTAGCCTGTCTGATGAATAATCTTTATACTTTAGTCACTGTATAAAAAATAGAGCATGTAATCATGACTTGCCATGATAGATGGCTTTTACATATGAACAGGAAGGATAATTAAAAACATTTTAATGCAAAGTATCTTTCAGTCCTGAAGCATAAAATCTTCAAATATAACAGTAATCATAATAATAATAAAGTAAATCTTTAAAAATACGGCAATTCTCAAAAGCTCAAATGAAGATACTTACAACTATTTCTACACAAATATGCTATTTGAGTTAAAATTCTTATCTCCCAGACTGTCCAGTTAAAGCCAAAACTAGAAAAAAAACAAAGATTGTGGCAAGATGATTTTCTGCTGTGTCTAGACAAAGTTTGTGCTTGAAAATGGTTGTGCTCCAAAAATGAAGTCTCTCTATGGATCTTNGATCTTACCTCTACTTCATCCTGAGAGGCAGAACTCTATTGATTCAGTATGACAAGGATTTTAGTGCTTGTGTATCGTGCTGAATTTCACCTCCTCAAAGGCACAAGTGAAAATCTTAGAACTTGAGGTGCCCAGCCCAGGAAACTTAACGTTGCTATGTTAAATTTGCTATTTCTGCACTGCTGCTTTCATAGGTCACAGAGCTGTGAATACCAGGGAAATGGGATGTTAACTGGTGGGATGGGGGCACACACATCCCATAATCACCAAGCCGTATGTAACTGCAGAGAGCTGTATCTAGCTAGACTGAAATACTTCAGATACTGATAAAAAAAATAGTTTCATGCTCTCCCAGGGATATACAATAGTGGAATACTGGCAGCATAAATATATTGTGTTATGGGGGAGTTGCCAAGCCACCTGTATTAGAATGTTTTTAAAAAAAAAACAGATATCACCAGATCTTAAAAAAAACCCAAGGAAACAAATTACTTTTTTTATATGGTATGTTACTATGCCTTCTTTATAGAATTTTAACAATCTACTTGAAATAATTAAATTTTAGCTGCTAATATTTAGTCATTCAATAATTTAGATTTTAGCTAGCAGCTTTCACCTCTGTCTGGCTTGAAATCCTTCACATTAAACAAATCTCTGGGCAAAGGACCTGCCAAAGCTATAGAATAGAATATACAAAGCAGTTTCAGGAGCAGAAGGTTGATGGAAGCTTTGTTTTCCTCCTCTTGTGAGTACCTCCAGGATCCTTCGGTGTCCCCTAAATCCTACCTAGACAGCAAGGGTTGCATTTATGTGGTTCAAGTGGAGGGGCCAAACAAAACAAAACTGAAACTCTGCTGCTATAGGTTTTCCCCATAGTAGGGGCAGTAGCTTAAGTTTGCTTTACAAGCACTGGTTTCACTAACTCTCTGGGAACTTGAAAATATTGTGAGGCCCCAATTACTTTAAGAAATTTGGGCTAAATTTGGCCAACAGTTGTAGGATGCTCGACCAATGAACAAGCAACTTCAGCAAAAAGTTTTATTTCCCAGAGGATGGTAATACTCAAAGACAGTAAACAATTTGTTCTTGCCCAAACTGGGCTCAAAGCATTGCTCTGGAAGGGATGAAAGCAGATTTAACAGAAACACAACTTCTGTTGTAGACAAATTAAGTATTTGACACTTGTGGCCTAGAAATTCTGAGACAATAAAACTGAAAAATTATGAGTTACAGATGCTAGTAAAAAATCTGTAAGTGCAGATAGCTAGATGGAAGATTGAAACCATGTTGAGTCACAAGAGGCTATTTCAGAACTTGAGTTTGTAAGTAATGAAATAGTAATTCAAAAAGATGAAAGGAGGTGTGTCAAAATGCCTTGTCAGAGTCAGTAACGGTGTCAAGGACTGTAAGTGGACAAAGGACATCAATACCTGGAAAAATATTTGGAAAAAACCTAGCTACTCCCTTTATGTGGGGAACAAGCTTAAGCACTGATGTTAGAGAAGTTTTTCAGAGCCTTTTTTCACTATGTTTATTTTTGGAACTAAGAATGTCTTTAGATGTAGAATAGTAGACTTTCTAGTGCCAGCTGAAACATGATGTGGCACAAAGCAGGTGCTCAGCTTCTTATTTTCTTTGCGCTTTGTTGCCATCAAATCATCTTTGCCCACTTCTCCTACAAGCCGTGCACCAGTCCCCTGTGGTGCTTTCCAAGTCAAATCATCAAATCCTTACTTTCCTTTGTTTGATTTGTTTCTGCCTTACTGCTCTTATCAGCCGCTTTCAAAAGGCAGTTAATTTAGTATCATTTGCTGTGTTCTCTTAAAACAGCCCTAATATATTCCCTTCAAAACTTAGTATCCCATAATTTTAAATTACCCACCTTCTTTTCTCTTGTCTTTACTTCAGTTGTGAAAGGATTTTGGACAGGGTTTGGCTTTCTTACATTTAATAACTTCCCAGCACCTGGAATTAGAGAACTCTTAGTTAGGATCTGTGGATGTAATTGTAATACTCATAAGTAAATAGTCTGAAGTAGCTAAAAAGGGCTGAAGTAAAATCTGTCAATTTTAGAGCTGAGAGCTCTGAATCACATGCACATGATTGCTCTGTAGGTACCTGAATGTACTGTGGTAAAGGTTTTGTGTTTCTTTTCCCTCTTCAAGCCTCATTTGCAGCTACATTCTCTCATGGGATACAAGCAAATTCTGTGAACTTCGTTGGGAATTATTCCTACTCTGTAAGTGGAGAACAGAGCCTATGACTGGACCCAAGCCAGTGTTCTTTAAAAGTTCACATGCCTTCTATTTGCTCTCTAGTTTAGACTCCTTCTGACCAAACAAAGGGAGGGGGAGAGGAATGAAAAATAGTAGCATCTGTGTCAGTAAAAAATTCTAAGGGTTAACATAACATGATGTAAACTGTTTCATCTGTTCTTCCTACTTGCCCATTTTAATCAGAAATGAGTAAGTAGAGCTTATATGCACTGAACTTGAAGAATGCTAATGGGATGTCTGCATCATGTTGTGCCCAGAGTACTTATGCCAGAATAGGAGAGCCTTTAATTCTGCAATTCTCTGAGGCAAGAAAAGCTTTCTGAAGAGTTACTTTAAATTTAAACTCTCATTCTAATGTTAGGCAGCCTGTTGGATCTCGGAGTTAAAAATTGCTTCAGCTTTAGTTACTAGAGCCAGATGTAACATTGACCTTAAATGGTAAAAGCTCCCAAGAGTGAAAGAGAGGCTGGCCCGAGGGGAAAGAGAGGAATAACTGAAGTTTTAGGTAAGTAATCTCTATAACCAGAAATAAGCTCTTTTTCAGCCGTGAAACAGAACGGAACCATTTTTCCTCCTTAAAGGTACAGTATCTTGTTCTTGTTATTCTGAGGAGCTGGTTCTTTACCTCTTCTCCCCCACCCCTTCAAATTCTACCTCTTTGTCAGATTTTAGCTGCTTAAAAATTGGGTGTAGTCAATACAACATCATTCTGCTTGCAAACTGGTTGGGACTATACAAGAATGAAAAAGGAAAAGCTGTGTTAATTATACTGAGACTTGAATAATAAAGGTATGTAGTCAGTAATTCAAGGTAACCTGACTCACAGGTACTGTCATCTGTACTGTGCTAACCAAGAGAGTCTCAGGAGCAATCCATGTTATAGAGAAACAGATAAGTCACAGGTTGCTATTTTTCTTTTTCTTTTTTTTTATTTTTTAAATTCTATGACTTTCCTTCCCTCATGCTTTTAACAGTGCTGGAATGGTTCATGTTGGTGGATTACCTACTTGTCTGGAACTTATCTTTTAAAAAGGCATTTCCAGAGCCATTTCTTTATACAGTCTCTGTTTGAGTGTAGTCCTGTTAGATGTAAATTAATACCACAAAGTTGTATTTAATTGGAATGCTGTACCGAGAAAAACAAATATCTTCAAGTGTTAAAACATGTTTCCTTTAGTACAGAAAAATCTCATTATTTGCTCTCCTTATATGTTTTGGTTTTTGGTTTTATCTGGGCTATTTGGTAGGTATCCTGCATTAAAGTGTATTTAATTTCCTTGATAAATTAAAGCACATTTTTGTCTTACTAATGTGTATATTAAGGTCTTATTTTGCTCCAGACAGCAGAATGTAAACAACATGAAAGAATGAGGTCAGTGCAAGGAAGTGACAGCTGAAATTGAAGACTTAGGTTTCTGTTACTAACTCACATTACTAACAACTTGTGTTAGTGAGTTGATTTTTCAAATCTGCATAGCATAGCTTCACCTGGTGAAAAATTCTCTGCAATCAGTAGTGAATTTCCATCTCTACAAAGTGGTTAGAGCATAGTTTTTAGTTTCTGCCATACAGAGATTGGGTGAATTTAGAGTGCTGTGTGTAGATAGTGTTCTTGTGAGTGCTGACAGTTACTGCATTTATATTTCATATGGTAAGTGTTGTGTACACTTTAGTGAAAGTTTTCTTCATCCAGCTTCAAGAGACTGTGATAAATGAATCTTACTTGTTAAAGCATTTCAGATCTTGTTGTAATAGTTTTATTTTTCTCTGGACTATCATTAGTAAACAGCTTAGTACATTTAGGGTAAACTTCTAGTGGACCTTCATGTTTTAAGTCAACACTAACATTCTAAATCAGCAATTATACCACACTTGGAGCCTAATAATCTAATGATACAATGCACAGAAATCTAAGTTTATTAGAACAGTGGGAATTAAGAATCAGTCCAGTACATGAAATGCTGAATATTGAGGGTCCTCACTTATAGAGTGTTCTTGTATTTCTGGCTCCAAAGATCCTCCTTCTGATTTGTTGAACTTGCATGTGTTACTTTACTTGTGATTTTTTATGCAACCCTTCAACTTCTGCAAGGATGTATAAGTTTAGATGGTATTCTAGAAGGTGTTTAGGTTTCCATAACTTATTTTTAACTATATCTAAAGGTTGGGATAACTAATCTGTGTCTAACTCCTCCAAGTCTGAACCAAATATATTTCTAATACATGATATAGCACTTCAACAACTATTGTTCTTATTTCACACAATTCTTTTTTTTCTTGTAACTTAGAATATATAATGAAGTACCTATGTGTAAATTTATCTTCAGTAAAGATATTGTGATTACAAAAGTGTAATTTAATATAAAAAGTACAAGTTGCTTATTTGTGCATGGTGAATATTGTGTTAACATCATCACTGATAAGTACCTAGGATTTTCGTTGTATTTAATTTTTAGAAATTCATCTGCTTCACATTCTTCTGGATTAAATTCTAAATTGTCTTTGAGCATGAAACCTGTATGCCTCCCTACCTCCTATCTTTTTACATATCAGGGTCAGTTTTAATAACTATAGTCTTATTTATCTGGGACCAAAACATTGGAAATTTAAAATTATTTAGCAACCAGAGTCATAACGCCAATGTTTAGCACCAGCTGCTTCCATTCTCCTTTCAATCAGTCTGCTTCCTGACAGCTTTTAAGGATAGTCTGGTGTCAAACAACTTTTAAAAAAGTTATTTAGGACAGAGTATGGCAAGGTATAGGGACTTGGACCTGGGAGAGACAGATGTGAAAGCTTCTCCTTTCACAGGTCATATGTGTATGTTCCTCACATGGAGTTCTCCTTCCTCATCTATTTGCTTTTCTTAGACTAGTTTGTAAGTCCAGGAAAAAGAAGGATAAAGTGGCTTGTGAGTGGAAGGAGAAAGAAAATCCTTGCTGTTTCAAGGTTTGTGGGCTATTTAAAGATCTGGGGGATTTGTGGGCAGAGATACATCTTTTGCTGTCCTAACTTGCAGTCTTCCTGTAAACTAAGCAGAAGAATTTCCTTGTGATGTGCTCTCAGCCTGTGCTTCCTTTGAAAAGTGGGTCAAAGAGATGTTTTGGATCTCAGTATCACTGACAGAAAGGAAATCTGAGTGGGTGATGGATCTCTGTAAGCTTCTAAACTAGTGACTCAAGACATGAATTACTGCTTATGTACATATGTAGAGCTAAGACTCTGACTGTTATAGTAGTGCTTTGAAATAATAACTCATTTTCCCTCCCTGGAAAGTAGGTCCTAAGGATTCTGAAAAAGAGAGAGGGATTTGTATTTAGAGCAAGTGGACTTGTAACCTCAGGTTTTGATGGAGAGCTTCAGATCTAATAGCATCCCTGGATTTAATCCTCTAATCTAAGTAGGTAGATGTAATGGGTTTTTTGCTTTACATTTCTGTTCCTTTAGGTTAATTTCAGTCAGTCTATCTGTTGTAAATTTTACAATCTCCAAAAACAATTTGAGAATTAAATTTTACTTAGGAATTGCCTAAATATCTAAAAGATTGAAACAACAAAACCAACAACCAAGACTACACACGCACCTTCATTTCATGGCTGAAATCAAGAATGACTTGCCATGGTATAGAACTTTCACCTACCCTTAAAATGTGCAAAACACAACATCTTTAGGTATCACAAGTAATCTGGAATCTGTAGTATTTTAAATATCTATAGAGATCTGTGGGTTTGGACAAGTAAGGCCTGTAGAATATAATCTTTCCTATGCTAACAGGGATTGCTGGGTGAGGGGAGGAGGAGAGGAGCAGGGAGGGAAGCATGCAAACCTGCCAGCTAACTTATGTCAAGTGAATATGTAAACCTGGTAGTCTTTTCCCCAACTAAAGCATATTCTGTTGTTTTGTTGTGATGCACGTACATACTTTAGAGTCACTGCTGTACCCTAATTTACGCCTGGTGATTGTCCAAAGAGAGCTGCAATCTCATGGCTATAAAACACAGCCCACTAGATTAGTTACTGGGATTTCTGTAAAGAGCAAAGGGGTTGAAAAGTTGATATAACAAACAGCAGTGGTGGGGAAAGATTTTTATGTCAGAGCAGTACACTGCTTTCTTACCCACTGTAATGTTTTGCATCCTGAAAATAAATGTGTGATAGAAATTCTGGGCTGATGGGGCAAGTACAATAATTGCTTTGGGTAGAGACTTGCCTTCTGAGTAAAATTATTGCTGTTTATATAATTCTGCAGAATGTTTTGTAAGGCTGAAGTTATACATGGAGATTTTGGCTCTGAGTCTTTGCTTTTGAAATCGTCAGCAAAGTTTCCATTGACTTCAGTGTTGCCAGAGGAGACACTTAGTGAACACCACAAAGGTAGAGACTCTCTCAGTTAGGGCAATCCGAGTAGGAGAAGCAGGTCTATTTTCAACCATCTTATTTTGGACTTAATTTGTACTAACAAATTGCAAAATCTGAAATTTTGGACAAGAAAAATCCTCTATTTAATTTTTAAATGTTCTCCCAGTTTTTCCAGTCTCTTTTAGAAGGTAATAGAATATAGTAAGGTCTCATATATCAATTAATGTTTCCTGTTAAAACTTCCAGACTTGTGCTCAACTATGCTCTAACTGCTGAACAGACGAATTAAAACTAAAGTAGCTAACCATAAGTTGAAGGAGAGCTTATGGAGAGGAAGGGAAATAATTTGACAATGTATGAAAATTGTTTCCCAATTTCAGCTGCTGAATTTCCCATATTTTTCTTTATAAATAGCGAATGAAAGGCGCTGACCACTGGGCTCATCAAAATAGAATTACATGATTGGGGCCTAGTTGCAGTGGAGGGTGGAGTTTGTCCCAGGAGGAGGTGCTAAGTCAGTCTGTTGCTCTGCTCATCACCTCAGACAGGAAAAGTCTTGGAAGCAACCCTACCCTCTGCCTTGTTCCATTATGCCAGTATAGTGGTGCCCATCTGGGCTTCCCTGAGGGCTCTTGCAGTTAAGAACTTATTCCTGGTTTTTGATAGATAAAATTATCAGCATTGCTCTAAAAGTTGGTTTTAGTCAGTGGACTAGACTGTTGAAACCCAAGCAGATTTATCAGAATTCCCAAGTATCTTAGGAACCTGAAGCAAGATTGGGAAGGCTGGAAAACTACTCAATGCATTAAGTAAAAATATCTTTAAGGGACAGGGAGAAAGCCTTTGTGGGATATATTCTAAAACCTCAGCATGTAAAACTCAGTTTTTATCTTCATGTTGAGCTTTTGGGATCTGTTTGAAATGTCTTCTGCATAAAACACAGCACTAAAATGTCCCTTCCAAACCTCATATATTATGTGCTAGTGGAATAGAGTTTAATACTGGAGTATTAAAAATCTTTAACCCTTATAAGAAGCTCTTGATATTTCCTGTTGGATTCGGGTTTTGCAAGACTTTGACATTTTCTGTTTAAAAGATTAAGTGTTTTTCTTAGTAAAATGGCAGACATCAACCATCTCACTCTCTACAATGCTGATGTCCAATTGTAACAGAAGGGTGAATAATACCTAAAGATCCGCAAGGAAATCTGTCCTGTTGCTGTTTGGTATTCCCCTGTCTAGTATTGTGTCCAGAAATTACATTAAATACCAAGTGGTGATTTTTACTGATCACTTTAGAAATGATGCTAAAATTAAGGACCCAGAGGAAAAATACTGCACACAAGAAAAGTAGCCTGGGCTACACTGGGAAGAGTGTGGCCAGCAGGTTGAGAGAAGTGATCCTGCCCCTCTACTCAGCCATACCTGGAGTGCTGTATCCAGTTCTGAGCTACTCTGGACAAGAGAGGTCTGGAGCATCTCTCCAATGAGGAGAGGCTGCAGGAGCTGGCTCTGGTTAGTTGAGAGAAGGCTGAGAGGGGATCTCATTATTGCTTATAAATATTTTAAAGCTGGGCTAAAAGCATTGTGCCAGACACTTTTCAGTGGTGCCCAGTGACAGGATGAGGAGCAATGGCCATAAACTAAAACACAGGAAGTTCCATCTCCACATGAGAAACAACTTCTTTACATTGAAGATGTCAGAGCACTGGGATAGGCTGTCCAAGGAAATGGTAGAGTCTCTCTGGATACGTTTAAAACCCATCTGAATGCATTCCTGTGTCACTGCTCCAGGTGACTCTGCTTTGGCAGGGAGGTTGGATTGGATGATCTCCAGAGGTCCCTCCTAGCCCTAATTATTCTGTGATTCTTATTATGAAAATGATGA
Source organism: Peucedramus taeniatus (assembly GCA_013400575.1). Lineage (NCBI taxonomy): Eukaryota > Metazoa > Chordata > Aves > Passeriformes > Fringillidae > Peucedramus > Peucedramus taeniatus. The sequence goes on along the minus strand of WBNO01027154.1, from coordinate 7,453 downwards.
GTTGTATTTCCTTAAACCATCTAGCAAGTCAAACTCTCTTCTTGTAAATTGATGTTGCTGTTTGGATTGTGTGGAGCTTTGCCCATGTACATGACCTGTGGGTCTGTCTCAGTGGACTTTGATCGCTCCAGAGAATGTGGCTCCACTTAATATGAGGATGATTTCCCTTTTTCTCTTGCTTAACAGGCCAAGATCAGAGTTGATGGACATTTTTCCCTTTAGAGCAGGACTTGGTAAATTTCTTGTACAGCTTTTTACAAAATGAGCACAGATCCACCAGGTTTTTCATGTTATTCTTAGGTAGTAGTTGGTGATATGCTTTCTCCGAACAAAGTCTCTTAAACTCACGACAAAAACCTCAAAACTCACATTGTATCTTATTCTCATCTGTCAGCTTACACGATTCAGAAGTTGTGAAGCTGGGAGGTTTTTTCTTCCTTTTGAAGGTGGGTACTGTACAATCATCCTGTGTACTTATCTTCTGAGCATCTGCTTGGAAAATAAAACAACATGCCTTTTTGACATTCAAGAAAGTGCTATAAAAAGTCTGTTGCTATGTTTAAATGCCTACACTCAGTTGCTATAGCAATAAAAATATCAAAAATGATGTACGAATTGCCACAGTGCATTACCAGCCCTTTCCTGGACAGGGAGACTGTGGGACTGAGACTGTGACAGAGGTGCTCAGTGTATTGGAGAGCAGAGTTGCCACGTAGTTCCAGGTGCCCTGTGGTGTCACCTGAGAGCAAAATGTGTCCCAACTATGTGAATCCCAAATTGGCTGGGTCAAATGGGGCAATTGGGTCCCTACTGAATTCAGTTGCTTCTTCATGACTTGTATGTTGAATATTTGGACCAAGTTCCCATTTCTCTGCAAGATAAGCCGCTAAAAATGTTGACCTTCTTCTAAATTCCTTCAGTCCCATGATAGCAAGGGTGAAAATCAGCTTACAGACTCCGTCAGCCTCTGTAGATTTTCCACCCGTAACCTCCCAGTGGTCAGTGTAAAATGTCCTTATTCTTAAGGCAATTATGGGCACCTTGCTCTCCAAAAGAAAAGAAATTAAATAGTAGCTAATGGATCTTCAGCATCTCTGTAGGGCTCAAATCTTTAAACATTCAGTTGCTTCTCGAAGAGAGTAGGAAATTCAACTTCTTTCATAAAACATAGCAAGCAGAGGAAGGCATGTTATTTTGGCAACTCTAAGTTTGGTTATGGAATTGAATTGTTTCCTCAGACATTTCTATGCCTCATTCTCTTGTCTCCTGAGGAATATTAGAGGAAAGACTTGGAGAAATTGAAGCCTTGTTTGAAAGCAAAATAACTGGTTCTCCTTATTCCAATTAGCTTGAAGAATCCTCAAGGTTCAAATGAGATTGGCTCAAACTGCAGAACAGTGTGCAGGTCAATTTGCATATGGTAATTCACACCAGTCACATAATTGTTTCAAGTATTTTCTTTAACATACTCTCAGAAGTCCAGTTGAAAGGTCTGATATCAAGAATGTATCAGTAGTAGAAATACATATTATTAATTTTTGTTTCAGTTGTTAGTTATTGATTAATGCTCTTTTTCAAGGGTATTATAAATATGTGGATGAAGTGATTCTTAGAGGCATCATGATTCTCTGTAGTTTGAAGGCCCACTTAAATTCTACAGTACCTCTAAGTACATTTGAGCTTTTTTATTTTTCTAAAAACACTGGATAAACTACTGCCATGTACGTGGATCACAGTTTTTTCCTAAAATAAGCTTTGCAATGTTATCTACATAGTTACACTTCTCTCATTTCTACTAGCTTGTATTTGCAATCTCAGTACAGTATTTTTCTATAATGAATCTTGAGCATCTTTGGGATTTAATTGTAATGTTTCAATTTTGATTTTAAGTGTTAAAAAATGTGGCAATTTGTAGCTTTACAGCTGCGCAAACTCCAGTGAGTGTGGAAGCATGTGTCTTTCTCAACCTCTGTCGGGATTCTTTGTTTACTTTCCAACTGTTCCACATGGAGTACTGGGCAGTTACCTGGGTTTATCCTTAAACGAGAATATCAAACAGCACTGACTGTGGGTTTGGTTTGTTGGTTGTTGCTTGATTTTGAGATTCTTTTCCAAATCTAATAGAGGAGTCCAAATGTTAGATCCATAAATATTTATTGATACTTGTTTATTAAAGTCCTATGTAATTAAAATTCCAAAGGTTATCCTTTTATGTCAAGCTTGGGAGGTGCTTCTGTGGCTGCACACTGTTGAGTGCCTGCAAAACCAGCACATCTGTGCTGCATTTATGGTATTGTAACTTTTACTGTTGAGAGTATATGGTCACAGGAATAACCTAATTGGGGAAGGGGAGAAGACAACAGGGGAGATGTGTGGAACTTAAAAACTATAGCTTTTATTTTTCGTGATGCTGTCAGATACTTGAAACAAAGAAACCTGATTTCCCTTAGAACTGTGTCTATAGCACCCTCACCACAGTTGTTATGACGTCAGTTTATTCTGTCTTTCTAAGCTATTCTAGATAGTCTCTGTTTCAGATGCTGTACATCTGAACTTACATCTGCCCTGGAAATACAAACTTCCTGATATCTGCCAGTTCCTGCATCAGCTTAGCTTGAAACTCATCATCAGCTTATGGCAGTGCAGGAGGAAGAGTGAGACCTGAACACACAACATGCGCTACATAAGCTTTTTCTAGAGAAAAAGTATTACATGGCTATTGTTTAGAGACACGTTTCTCTTTATATGTTCTCCACTAGCCTTCTTTAAGTGTTAGCTATGCATTTATTCTTTCCAAAATCTATTTTTGGTATTGTTTTCCTTGGACTAAAAATTATGCTGTTATCCTGGTTGTCAGCCAACTATCTTTCCCCCTTCTTCCTTGCCCTCCCTTCATTCCCTCCCACTACCCTTTGAACTTGTCCGACTTGTTGAATTTGGCAGGAGAGGATTGCAAAAGTATTAAACTCCTGTAAGTGAAAATCAGTGGTGTGGTAAGAGAGGAGAGACCCAGCTTAGTGCTGCTAAGAGGAAAGGATCCACTGTGAGCTGAAATTATCACTGATTCTCTTTGATCTGCCAGCTGGCAACCTGGTATGTGTGAAGCTTAAAACCAGGCACAGCAAATGCTGTCTCTTGGCTCTCCAGACTGGTAGGAGACATGTAAGTTTGCTATGAGAGAGATAAGACACAAAATCATCAAAATAAAATACCAGAAGAACAGGTTTTGATAGCTCAGCTGCTTAGAAACAACCCATTTTTTAACGTTGGGCGACATAGGTTACTAAATGGTCTGTTTGTGCACTGCAATCTTTATTTTGGAAAAAAATCATAAAATGTCTGTGAAACAGATCATGAAAGCTGCAGGCTGATAACTCTTGTGATTTCACACCAAGTTCTAATAGTTGGTGGCAGTCCATATGTTTGTCTGCTTTCCAAATTGGTGCAGAGCGCTGTTAGTTTGTAACAGACACCCTCATCTATTTTGCAGATTTTTCCATTGAGGCCGCAGTGGCTAAAAGGAAAAGCTCTGAGGTTTCTGCAGTCTTTGGGAACAGGCTGTAGACTCTGCTCAGCCTGCTCTTTAGGCATGTCAGTCAGGTTCATGGGAATGTTGTTAGTGCACAGGTTCTTCCCATGGCAAGTAAATGTCAGCCATCCGGGTAGAGGCAGCCATTCTAATTAGACTTTCCTTATGCAACAGATGTTTTGAAGCTCAGCCAGGGAGAATAAAGTAATACCCAGAGACAGCAGCCCTTATCTGCTTTCTGGTCATTTAATGAAGGCAGCTGGGGCTCAGGAATCTGTTCCCTGAAAATTTCCTTGCATTTGAAGTGGTTTCTCTACCAATTATGTCCTTTTGTGCATGTTCAAGGTCACCAGGCAAACTCTCAGGCTGATGGAACTCCAGAAGTTCCACATTATGAATGCTGCTTATTTGGACTCACTACTTTAGGTACCCTTTAAATTACCTGTCATAGGTTTAGGGGTTTGTTTGGTTTTTTAATATATAGGAAAATACTGGTCTCTTTCTACGAAGTCTATTTAGGGTATGCAGATATTTGGTTTATGGATGAGGAGTGTTTTTGTTCTCCTTTTTTAAAATTAACATTGGGAAAACCAGCAACACTAAACAGATGCTCTCAAAGTCAGATATAGTGATCCTGTTAAAAAACTCCCCTTCTGTCTTCCTTCAGGTCATTTCAGAAGTTTCTAGAGATCCTTTTTGTTGAAGTAAACTTCAGTAAGAAATGGCAGAATGAGATCTCATTTGCTCTTAAGCAAACTGACTGCACACTTTGTTTCTGTTACTCACTGGTTTGTTATTCTCTGATTATTTGAAAGAAATTAACCTGTGGTAACATCCTGTTTTCTTTCTTTGCCTGAGCATCTGCTTGGAAGGAGTTGTTAATTTTGCTTGAACTAACAAAAAATCCCACCCCTTTCTATCTAGTATTGAATTTGTTTCTCTATGTTTAAAATAGGAAGCTCCTGCCTACAGCATTCCAGCCATCAGCCTGCTGGATATTCTTTATCCTTTCTTCACCTGTGCTGCAAGGCACTATAATGACCATGAGAATTCCAGACCTTAAATTCCTCTGATAGGTACTAAGCTTTCTGCTTGCATTTTAAACTTTGCTTCTGTTATTTGAAACAGTTGGGCTAATTTCTCATTTGTGGGTCTCATCCAGTGCAGTGAGTAAAGGAGCCTTTTACACAGGAGAGTTGCACAGATCAGTTGTTATTCTGACAATTTTTAACATATTTCAATTTTTTTTCTTGATTAAGACATATTATTATCCATTTTCACACATTATCCATTTTCTGGTTTTTTTTTAATTAAATGCTGCTTTATAAACAATTTTAATTAAACTGTTCAGTAAAAATTATGGATGGAGTCATAGATGAGAAGATATGAAACCCTAAAAAAAAGGTTCCTAGAAGATAAAAATTGTTGGATTGCCTAACTAATATCCAAAAAGCTATTTCCCCCCCCCATAACTATCAAACATTATTCCGCTGAACTGAATGCTCCACCTAGATGGATGTTGATAAAACTCAGGATGTAACTGTGCATTCCTGGTGACTGGAAGTGCAGTGGGCTTTGGGTATGTGACAAAAGTGAGATTTAATTCAGCAGTGCAAGAAACTAGACAACTGCTTTTTAACACAATGAGTTTTTCTACAGTGGATTTGATCATTTGGACCTAGCCTGATGCAGGATTTATTCCACAGTACCAACATCTGATAAACAATTCAGATGAAGAGCAAGACCAGTGGCCAGTTTCCCTTAAGAAGAGTGGAACATACATTAAATGTTTCTAGAAAACCTAGAAATTCTAGTTCTAAATTCTGGCTTTCTGTTTCTCTCTTATTTCTTTTAATCTGTGAGGAAAAATATTGGGAAGATGATTTCCTAATTACTGCAGCCTAGGATTTGGATAGAAGAGAACATTAATAAAGAGAATTAAGAATTTAATTTCTTAGCCAATGTAATTAAGAATTAAGAGAAGGATAGAAACTGTCTCTCTTCAGCTTACTATTCCTTCCACTGCCCCAAGAAAAAATTTTGGAAGGTAATCTGAAATAAGTCACTTCAGGGAAGACCATTATATAAAAAAGGTTAATTTTAATCTAACAAAGTTTATCTCCCTGGGTTTCCCTGTAGTCACCTGAGAAGTGAAAGGTTTCTGCAGAATGCAATTCAGAGAGCCTAAATTAAATTCCTAATTTTAGGACAGGAACTTAAGTTGATTGAAAAAAAAGAAAAAAAATCCAAACCAAACTACGAGAAAACTTCCGGAGACAAATGGCCTTAGGCTAAAGTGAGTCCTCATGAAAGGTTCCCTTTATACATATTCTCTCAATATCTTGAAAGTAAGTGGTATTATTAATAATATAGTATTGAAGATGATGAACAGAATGAAATGGGTCTAGGCTCTTCTTCCCTTGATCCTTCCCTGCAGAGGGCATCAACTTTGGTTATACTAGTTTTGGTAGGAACAGTTGAAAGAGATCTTAGATCAGCACTTAGCAACTGTATCCAGCCATATCCCAAGTGGCGAATCTTTGAATGAAAACATCAATTTCAGTTGACAAGTAAAAGTAGGTATCTGCATTGTCTGTGAGACAACAATTGCTTCCTCAGCTTATCAAGTTTTGATTTCTTTATATCAACTCTAATAACTATAATAGGACTAATGCAAAGGTGGTGTTCAGTTCAGGTTAACTGAATTGTTAAAGAGACATAAGCAAACTAGATAAAGTTTCATAATGGTTATCAAATCATGATGCCTAAGGCAAAACTGAGCTTGAGAGCTTCAAGGGGAAGAGGGATGCTGAGGTGAAAATTTGGCTTTTGGGCGTTGTAAGAAATGTTTGTCATGTTCCTTTACTTACCTGTTACTCCCAGGATTTGATATTAGGAAGCTTTCCCTGCCGTCCTGCAAGCCATACAATGGGAGGACAAGGTATGACCTCCAAGGTTAAAGGCATAATAGTGTTGCAGCAAAACAGCACAGGGAAAACCTGCAAGTTTAGAGGTAAACAAAATGTACAGTTTGTTCAAAGTAGAGAGTGGAAGCTTTGATTGGAAGTTTGTCTCTTTCTGTAGTGAGTGGAAGCTTTGATTGTGCTTTGTGGAAAAAAAAGGTTTCTCACAAAATTTGCTAGACAAGAATTAAATGTAGTTTGTTTTGATCTTGTGCATCTATGATGGAGTATCTAGCCATAGTGAATGAAAACTTAGAATTATATATATTATCTCTTTGTTGTTAAAACAGTCTTATTGTGGAATTTCTGTTATAGACTGAGTTTACTGGTACACAAGAGAAATAATACTTACAGTGTGAAATAACTTTTGGAGTTGTGAAGTCATGTGGCCTTTTCCAGGTATTTAATATCTCAGAGGGGGAATGCCATCCGTTGTATCTTAGACCATTCTTATATTTTTGTTTTTTGCATTTCTTTGCCTACTAAAATCTGATGTTTATACTGGCTGAACTAGTAAGAAATATTAGAGGAAGAGAAGAGGTATTTCAAGCCCCTATTCCAGAAAATGGATTTATTCCTACTGCTGTATATTCTGTAAGAGAAAACCATTGGGAGTGCAAGAGCACCTTATGACATTTCCCCAGTTTGTACCATTGATTTGAGCTGAGATTATTTTCATGTTTTTTCTGACTCAGCCGCTTGTGAGGCTTTTGGACCAGGAGTGTAGGCAGCACACATACAGCTGAATATATGTGACAGGGAGAGGTGTCATCTCAAAATAAAAAAGGCACATTTTTGCAGTGAGAACAATCATTCACTGGAACAACCTCCTCAGAGATGTGGCAGTGTCTCTATTGCTGGAGGTTTTCAAGACACAGAGAGGATGCTCAGTAATCTCATCCAGGCTCCCTTTCCCACAAAGGGTTGGGCAGGTCAATCTTTCAAGGTCCCTTCCAACCTG
>WBNO01027151.1:0-135360 GCA_013400575.1 Peucedramus taeniatus | reverse complement strand
AAAAAAAAAAAAAATTAACCCTGTCCTGGCTGAAATCAAAGAAATCAGAAATACTATAAAAGTTGTTGTTACTGTTGTTGTTGTTTATTTTTTTTTAATTTGTTTATTTATTTATTTATTTATTTAGGGGCTTTCCACAGGAATTATTCAAAACTGGTTTTCATTTATTTGAAGCAGCCTCCCTTAAATGGACTTCTGGGTCTTTTGTTCCATCACTGTCATGCAGTTCTGCCCTACCTACTACCTATAGGATGATAAATGGGTAGGTCAAATAAAGATACAGGTTGTTCTTCACTGTTGCAGCACACTTGCTTTATAATATATTTTTTTTAATGTTACATTTTCTTTCTTTCTAGATAATGGTGTCATTTCATATTTCTATATCAGGAAGTTTAAATACTGAGGACTTTAAATAGCTCTGATCAAAAACATTTTTTTACAAAATGGAGAGCAGCTTTATACCTAAGTGAATTGTGAACTTCTTTGAAAGAGAGTTTCAGGTTTTCCCACTCCCCTATCCTCACATATCTAGAGGACTTCTAGTTTCAGAACCCTTTCGGTTATTGAATGAAAACTCAACAAGTATTAAAACCAGTCCTTAATACATTTTATTGTGAAAAAAATTAAAATAAAAAATAGCTAAGACAGAAAATACCCTTTCCTTTAAATGAGTGGTTAGCTGATTTCCTGAGGGATAAAGCCTTATATCCTTCCAAAATTCATGGTAACAAAGACATATATATATATATATATAAAAGAAGGACATATGGATGTATCTAGGATCTATACATATTAGGATCTATGCATCGTAAATCAAACCTCTATATAAACAGGTGGAACATTATACCTGAATGAATCTCTTGAGTGTTCTTTTTTGTGGGACTCTAATCTCTCCCAGAAGCTTGTCTAATGTAAGGTATTTATGATATCTTGAGGAAGCGAATTTCACCTTCTAAATGCATAAATGGCAAAAAGTATTGCTTTTCTTCTGGTATTCCACTTTGTTGTGATTCAGTGTCCTTTTCCTTCTGTACTCTAACTGGCTAATAGTTTTCCTGCTGTACTGATTCTAAGCAAGTTATTCCCCTATTTTATATTCCTCTTCAGATTAGCATAGACTTTGTCAGTATAGTTCTGGTTGTAAACTTTAGCTTCTCTGCTTCTGCGCCCTTCCACCCTCAAACACTCTCCTGTGGAGAAAAGAAAAAGCTGTTCAAGTCTATTTTGCTTCCCAGTGATATGGATAAAGCCTTACCATAACCTTTCTATTTTTACCTCCCCAGCTGCAGCTTATCCAAGTCTCTAATTTTCTCAGCCAGAACAAAAATCATCCCCCTTGCTGAATTTTCTTCCACCTACTCCTATGCCTCTCGAACTGATGTCCTATTGATTTTAATGCATGTTTTTGGGGGTAAAGTGCATCAGTCTATTTGGTCCTGAGGGCACAATAACATCCTTGCCTCTAGATAGCAGAATTATCTGTCTGCTAGGAACAATCAAAGACCATGGCACATTTTCATTCCCTCCAGCCTGGTCTTCCAGTTTTTTTCACTGAACATCTTCATTCCATACATCAGATGTCCATCACGCCATTCACAGAGCAGTTCCCTTCAATGGTGTGGGTATTCAAATAGGAGTTTTGCCATGGGGCAGAGTTCAGAGCCACATCTATGGCAGGTAGGAAAAAAGTTCTTTTGGTTATGCTGGTCAATACCTCTGTCAAGATCATCTTTTCTGCCAGGCTTAGGTGCTGAATTAAGAACCAGTGAGAGAGCAAAGCACTAAGAGTTTACTGTGTGAAGGCATATAGTCTTTTTCGGTATGAATGATGAATTTGGTCTGAAGAGAGCTCCAATGCCCTCCTAAGATGTTTGCTTTAGGAAAAAATGGCTTGTGTCAAGTTTAATGTTACAGAACACGGTATGTATCCACTAAAAAATAAGTGTGACTATATTATGTGCTAAGTGGAGTCTAAATAGCTTTCCTGCAGAGCAATCAAGGAAGATAGCAAGATGAAGCTGAGCAACAGGAGAGGGTTTATTCTTTTTAAGCCAATAACTTCTTATTTGATGACTCTTTTAAAATACTTCTACTCTCAGCTCCCAAAAGTCCTTTGCAGGAAATGTTTGGTAAGCAGATTATGTGAAGCCTTTGCAATCTCTGTAAGGAGCAGGGAGGACTGGGATCCTTGAGAGGTTTCACATTGCTAAGGGTGGTGCCTGGTCGCACAGTTCCCAACAGCCAGAAGTTAACTCTGTGCAGACAGGGAGACAGGGAGACTGTCAGGCACCTGGAGCCACTTCCCTGTCAGTGGATCAGGCAGTGTGTGAGGAGATGTGACAGCACACTGTCACAAGTAGCAGGACAAGGAGGGATGTGTACAGCTGGCTGCACTTAGCAAGCACTGTCAGAGTCATTGGCACCCAGAGAGAGGTGGCACAATGTGAATCTGCCTCCTTCCCTTATCCTCAAGGGAATGTGGTTATGCTTAGGAAAGCTGGGTGGCAAAGGAGGCTAAAGGACAAATAGACATGACAAGTAGGTCCTTAAAAAAAAGGAAAGGAGGCCGAGGAATGCTGGAGACTGACTGAGACCTGTCACATCCTGTCAGGACAGCTAGAATTAGAAAATTATAGTTATGTTAGGAAGGACTTTTTAAAAAAATGGGGCTAAGGTCTTCAATAAACTGATTTTTACAGTAGAAATTATGGGGTTGTGTGGGTGGATTAGTATACTCTGGGGGGAAAAAAGGCAAAATAAACCATTAAACTTCAAAATAACTTTTTTTTTTGTTTTGTTTTGTTTTGTTTTTTTTTGTTAAACCAGCAGTGTGGGAAGGAGGAACTAGCCAGGAAACATCTCAGTAGCAAGGAGGGATCTGGATTCTGCTGTACATCATGAGCCATATGCAACTGCGTTTTATTATGATGTTGTGGTAAAGCAAGTACAAGGGATAAACAGTGTGTTGCCTAGAAGCTATGAGGAATAAAATGGTCAGTGCTAGCACTGTTTCACCAATAAGTATGGTATGTTTTACTGAGTTAGAAGTAGGGAGTATACTGTGCGATAAATATCAATGCCAGAAGGTAGAAGCTTGTGACTCCATCTTTGTTTCTTTATGAAGTGTCTTCTGACTGGGTTGGAAGAAACTGCAATTTCTATTTTCAGTATCTTCTCAGAATGCACATACATATACATTTTGCATTGTTTTACCTGACATACAGAGAAATAAAGCTTAGAAAAGTGTATGTGCACAGGTAAGAAAAGGGTGAAAATAGTGGAATAGTGTGGCCTTGTTACAGATTATAAAGTCATTTACTTGAACTGTCTTTCAAGACTCCTTTGATACTGGGAAAGACAAAATGACAAATACTTTAAATTGCTATGAAAGTAATCCTTTTTACTTTCTTCATGGATCTTTGGAGCTTTCTGTTAGAATCCTTCAGAATAAAAGTTACTGCATAGAAATATTTATTAAAAAGTTTCCCGTACTAATTCCTATAGAAATCTTAAATATTCAGTAATTTTATTCTAAGGTGTTCTTTAAAAAAAGTTTCATAGGAAAAGTTACTACTTGCAAAAATAACAATTAAAAATATAGACAAATGGTTTAAGATGAGGAGTCATTTTACTAGAAATAAATCTAAGTCTTAAAAGGGTAGAAATACCGGGGGAATTTTGACTGTCTCTATTAGCCGAATGTGCATTGCTGCTGGGTAGTGGAGCATGGAGAATTGCTGACAGCTGGAGATGAGTGACCTTCACTTTGAGTGATGGAACTTCTCTCAGTTGGTCCAGGACTTCTAATGGCCCTGAACTGACAAGCTCTGGAGGGAAGCAGGGGCTGAATGAACCATGCATGAACCCTGCCAGGAAGGACTGCAGCCCTCTGACACGGCCCCAGATGCACAGCACTTATCAGACAGGTAATGGGAGAAGTGGCTTTGTTCTCCAGCAATGTACATCACTTGCTGCTTGGCTGAATTCAGCTAAAATTATTGCAAAAAAACCCCCAAAATTCTGGGAGGGTATGGGGTGGTTGGAGTATCTGGAAAGACCAGAGCAAGTAGAATTTGGCCAGGGCCACCAGGCACACTAAAACCATCAAGAAATTTTTCAAGAGATTGTGTAGCAGTGGAGGAATTAAGGCATTGTAGTCTGGCAAAGAATATCAGTACCTGTCTCAAGAGGTAAACAGTAGGATTAAAGGTGAGAAATGGAGCACAGAAAATGGAGTAACTGCTGAAGTGTGATGGTGAACATCTCACCCACTGAAAAATCTGGGTGCAAATGGGCATAGATGGATGGGCTGGTTAAAAGGTATTCTACCTAAAGAAAGGTTTTTGTCTCTGTTTTTATTAAATCAGAAGATATAGCTAGAAAGGAAAATCAAAGCAAACCACCAACAAAACTCCAGCTAATGATAAACCTCACCTTTCATATCATCAGAGGTACAAAAAGAGTACTGTTGGGTTTTTTCCTGTCAGAGAAGAGCTCTGGAAAACACTGCTACATAAGCAGTGCAGTGACCATTGATGGGTACATCTGTTGCATATTTACACTTCTTTCAGCAATAACCACTTGAATGGTCCTAGTTAATGTGGTCAGATGAAGACCACAGTATCTCCAGAAACTGTCTTTTCAAGAGGAAATAAAAGTACTTTACAGTAGCTCCAAAACCAGTTCTATTCCAGCCACATTGTCATTAATAGTATGAATTATTTCAGGCAAGGAAATGCAGAAAATATGAGCTCAGCCTAATGCAAATGAGCATGATCTGTTCCCCCCCTCACAGATGTACTAAATACCTGAACTCAGGTTCTGTGTCAGCTGGGATGGTGCAGTGACAAGCTCAGTATATTTTTGGTGAGTAGGCAAGCTTCTAGGCACTATATCTGTAGTAAAGAGGCATCACAAGGAGCCACACAATGCTCTGCTGGACCCTGAGTGTGGTCTTGGACCCTGAGTATGAGCAAACAAGTTTTCAGACTCTAGAGATAAGAAGTAGCTGTGGTTTTTGATGTAAGGTTTTGCTGGTTTACTTTAGTGACAACTCAGGAAAGTACACGTCATGGATAGGATTAGAGATGTGAAAAATTTAAAAGATTAACAGACATGTTTTCAAGGAATATTGTTGTATGAAGCCTTGACCCTTCACGGCAGGGAAGAACAATGCTCTGACTCCATTTGATCAGAAGGCTATTTAATTATTTTATGATACTATATATATTAAAATAAACTATACTAAACTATATTACAGAATAGAGAAAGGATACTTACAGAAGGCTAGAAAGATGAAACTCGTGACACTTTCCAGAGTCTCTGACATCGTTTGTGTGACCATTGGTCAGTGATTGAACACAATACACACCAGAGCCCAATCAGGCTCATCAATTCAGGTAAATAAATTCCTAACACATTCCACGTGAGCAAAACACAGGAGAAGCGAATGAGATAAGGCTGTTTTTCCCATCTCTGGGGCCTCTCTGCCTTTTTCTTTTTCTCAGAATAAAATCCTGAGGGAAGGAATTATATTCAGTGAAATGTGAGGACCACAGAATATCTGTCTAGAGTGGTGCTTTCTGTAAAAGATGCAAATTTCTACATAGAGGGTTCCAGGTAAGTTCTTACCCAACATCCCAACAGGGGCATTCAGTTCTTGCTGATCACTTATTAAAGCATTTGTCCAAACTTTGTTTCAAGCTATGCCATCAGACTGATCTGATGATTTATCCAACAATCTTTCTCCTGCTCAAGTATGACTCGGGGTGCACCAGCAGCTATATTACCTGATTTTTCTAAAGACCACTTTTCTAGGGGTTTTAAATTAAAATCCTTCACTTGTGTTAGGTTATAAAGCAGAAAATTGGCAGGTTCTTTTGCAATATTATGGGGCCGTTTTTAACGATTTGTTTTAAATTAGGAAGTCCTAGTCATTGGATTGAATGCTTCTGGAAACTCCTATCCGCACCAGAGCTGCCAGGTATCCTGACTGCCAATGATTCCTGAGCCTACAGGTGAAAAGGGCATCTTCTTGCCAATGCTTTGTGAAAAATTATTAGTTTTAGTTCCTCAGAGAGTGGATGTTTAGAACAGAATGTATTTGACTATCAACTGTATATTAAACAAAAGGCAACATTTCACAGAGCTGTGCTTTTTAAAGTTACTGTTATCGCCCCTAGCTTTCAGGAACATTGCAGGAAGTCTTTATGTGCTGAGTTAGATGCTGCATAATGAGCCATAACATTTGGCATCCTGTAGTCCTTCAGGTGGTGCCATGGTAATAAAGTGTACAGGGTGCCTGTGGATCAGCTCAAGAGTTGGCAGATTATGGTTTTGACAAGATGGAATTAATACTCAAATTGCCTTTTCTTGTAGTCATGTGATAATTTCTATTCTGGAGAAGACCAGAGCATATGAAGGAACAAAGTGAAACTGTAAAAACATGATCACGAAAAACTCTTCTTCAGCTCCTACAGCTGGGGATTTGACTATGACTGCATGTGCTGATCCCCTTGTGGTGCTCCCTGGGGGCTCACGTGGCAGCTGGGGAAACATGGGTCTTCATGCTTCCTCTTGCTTCTCCGGAGTTAATAACTTACCATCCTAAACACATGTGAAATGAGCTTAGTAGGTACTCTCAACAGAGAAAAAAACCTTAGTTAAAGCCTTGTGGATCATCTGGTTTCTCTACCCACTACAAGCTAGCCCATTGCTTTCTCTGGCAAAGGCAACTTGAACACAGACACCACAAGATATCTTCAAACTGCTCTTGAAATATAGAGGCCACAGTAGTTAGGGGTCTTGAATTTGGACCTAGTCAAGAGAGCCTGTATTCTAGGTCTGGATGTTCAAGCAAATTTCTTTACTGTTTTCTGTCTTCAACACTTTCAAACCATGTTTTGAATTAGTAATGCCCATGCTGGAGATGATTTAAAGTGTCATTACAGCTTAAGTTGCATTTTGGTTACATACACCTCACTGACTGCTTATTTCTGTCTGCGCTTTGCCTTAGAACATGTCTACCTTTGCAATTTATGTCTGATGGAATAACAAGTGATGGGGATTGATCTGATCAACTGCAGCTATGACCTGCTATTGGGAGTTGGATCTGTTTCTTTTGTATTTGTGGAATTTTTCCATGGTGGTTTTGCTAGGTCACTAATTGCTGGATACTTATGGATACTTACTGAAACAAANTTTTTTTTGTTTTGTTTTGTTTTGCTTGTCTCTTAGTGCTATTACATTTGTATTTGTCTTTGCTTTGTCGAATATTCCTAGTAAAGGACTGTTATTCCTACTCCCAAATCTTTGCCTGAGAGCCTCCAATTGCAAAATTATAATAATCTGAGGGAGGGGGTTTACATTCTCTATTCAAAGGGACATTCCAGCTTTTTGCTGGCAGGTACCTGTCTTTCAAAACAAGACACCTGTTCATTTGTAGTTTCCTTTTCCTCTCTCTCCTATCTGAACTATTTTAGCAGGATGCTACAAATGACATGCAGTTAGTCCCTCTATTGTGCCACTACAACTTCTGCATTGTATCTTTAGAGGAAAAGCTGTATTTTCTTTCAGATGAGTAAGTAAAAACAACTTCTCTAGATGATACTACAGGGGGAACTTAAGATGGTGTATGTAAACCTGAGGTGACCTTCAGTATGACATGTAGAAAGCATCATTGTGCTTACTGATGATCGCCAGCAGAGGAGGCTTGAAATGTCTCCTCTAAGATGTCACAGATATGCAAGGTGATCACTTTGGATCACTTTGAGAACTTCTCATTACTAACACACTATTTTTTCTTTCATTGTCTATCCTTTATTTTAGTGTCTGCTTTGCTACAGAAAATGTCTTACCACTCATATTTGTCTGAGTTCCACAGAATTTGGAGATTGAGTTAAGAGGGTCTCTTGCATCAAGGCCAGAGAAAGTTGATTCTGCTGCAGTAATATTTCTCCTAAAATGGAAAAGCTTTGCTTGAAAACAGCTGCACCCTCATAACTATTGCTAAAAACAGAAGCCAGGATTTTGTAATGGATTTCTGTCTTGTCTGTTCAGGAAATGTACTGCTTCTGCCTCTGAGTAGTTAATAGCAGCTTTAGAGCCAGGTATCATGTGGACAGGTGTGGAAAGGTTTGTTAAGTAATCTCAGTCCTAAGATGTCTCAGTTGTTTCTAAAAGTAGCCCATCAGCATCTGCTGCTTTGCCTCAGCTCTTCAGATCTGAGCAGCAGCCTCCTTTAGACCTGGTTGAGCTGTCAGCATAGTGCTGTGAGCCCACAGCAACCTTTGCAGTGGCAATCCTTGCAGCTCACAGCAACCTTTGCAGTGGCAGTCCTTGGTTCCCAACTAGTCTGCTGAGCCAATCCGCAAAGTCCATTCAGCCTCTGCTCTGTAATCCAGTTTTCACCTAGATGTAAATCAGTCTTGATTTGATGCCTTTCCTGTGATCGTTAAAATATCCCTCATTTCATTAGCACCAGGGAGCTGCTCAGTTGGGTTTTGGAATAAATCCCCTTAGGATTTTCAGTCTTAGCTGTTGAAATCACAATTCCTCATGTACCTCTGCAATAGTCAATAGTTGTTATCACACCTAAACTTTTTTCTTAAAACATCCCCTGTTCAAATTCTGGAGCATGCAATTTTTGTGGACCCTGGAGATTAGAAATCTGAATGTTACAATGGAGAATATGCTGCTCAAACAAATTTTCACAGGCCAAAAAAGAGCTCACCAAGAAAACAAATTTGTCTGCCCTGTCACCAATAGCTCATTATTCGGTTTCCAAAGGGATAAATTTGCACTTAAGCTGTTTGTTTATATATAGATTTCAAAAGAGAAAGTAAACCCAAGCAACTAAAAATCTCACCACCCAAACAGGTCAGCCAATATCAGAATTTCAGAAATATGAGAATGACTCCAGTTGTTCTTGAAAATGTTTTGATTTTGTAGGTGACACACACACATTTGGAAATTACCTTCCTTTCTCAGGAACATTGTGTCCATTAAAAAAATAAATGTATCCTGAATTCATTGCACAGGATTATGCCATACCTAGATACTGAAGCATGTCTGGGGGTAGCATCAAGATACTGCTTTTAAAAGTCTATATTCAGGGAATTGGAGATCAGTCAGAACATAATGGTTTTGTTGGGGGAGCATACAGTACTTCTATTCAAAGTGTTAATGTTGTCAATAGCAAAGAGAAATTATCTTTTTTTTTTTATTAAAGACCTTCAGCAGGTGGTTCTGAAAAGAAAGACTTTGATTAAACACCACTTTCTACTGTTAACCTAAAGTGTAGTTTTTACTGGCAGGAGTTGCATGCAGCAAATTGACAAATAAATGAATGTAAGATAAATACAGGGATTCTCCTTTCAGCAAAATCTTAGTTTCCTGGTTGATTTTTGCCAAATGTAGCTTCATGCATGTACCACTCTGTGTCTGTTGTGCAAGATGGGATCGAGTAAATGATCAAATTACCTTATTGCATGACCAGTGCTGGGCTGCTAAAGGAATGTATCTACTGGGCAGTCTCCATGCTTTTTTGCATCTACAGTGTCATACTGGGAAAATGCCTGTGGAGTGAGACTGTAGAAGGGCATCATTATTGGTCTGACAGGTATTGTTTGTTTCCACTAGTTTCTCATACTTTACTGTCATCTATTCTTCACTCCACAGATGCCTCTACACCTCTCCTGTGCTTAACATGGTTCATAAGTTGCAGCTACACACACACAGACAGAACTTGCCAAAGAGATCAGCAGGACAGGAGCAGCAGCAGCTAACGTGCTTGATGCAGAAGGAGAGATTACTTTAAAAAGTGATTGACTGACATCAAAGCCGCTTTTCTCCTTGTGCAAACCCTCTCTACAGTGAGTGAATTTCTAGATTACAATGCATGGGAATTTTGATCAGTTCTGATGGGATAAAATATTTCTGTAATGAAGAATGAAATGGTTCAAGAAACACCACTGGAAGAATTCTGAATGTCCTTTAAAACCCCAGCAGAGTAAGAAAATAAGATGTTAATAGGAGTGGATGAACAGAATAATAACAGATCTTTGAGAGCTGCTTGTCCAGGTGACATCCTTCCTTGGGGTGCCACATCTGCATGGTGACACTCAGGACCAGTGGGCACAGTTCAACCAGTTGCAGGGGTTGCCTTTCTTTACGGAGCTCATCTGGTGAGTAGCAAAGTCGCCTCCATTGCTGGATGGGGCTGTCACAGGCCCTTGCTTGGGATCAGCCTGCAAGAGCCTGGCAGTGCTTAGATGATGGTGCTGCAGCAAAGAGGGTCAGCAGCAAACTGCCCCCAGCACCAGCAGCCTGGGATCCTCCTCTTTCCTGGGATCTCTGCCCCATGTGGCAGGTTTCCTCACTGTGCCAGCAAGTTAATACACCAAGGAATTACTCAGTGACTTATATTGTATGGCCTGCACTTGTATTGATGGCAGGCTATTGACTGATACATTAATTTCACCTCTAATATGTACTTAAAATTTTAATTATTCACCTCATGAACTGTGAAAGAAAATGTCCTTGTCAAGCAGGTAGTTAAAAACCTCCTGTTTCTAAATACTGTAAGGATATTGAAATACCCAGCACTATTCGTTACTAAAAAATCCTGCTGGCTAAAATATTTTTGTGAGATTGTAAATGGTGAACTTCTCTATTATTGCTGTGAAGTTTCTGGTATAAAAGTCTTGACTCTGGAAAGGCAAGCCTATTGGGGGTAAAAAAATAGTGAAAAGGGGGATGGACAAAGAATGTCAAGAAAAAGGAGTTATTTTTTAGCATGTAAAGATCATATTGATTAAGACATGTTAATGAAGTCATAAAAGTAATTCTTGTCATACAAGAGACAGCAAAATAGCACAGCTTTCCTTGTCAGTGTTTGGTGTGGGGGTGTTTTTCCCACATGCTCCATGCTTACTTGGAATATATAGGGAGAACAATATAGTTTATTTTTAAAGGAAAATTTTCTATACCAGCTAATGCTGCATTAAAGAGCTAATCATCATTTCAGGCTCTGCTACATCTTTGCAAGCAAGAGCTAGGAAATGATGCCTGCTTTTCTCTGCAGGCTGTTTGTGTTTCAGTATAAAATGGCAAATATGCCCTACGTTAGCTGGCATTTTGTGTCTTCTAAGAAGGAAAGGCACTTCCTTATTGTCATTTATGAAGCTGGAAAGAAGTGTGGCTGAATCATAAAATACAAGCATGTATACAGTGCAATAAATAGAATACATGCAGGCAAAACACTGGTTTTCACAAAGCTGGAAAGATTTCTGAGTTTTATGTGTCTTTTGCATTGAGATTTTTCTCCCACTGATTTTTAGCACTAGGAATGAGGTAAATCAAGGTCTTGGGTGATATATCTCTTTTCATGGACACATATTCAATGTGAAGTTTTAAAAGTAAACAGGGAAAGTGAGTACCAAATCTCATTCCATTTCTATGGGAAACAGTTGCCTAATCATAATTTATGCCTTTCAATATGAGTGTGGAAAACATTTGGTGATGCTTAGTGTCTGTGATGTGACTTCCCTGACGTAGAGCAAGTGCCATGAGAATTTGTGGAGGGAGGAATAACAGATCTTAATAAGCTCTTCTCTTAATTGTTGGGTACTGTACATTTGCCTCTGTGGTACTGTTCTATACCTCAGCTTATCAGTGATAAACAATATAACCACATGGTTTTCTTTCCATACGTAAATTTACTGGACTCCACACGTACTTCAGTGAAAGACACTGTGAATCTCTCTTCTTGCCACTATGAGCAAGGACTGTTGAGTCTGAGCATCAGGCAGATACCTCAAGTTTGTTACCTGTTCCAAAAGAGAAAGTCCAGGCAATAAATTGGGTGAAAGAAAAGTTCAGAAAATCACAGGGAAGTGCTTGATATTCCTGGTACTAAAAAAACAAGAGCATAAAGATGCCTGGCATTAAAGCCAAGGTTGTGATTATCTCATTCAGGATAAAGTATGCTTTATTCCATGAGTGCTTTAATGAGAGTATATGGCAGGTAGGCCATTGTAAGTCTGTCCCAAAAAATAAGAAAAAAAAGGTGCTATAGATATGTCTGTGTAAGACTTTTTTCCTTTATGGACTTGCTTTTTAGTAATACCCTACTCAAGAATGTCAGTTCTTAATGGCCTTATATAGTTTATAAATTAATTTTTTTCTGTTATTTGAGGACTGGAAATGTAGCAAATAGAATCCTTTTTTAAAAAGGGCTGTGGGCCTGATCTAAATTGATGGTTTTTTGCCTTATGTACAGGTCGTAACCGCTAACCTAGCACAAATATGAATGGACATAATATACTGAGAAAGAACTGCTGTATATAATGTATGTGGAGGCCATGTCTTACAGACACATATTTCAGTTCTCAGAAGGAGACAGAGATGTCGGTGATCTGGTCAGCCACGACTTATGTGGAATGAAAAATGGTCAGGTTTTATAGCTGAGAGGACTTTTTAACATCATCCACTAGGATCTTTGGAAGTGCTTGGATGAGCACTACTCAATAAATTCATAGGCTGTTTCTGCAAAGAAATTAACAATGAAACAATAATTGGAGATTTTTGTTTTTGTCTTAAATAATAAAAAAAAAGAAAAATATGTTAGAAGTAAAAGTGAGTGAAGAGACAGGCTGGAGGTAATTCCATGTCCTCAGTTATACAAAGCTAGGAAAAAAATACAGAACATCTGCAAAAGTATGCTACAAAATGTCTTAATACTCAACATGAGTTGAAAAGGCAACTAGAAAAATGGGAATGATTGGGAAGGGAATAGAGAATAAAACAGGATGCATCATCATTCTGTGATGCATTCTATTATTCCACTGTGCTGTAACTCTCTTCTCATGTTTTGAATACTGCATAACATAAATTAGATTGTAAAAGGGTGCTTAGGTCACAAAAGAAGTAACTGGGATATAAGCCTACATAATCACAAATGACAGGGAAAATATGAGAAATAATGAGTAAAAGTTCTGTACTCACAGTTGAAGAAGCAGAGGAAACTTGACAAAATGATCAGGTAGAAGATTTAAAACAGAAGTTTGCCATGTTCTTTTACAAGCACTGACCTGGAAGGTCATTAAATTCTAAGAAATGGAAACATATCTCTTGATACAGCAGTTGTAGTCAAGACTATTCTGTGTTTCTTTTGTACAGAATTGAGGCACTAAACAGGACAGACTCTTCCTTTGAACTAGACATTCTATAAGAACCATAGATTTTCATTTGAGCTTTTTTGGAGGATACCAGAGGACAAAGAAGCAGTAGCAAAATGCTGCACAACTGATGGTGATATGCACCAGAAAATGATCTGCAGACACTGAGCATGTCCCAGAACTGTGTCTCATGGCATTTATTTCACTGTCCACCACCTTTTTTCTTTTTTTTCCTTCTAGATATAACATGCTTACAGAACAGTACATTTAGGAAGGTATCTTTTTGAAATGCCCTGTGTGCTCTTTGTTTCTTCTCTATTTTTCTTTCCAGTGTGATATGTACTTCTACACTGTCACGGAGCTGAGTTTGTCTGGAGATTCTTCAGGTATCAGACAAAGAGACCAGATTCCTTATCTGAAGTGCAATAATTCTATATTCCTTTTCATGACTGAATTAGTCCAAATCTTGTGCCAAATAGAGAAAAGCTGCAGATAATTTCCTTATTTATGTAGTTTCCTGTCTTAACACCTCCTTAGGAGATGTTAGATGGAAAGGCAATTTGGACTCTTCCTTGCTTCTGAGGCTAAAGGAAAAATCTATTCAGACAGAACAGCCATCAACAGAACAATGGCTGAGTTTTTAAGAGCACATTCCAAACCCTGAAAAATTCAATATAATTTTTTATTTCATTAGTACTTTTAATCAAAATGAACGTAGCATTTTGTTTAGTTTGAAAGGAGCAGTACAGATTTACACCTACTGAGATTCTGCTTATGTGCATCTCATCTCCCCCAGATATTCCCCATCTTGTATGCTTAACTTGTCAGCAAGTAGGACTAGGCAGCATGGAAGAGGTGCACACTTTAGCTATTTGTATGGTAGTTTCTTCAGATAATTAAAAGCCCCCGCTTCTTCAGTTTGGTGCCTTTCAGCTACATTGGATTTTTCTGAAGAAAGGGTTGAACCAACAGGCCAAACTGATTGATGTGCTCATATACAGCCTTGTTTGTCACCTGTGTCATAAGTACAATTATAGACCCCCCCTAGCCGGGAAGATCGGTGGTTTTATTTTTCTCTGTTCCCTGTCCTATTTCTTGCTCATTTCCTCCAAGTACACAGAAGGCTCAAAGCAAAAAAAAAACACCCTAGCCATTCTGAGCATGAAATACACTTTAAGGCCACAGTGAAAAATCTTTTAGATCGTAAAGCATTGCTAGAATATCACAGGTCAAAAGATGATTCAGCTCAATGCTTTTTCTACAGGAACTCTAATGCTAATAAACCCTTCCAAATTTTATGTGGCTACTACTGCACCTCTGTAACATCCAGTCTGCGGCAATACTGGAGTGACAACTGTCCATGCTTTCTCAGGTGAGCAAGAACAGGTTTTCTTGGAGGGTCCTTGTACCATGATAGCAATTGAATTCTCATTGTCAACAAGGACCTGCAGCCTGAGAAATGAATTTTGCCAGGGGCCTGTAAGTCGTGAAACCAGTAACAGACAATGCCCAAAAACTGAACTCGACAAGGAGTGATGGTATCTGTCTGGTAGGAGGCTCAGATGCTGTGGGAGGAAGTGGGTTGAGTTAGATCTGGAAAGGCTGTAGCATTGAAGAATGTCCTGGTTGGTGCTTAGTCAGCTCTTGCTTTCCCTTTCTGATATGGAGTTAAGGCACTACTGTCCATCTAAATGTCCCCAAGTGAAAAGCTTGACAAAGTAATTTCAAAGCATTAAGGTTTTCCTATCCTTGTATAAAATACAAATGCTGGACCATGTACCAGTGTCTGACTTTCTTATGTATTATCAGTCACTGGTGAGGCTTTTTGTCTAGGAAGCAGGAGTCTGCTCAAATTTCTGTTTGATTTGAGATAGCTCTGACACAAGCTTCTTACTTACCCTGTATCTGCTAATGACTGCCCTTATTTTTTCAGAGACTTGCTCCACTCCTCCTTGCTCATTGTGCTTCATTGGCTGTGACAGTGCATGAAGTCCAGTAACTGTAGACTAGTGGGCAGTAGGGAAAGTTTCGCTTCTGGTCCAGTCCCTGTCCCTAGAATTACTTAGATAGTTCATGCCTTTTGTGAGATAAAATCTAAAACTCTTCTGCAGACAGGGCTCAGAAGAGAGACAATAATTGCAGCTGAATCATTTCCACAGATACTACTTTAAGAAAAGGAAAATGATAATCTACCAAAGTTGCTGTCAATAACCTTTTCTGCTTTTGGGGATCAAAAAGGAAGGAAGAACAGAAGAGTTCAGTGAAAAATAGTTTGTGAAGTGGTATTTCTACAGTCAAGTAAAATTACTTTTAGATATTATTGTGAGTTGGATTAAACCTCTCTGAAACATATGTTCCAGTAAATCGGTAACACCCTTCATGAAACTGAAAATTAGAATCAGTAATGCTGTACATAGCAAACAAAAACAGATTTTTCTTGTGCTACCTAGTCATGAGCAGCTACATTCAAACTACTGAACAACTACATTACTGAGTTTCACATTTGCAAGTGGTGACATGATGGAAATAAGCAATCAATTACTATTCATCATCTACTGTGTGCTATTTGTCTGGAAACTGCATGCTCCTCTCCTGTGGTAGATGTTTTATTTAGAGATGTTTCTTGGTCCCTTTAAAGTGTGCTAGTGGTCACAAGGGATTTTTCGGTGTTAAACATTTGCAGAAAGAGTGCCAATCATTGATTGAGGTGAGGGGAGTTATCTGCTAAACTATGTTAATCTTTCCAGAACTTGATTATCTCTCCACAAATATATTTCTTCAGAAGTCTTATGCAAAATCTGAGAAGAAACAGGGATTTTGTGTTACACACGATAAATTATAAGCGTCCAAAAATATGCACATAAGTATGAAAATTATTTCTCCCTGGGCAGAGGAAAAAAAGTAAAGCACTGAACCTGCATTTCTTGTGATCACTAATCTGTTGCATGATGATGGGATTGCATGGCTCTATGCCTATATGATAATATATGTGTTTCTATCTGGTACATAGAGTATAATTCTGTTCCCCTCAACCTTTGAAGCTCAGAGTTCAAAAGCAACAGTTTTAATTCTGGTATGTATTGCGGGCCTTGGGTAATACTGAAATCTCGCTCTACATTCATTCTTAACCTTGTGTTTGTGTGAACTAGTATTTTTTCTTGGTGTATCTTTTTAAATTGCACCCTCATGAAACAATGATTTTGTCATATGATATTCATTTCATGGAATAGTACAGTCAGAATAACTAAATCCTTAAATTATTCATAGAATTAAATATGGTAGCACTCTATTAAAATATTTGTAAAACATTTCTATATATTTTGTTATATGGGAATTATAACAAGCCACATTTTGCAAATTCTTCTTCCAACCAAAACACGCCTAATGGCTTAGGGTTGGATTTCCCTTCTCTATATATTTCCTCAGAAATAAGGCAGCATGGGTAAATCCATACATGCATTTGACCTTAATTGTAAGAGGTAAGCCTAGTCTGTGTTGACACACACAACAACCTGAAACTGTCATTATTTTTAATTTTTTTTTTTTTATTCTTTGAATTGTTAGCAAAAGCTCCAGCCCATTGTTCCTCATTAATATGTATTGCACAGGAAAAAGTCAAGTTATAGCCCTGGTGACAGTACTTGCTTTCTAAATCTTCTGGCATGCTTTTTCTGGTACAACCTCTTAACTACTTTGCTGTCAATGATCTGAATTAGAGATGTGCTCATCCATACTGTTCATTGCTGGGCTTAATGTGACATTACACAAAAAAACATTAAAAACAAATCTCTTGGGTTTTACATTACTCAGCCCTTGAGTTTTGTTTAGCTTGGTATTGACCTGTGTAGCAATTTGATACCTTAGAAAAATATTTTCCTAACTGAAAATGAGCTGTTCCTTAAGTTCAATGCTGTCAGCTGGGGACTAAACCCAAAAAGAGCCCTTCTGTCATTGCTTCTGCTGTACCCACCCTCCATCACCCCTGGGGCGAGTGCCTGGCAATTTGGGGGCTCAGTGTGAGCAGAGCAGCAGTGACTGAATGGGACCCACTCTGGGACAGCTCAAGTTTTGCTCTGGGCTCTGTCCTTAAGCTCATCCCCAGGAGGAAACAAGTCCTGCTCTTCGCATCTTCTCCTGACACTAGACTTGAAGGAGCTTTTTAAAGCACAGAGAAAGCCCTATGGCAACCTCTATATTAGACTCATTTGCTGCAGTCAGTTTTTCACATTGCATTGCATTTTAACTCTGTGTCTGAAACTTTCTGACAATCTTGTTATGGCAGCCCACAGTTTTTGTGCATTGCTGGTTTTACAAAGGAGATTTTTGCATATGTGTACATTACAAAAATGAGTTCAGTACCCTGAACTAATTTTCATATTGAAGTGGTGTCTACAGTTTTCATATTCAAGTTGCATTATAAATATCCATGATAGCCTATACTCTGCAGTCATGTGAAGAAAATGCAGATTTCTGGTATATAGGGTTGAATGCAGAGTGCTGGGATGTGCACTGGTATAGAGATTGGCATTTTGAGATTACAGGGTATGATTATCTCCTTTGCTGGTTAAGTGTCTCTTCAGATTGGGAGCAGTCAAATATTTTCTGTATATTTCACTGTCAGTAGCCCAGTAACAAATGGTTCTTAAGGGACTGAGCTGTGCTAATATTTTCAGTTACGTCTTTGATCAGATTTATGGTACGAGGTTAATTACAGTTGGTTTACAGTTTTAGGATACTTTTCTTTAAAAAAATAAACAAATGCTAATTGACTAGTAAATGTTTTTTAATAAAACCTTAAATTATCAATGTATGATAAGCAAGGGAAGGATTCCTCAGTGAATACAGTTCTTCTAGATGCATACTCACGCTTCTGTTATAGGTAATAAATGATAAAGCTGAATTAATAATCAAAAAATAGGTTTTTATTTTGCGACCGAGATATGGTCTCCGATAGCCACAATCAAAGGGACAGCGTCGAGCCCAGGATCACCGCTGGGTGTACACTGGTCCGAGCTCTATCGCTTCGGATTCCTTCTGTTCACAAATGCTGTCTCTGTCGGGTTGGTTTTATACAATTTTTTTCACCTGGGGCAGAGGTTCTCCTATTCTTTTCCTCGCTTCACATATTCATGTAGTCTCCTTTTCTCTGTGCTGGGCTGGACAAAGCTGTTTCTGGGAATCGATGACTGCTAATGTTGAGTTACAGGAACCTGGCATTGGGATGCACATTCTTGATGACTCTGGCTATCTTGATTGTAGATACTTATCGAATATTCATCGCTTGGGTGTTTCCTGGACTGTCCCGGGAAAGGACCCATCTCTGCATGGAGCTACATCTATTAGTTTGCTAATCAGGTCTTTCTCTCCACTGCCATCTGTGGTTTTGAAATTTTGTGAAGCAATCTTTTCCCCAACTGCTGCTTGTGGTTTAAGACTTTAAGAATTTTTCATACAGGCACAATTTATTTCACATAAGCACAAATTATTTCATAACATATATTACACTTCCAAGTCTGTACCTTTTTTCCCACCTAGAGCCAGCATAACCACTATTACATTCAGTATAATTATTTCCAGTTACAGTAGAGATTTTAAACAAGAGGTTTAATTACTTAAGATGCAAAAGTCATCTTATTTTTCTAGAATGTCCATGAACTCTAGGTATATTGCTACAGCCTGAATAAGCTTTTAAAAGAAAGAATTTACCATATGAACATAAGTATTCAGTTCATAAAGGAAATTGTTCTTATCCTGCAGCTCAACATTACACATCATGGTAATGTGAGTAGTTTGAGATCCATAGTTATAGGAAAAGTTGTTGCTGGACAGACAGAG
Organism: Peucedramus taeniatus; assembly: GCA_013400575.1. NCBI lineage: Eukaryota > Metazoa > Chordata > Aves > Passeriformes > Fringillidae > Peucedramus > Peucedramus taeniatus. Next base: position 116,347 of record WBNO01027151.1, on the reverse strand, counting down.
AAGACAATAAACATAGTAATACAACATTACTGCAGAGATATTGTCTTAGTTTTTTCTAAATTTAAATATTTCAGAGCCCAAGGTCCTAAATGGTTTTGGTTCCTTCATTTTCTGTTATAGCACTGACGTTTTAATCTGTTTTTAATTGATAAGTGCTCTGAACACCAGGGCGTTTCTGCATCTTTTGTATAACCATAATGGACACATGCAAGGATCTGCTGCAGAGGAGACTTTCTGTGGGAGGAAGTGGTATATTTGAGTTTAATTAGCATTCGTCTGGGTCTTTGAAACTACGGTTTTCTCTGGGCAAAGGCTTGTTAATGGTCTATTATATACTATGTGAACACATGATATAGTGCTATTTGAAGCCTACATTTGAAATAAGGCCCTTAACTCACTGGTTTCTGGGTGTGATGGAGTACCCTGGCAAACCAGGGAAGCAGAGCTGTAGCAAAACTCTTGGAAAACCTGTTTCTGGGGAAATACTAAATCAACCTCTGCAAAACTTGTGACACTAACAATCAGTGAAGTATTCCTGTAAATAAATATTAAAATCTGAGCATTTGCGAGGGAACAAAATTTTGGAGACTTTGACGTGATTACTCTCCCACTGAAATAATTTACAGAATTATACTTTTGGTGAAAGCAAGCTCAAACCACTACTAAGAATTTTTGAAAATGTCACTTCACAGTTCCTATGTAATTTCCATGCGCCTTATTGTCTGTTTTCTGCCTCAGAAGGTAAAATCATGCAACTGCTCTCTCTTCCTAAGGAGCAGATGAGGTGATCCTCAGCAGTGTATGAATGCAGGACAAAACAGAGCTCTGTTCTCAAGCTAAGCTGACACTGTGATGGTAGTAAGGATTTTGGCCTGAGGGCTATGGATTTGTTCCTTTGATAGAGTTGTAAGCTTTGTTTCCATTTTTTTTTTTTTTTTACCCAGCTTGTAACAGAAATTTTCTCACTTTTAAAATCAAGATGAGGAAGTTAAAGCTGCTTTTTTTGGGTTTTAGGAAAATAAGCTGTTAAATTGGCTAATGTATGTTTCTGAAATGACATAGAACTGTAGAATCTTTTAGGCTAGAAAAGAGATCTAAGATCACCTAGTCCAACCATGTTCTAAGGATAGATTCTACTGTGAATTAAATCTTTTAATAGGGAAACAGTTAAGTAGATGAAAGCATTACTGGATGATGGAAATTTTCTTCAGTTACTGATCTTCTCCACGCTGAGTGTCACTACTGTCATTTTACTGGATTCAGGAAATCTACCAAGCTTTTATCAATGTCATGATATGAAGAGAGGGAGATTCCTATCATATTGGATACTATCTATGAATAATTTTTCTTGGCTGGAGTTTGCCTGACTGCAATCTTTGATGCTTGGACTGTGGAGTCTGACAGATGGATTCAGGATACTGATCTGCATCAGATGCTGAAATAGACAAACCATTGTGCAGACCAGATCTCCCAAATATGTGTAAATGTTGAATTGGTTTGGGACATCTGAGACATCTTTTTTTTTACATCTGCAGCAAAAATTAAAAGCAGGAAATTATATATATATAATAATTATATCACCATGATGGCAACAAATTTGATCCTGACCCCACAGGTACCAAGAGAAGTGCTGCTGCTGGCTTTCTTTTTGAAGTAGGTACTGAGGATTGTAACCATGCTAATTGAGGATGTCTGGCCTCCACTGGGACCTTGTGGTACATTTTTATTCACCAGCAAATCATGCAGCAGCAGGTCTTAGGAAAGTCTTGCTTAATATCTGCATTTTTTAATTTTTTTTAAGTGAACGTTGCCTTGGATCCGAACTTTGTTCTTGCATCCTCTGTGTCACATTAATATTAGATTATTGTAGCATACTTGAAAAGGGGACATGTCCTCCAGATGCATTGCAAAGACTGTATGTTTGCCTGGGTGTTTGAAAGCCTGGGAATGGGAAGAAGGATGGGGAATGGGAAGGAGGATACAATAACAGTCACACTTGCAGTCCATTCTTCAAAAAAAATTTTTTTGAAGTAAATGTCATGATTTCAGAACATCTATCCTGATGCGTTGCCTAAATACTTCTGAAAAAAGTATTGATTCAGATTAAGAAAAAAGGCTTGGACACGTAAGGTCAGCAGTGTGACCCAGAAAGCTCCTGTTTAGTGTCTGGTGGTCTGTAGGACTAAGGCTTGTAAGATGCCAAGCCCTCTGTTCTTCCACAGATTCAGATCTGCATCCACTTTGCCAGAGCTGAATCTTTCAGCATGTGTCTCCCACTGAAGCCATTTTAGATCTTGAAATTTCAATGTTCCTCTGACTGTGTCCCTAAAGGGTCTGGTCAGCCACACCTACAGCACCTTCCCCACCCTGAACACAGAAATCACCTTAGTCTTTCAGTCACTGAGCAAGGATCTTAAGGCCTGAGCTGATGGATTTATAGTAACATGGGGATGTGAGTGGCTATAGTGGAGATAAAAGATCCCTAGAAGAGTCTTGAATTGTAGTCTGAATTCCTGAATTTTACTGAATAGTTAAAAATGAAAAAAAAAAATAAAAATCAGGGAACAGGGCTGATACCCAGACAACTACCTCCCAAATGCATTTTGGCCTTAGTAAATGCTCATGCACTCTGTTTCTTTCTTCTAATTGCACACCTATGAAAGGAAGGACAGAGAAAGTGGTGTCACAGGGTTCAAGAGTAAGAAAAGGTGGTTAATGAACAGATACTAGCTCAAGCTGCCTGATCAATAGTGGGCTGTATGTTTATAATTTTCTGGCTCTTTTAGCATAGGAATCTCTGCGCTGCTCTCTGGTCTGTTGCCTCTGGCTGTTACTCCACCACAAAGGTTTATGAATATTCAGGCAGAGAATTATTTTCTTTGTCTCCAACATCACCAGGGTTTAGATCTCTGCCCAACAGCCACCCTCACGAAGTTATTGTTGTGAATTCAGTGCTGGAGGAACAATTTTCTGCATCCTTGCTCTGCTGTAGGTATGAATGTGGCTTCTTAGGATGACAGGGAGATCCCTGCCTTGATAGGTCCCAGTTTGCAGAACCACAAGCTGAATATGCAACATGAAAGAGATGGAAAGAATGAAGGGATAGAAAAGGTGGCATGCCAGACACAGGACAATGGAAATGGCAGTAGGCTCAAGTTTGTGTTAAATTGATCTCGATACTCCATTGCTTCTGGAATTTATTAGGGATTTTGGGAAGAGGATGATAAGCTTACAGGAACTTTGATAGCAGAATAAGAAAACATGTAAAAATAAAGACTGAGTAAAGGTTTTGTATAGAGCAAAGAAATGGAATTTGCCTCATATTCTGTTGATCAGTTCAATCTCATGCTGGATAGTGATGGCTTTGTATTCACTTTCTCAAGAGTCTTTGTCACAGTTGGTTCCTAACTTTTACTCTTCCCCAAGAACATTGGCATCTCTGTCCCCCTTCACTGTGCAATCTGCTGAATCCTAATCTTGTGGTTAAAACAAGTGCTTAAGGTGTTCTGGGACCTTGTCTCTCCCCTAACAGTGCTGTCAATCTGTTGCTGTAGGACACAAAAGAGACGATGCGGCAGCAGCTCTTTCCAAGGCAAAAAGAGGCTGTTTATTAAAATCTGACTCCAATTTATAGTTTCCTGAAATGCCAGTGTCATTGAAGGATGACAGTGCCACCTCCTCAATGTCACTGGGCAACCCAACAGTCCATCAAATTGCTCGTCCCCCATAAAAGAGTGCTAACAATAAGTTATTTACATGAAGTGTGTGAGAAAGTTCTGTACAAGAATGTAAACATCAGAAGGCTTGGAAAAACTTGAAAAATCAGGGTGACAGTCAATCAGACATCTTTCATAATCAATTGAATCAGAAAACTTGAAGAAGGCAGATATGAGCTAAAAGTTAAATGAAATTTTGCTTTAGGCCTGACGTCCCATATTTGAAAATCTTTTGGACGTATCTCCTTATATACTTTGAGTTAAGGTTAATTCCCTGCAGATAAAGTCAAACTCTTCAGACAGAGACAGCGAAAAGTTCACTGTCACATTAAAGGGGGTTGAATACATCCTCTCCTTTGACAGCAGAGGTAATGTAGCAGACTCATTTTCATATCTCATTCAGAAAGCAGATGAAATGAGAATCAACTTGTTTGACAGATGAATACCCTGAATACAGTTTGTCACAGTATGTGTTATTTCTTTACAATTAATGTCAAGCTACAAGTGTGGAAGACTGGCCCATATATGCTAGCCATTCTGCTTTCTTTAATTCCCAGAGTATATAACACTTTTCTAATTTTAAATATAAAAACATTGTCAGAAATTAAAGCCTTCACTGGAAAAACAGATCCTGTTTTTATAGTTAGATAGTAAAAACAGAAGAAATCACAAAATGGAAGATGGGAATAGAGGGTTTATTTTTTTTGTTTTTTTTCTTCTTCATTCCTTAGTTTTGAAGGAAATTAGTTTGAAGGAGAGATGCCATGTGCCTGGTCCCTCTCTTGCTTCAAAAGGGGATGGTTCAGTATTGCGGCGTTTCGCCGGGTCCGGGCTATCCCCGGCGGGCTGCCACGGGCCTGGATAGCGCAGTCCTGTTCAGAACTGCCTGTCCGAGCTTCCAAGCAGCTCCCAGTCCAGGCTACCTTAGCAAGCTCAAGTGATATCAGCTCTGGGTGATTATCAGCTCATTGGTGATTTCAGCCCTTTGCTTGCTGGGTGCCGCAGGCAGACTCAGGGAGAGAGAGGAGAAGCGCTGTGTGAAGTTCCACAGAGATGTCCTTTATTGGTTTCTTCTGCAAAGGGGATCAGTGACAGCTCTTCTGCCAGACTGGACAGAAGTAGGGGTTTGTATAGGGTTTTGGGGTTTTGGAAATTGTCCAGTGGTAAGGGTCGAGGCGAATATGACCTATAGGCTTACAGGGAGATAAGCGAGGGTCTGAGGGCAGAACAGGGGCCTCTCTGGTCAGTCATGCTGACAAAGCATTTCCTGTCTCAGGCTGCTGACCGCCAAGGGAGGCCTTGCAGGCCCTGTGCCTGCAACAGTTCAGTGTGCTGAGACACTCTGTACCAATGTTCTCCTAGACAATAGGCATATGGGTCACTTAGGGTGTCAGAAGCACTAAATGTTTGCAAGAGTGAAATGCAGCTGAGATGTAGCTCTTTGTGTGGCATGTACGTCCTGCTGCAGCTCTCAAAGAGCCTGACATCTCTCTTCATTTAATGCTGGCTTCCAGTTTGGCTGTAAAAATATTGGAGGGGAAACCACCTGATTTCCTGGGCAAATAAAATGATTTTGCTGCAGCCATCAAAATGTTTCCACTCCTTCAGAAACCTACTGTTTCTGAAGCAGGATAGATTCTCATGCTGATTATTTTTACTGGAATACTGTCCCAGATCATCACATCTCCATTGGTTATAAGACTTAGAAATTTCTTTTTAAGTAAATCTATAGTGGCTTATATTTGTTTGTTCTTGAACCAGAATTGCACTTTAACTCTTAGTCTCCTCCTGTGTGTTTTCCATCAGCTTTTTTTTTGTTTTCCATCAACTTTTTTTCTTCACAGAGCTGTAATAGATTTATTTGTTTGTTTTCTCCCATTTAGTCCTTACAATTGCTTGTTTTTTACATTTATTATAAAATAGATAAGGCAAAATACATACTAAGCAATTTTTATGTGGAAATCGAGATATGGAAAATGATGGGTCGTATCTTTAACCATTTACATTCTGAACAGTTTGTCATCTCATTTTTAATTTCCATACAACTAAAGCTTCCTTCTGCTCATTCAGTACTTTTAATGCCTGGTATTACCCTCCATAAGAGTAGAGCTGAACTAAATTTCTTTTATCTTCTATTTCTTCTTTTCCTTCTGCAGCTGAGGGATCTTGAAGGTTTGATTTAGAAATTTGGCTTTATCCAATCCCTGAGCCTCCCCCAGTGATTTTCATTTCCTGCTGTGTGTCCACCACAAACCTGGCAGTGATCACTTCAGTGCTGCCCTTCAGTGTACTTACTGAAACTGCTGTGGTTGCTTTATAAAAGCATGACCCTTATTTTTTAAATTTTTGAGTGTGTCCCAACTGACCACTTCCCAAGTTGTAATTGTTCATTTTGGAGATATGTACACAAGGGATATTGGTTGGTGCTAATGCTTGTGTACAAAGTTCTCCAGTTTATTTCTCCTACCCCTATAGGACATCATTCTTTCCCTGGTCACATAGTTCTAGCCACAGCAAGGCTGTGAAAAGAGTAGGAGAAAAACATGGATAAGGAGATCACAATAAGGAGAACACCATGGCCTCAGCTCTTGGCATGGTTTAGTCCTGGTATGCTTGAAGCAACGATTAGGTTACTCCAAACAGTGCCTTTGAGACAAAGTTTCTGGTGAACTGCCCACCAGCAGAGTGCTGGGATTTGTCCTGACCCTTGCAAACATACTGTGGGATGTTTGACCAAACATTTCCTCTGTCCTGGGAGATAAAGCACTGGTGGTTCATATCAACAGCAGTTCCCCCTTAATATACAGTACTCCTGAGAATTCAACCTTTGATGCCAATGACTTTAAATCACAGGTGTGCCTAAGTAAAATTTCATATGTATGTAGTATTGGATGTATCTTTGCCATATTCCCCCAATGTTCTTGTGTCAGTTTTATTCTTGACTGTCCTGAATAGCTTGATAGAAACTTCACACGACAAAACCTACCATGGCTTTTCTTCTCCAGCTGAACCTGTGTGTGCTCAGTTTGTCAAGCTGGCCTCCTGCACCTCTGCAGAACCAGACCTTATGCAAAGGTTAGATGCTCTTCATCACCCTGTATGCAATCATGAGCTAAGAAAGATAATTTCAATACTGCATCCAATCCTGGCATCTTCTTTTGCGTTTTCTTCTCAAAGACATTTATTAGATAACACACCTGTACTGTCCCTACAACACAGACAGGTTCCCAGGACTCCCCTGGGAACTGGACTAACTCGTAGTTCCATTCTGATGCTCTATTTCAGTGCACACAGTCTTCTCATGAACAATAGAATGATTTAATAGGAAGGGCTTAATGTCCCAACCTGATTAACCCACACTTGAGTGGTTAAGCTGTTGCCATCTCCCTGTTGCTCAGAAGAAATTTCTAACACACACAACATAGCCTAAAATGGATATTCAATAAAATGGAATACTAATTCCTTCTCTTGAGAAGATATTTTAAAATAACACAGTGTTTTAACAGGACCTATGTCCTGTTTCTGAACGAGATGACTTGAGAACCAAGCCTACTAGTTAGGCTTAATTGGAAGAAGTTCACATACAGTGGTCACAGGGTTGTAGGTCTGTTAGCCAGTTCCAGTTTTAGAGACTTAGTAGGGACAGAGAAATAGACTTTTTTCACCGTATGTATAATTCTTTCCTGTTTTATCACCTTTAGCAATATGTGCAGTATATTTGGACTGTTACCGTGGGTGTTGGTTGAAACTCAGAACAGTAGGACAAAGGTAACAAAGAGAAATGAGAAGAGAGAAAGTAAGGCAGAGAAATATTTACACCTCCTCCTGCTAATTATTTTGTGCATGAAGTCTCACCAGCTGACCTTGTGACTTCTCTAAAATTACATTGCTAATTAATTTTCCTATCTTTCTTCCTTTGTGAATCTTTCATTGTCCTTTCCCAGCCTTGTGATCACCTGCTTTGTGCTGCTCAATCCATCGTGAAAGAAGTGAGTGCCCTGCTGGAGAGGAGCAGCCCTGCTCTTTCCCTGTGTGCTCTCTCTAGTGACTCTGCTGATTGCTCTTCCTGCTTTCCTGAGTGTCACCTACAAGCAGTCCTGGCACTGTTCAGCTACAGACCACTTCTGCTGCAGGACATATTACCAAGACCATATTTGGTGGGAACAAATAGCACCTAGAGAGGTCTGTGGAACAGAACAGTTGGAATGACTGCATTTCTCATCCATGGAGAAATTCTAGCATCAGCAGTTATTTTCTCCTGATTGGGGAGCAAGAAGTCAAAACTTCAAAAATTTTTTTTTAATTCTATGAAGAACATGAAAAAATGTAAACAGCTTAACTGAATTTGTCTATAAACATAATCAAGACATTCCGTTTCCATCCTGTTCCTATGTGATGCACATAAGCCAATGGCCAAGAGCAGATATTCTCTGTAAGCTGCCGAAAGACTTATGGTCTGAAGCAGAGCTATTTGCACCTTTCTCCATTCAGTCTGAAGGATCACATCCTATGTGGTGGTTTGATCCTGCCTGAATGACAGGTGCCCGCCAAAGACACTCTATTACTCCCCTACTCAACTGGACAGGGGAAAAAAAATATAACAAAAGTTTATAATTAGCAGTATGGATAGGGGGAGGTCACTCACCAATTACAGTCATGGGCATAACAGACTTGACTTAAATAAGTTGAATTTATCATTCTCTGGTTGTGATTTTTAATTATGAGAAATAAAACAAAACTTAAAAACACCTTCCCCTTATGAGAAGCCTTATTGTCGCTCTGATTTTCTCAAGTTTTACTGAGCCTTCTGATGTTTGCATTCTTTGCACAAACTTTCTCATGCACTTTATGTAAATAACTTATTGTTTTGCATTCCTTTATGGAGGACGAGCAACCTGACAGACAGTTAGGTTGCCCAGTGACATTGAGGAGGTGGCACTGTAACCCTCCAATGACACTGGGATTTTAAAAAGATATAAATATGGAGTCAAATGTTTTAATAAAAAAGTTTTTTAGTTTGCTTTGACCAGAGCTGCTCTGTGTCGTTCTTGTGTCACCTCCCGGGACGGGGGTGACAGCCTTATTTCTTCCCAGGCTTAACTTTATTTCCAGTTCTCTACCTCCTTCCTCCAGTGGTGCAGGGAGACAGGGAATGGACACTACTGCCAGTTCATTGCATGTGTTTTCTGCTGCTGCTTTCTCCTCAGGGATAGGAATCCTTCCCCTGGTGAGCATGGGGTCCCTCCCATGGGAGACCATTGTCCACAAACTTCTCCAGCGTGAATCCTTCTCTCCTACAGTTCTTCACAAACTGCTCCCATGTGGGTCCCTCACAGGGTCACAGGTTCTACCAGTGTGTTCTAATGTGGGTTCCTATCTCCACCAGTCTGCAGGTCCCTGCCAAGAGACTGCTCCAACATGGACTTCCCATCTGGTCACAACCTGCTTTTGGGCATCCAGCTGCTCCATGGCCTTCATGGACTTTGAAAGGCTGCAGAGGGACAATCTTTCACTGAGGGTGCAGGAGAATCTCTGCCCTAGTGCCTAGAGCACCTTCTTCTGCATCTTCACTGACCTTTGTGCCTGCAGAGTGATTTCTCTGATATTCACTGCTGTGTCAGAGATCATCAGCACAAGGCTGGAGACTGTCTGGAACTGTCTGAACCTACTGCAGGGAGACTTGTAGGAAGATGCTATAACCTCTCTATCCCTCCAGTTCATTGCAAATGTTGCTTATTAATTGCATTAAATAATCATGGAAAAACTGTTAGCCTTTCCATTTTATTTAGGAAATTATTTCAATATTTTTCAACACTCTTGTATGAAATGTTGATTGTTTGGAAAATCCTGCAGGTTCCATGAAATGCTGATGTCATACTGCCTGACCATCACCAGAACATTAGGTGTCTGTTTTATGAACAGAGAGAAGCTTTTTTCTTCTTTTCCACAGCATTCTCAGTGTTCTGTATCTGAGCACCTTTTTCTGCTCCCAGTTGTCCCCTGTACTTCTCAGCATATCTATCCCCCTGCAGACTGGCTATCCAGATCTCATCTCATCTCATCTCATCTCGTCTCACTCTTTGGAGAAGTCTTTTCTCCGTCCTGTCTGTGCTCCTGCAACTATCCCTCTCCTCTGCTGAGTGATTTCCTGGGTTCCTTGGAAATTCACATTCATTCTTCTCTGCCCTCAGCCTCCAGGATGATCCTAGATGGCATAGGAAAGGATGGCAGTCAAGAAACCAAGAGGTTTCAAGGCAGGAAAGAAAGAAGCAAGTTGATAATGGAAATTTCAGCAGAATATTAAACATTCTGACATTGATATATATTTCCAGGCTCTGTTTATCTTAATGGAAATTTCAACAGAATATTAAACATTCTGACATTGATACATATTTCCAGGCTCTGTTTATCTTACAGCTCACCTAGCTATATTCAGAGATTGGTATAGTCACTTTGAAATAAAAACAGGATTAAACTCTGAACAAATAATTGAATAAAATTCAAACAGTCTCAGTGTTGAAGAGGTTTGCATTAAAACCAGTACTTACGTAAACATGTAATTTCTGTCTTTTTAGTGCTTATTTCTTGGTGTAGTCTTTCTTATATCAGACATTTCAGAGAAAAATAGATTTTATTGTTCCTCCAGATATTACTTTAGAAAGCTTCTTTATAATGAGAGGATGCTTAAGTGGAATAGATACAGATATAACAAGGAACCAAAAGAGTAAACATTATTTTTTCAGAGCTTGAGCTGACTGAGGATACCTTGTGCCATCTCAACTGATTTCATGTCTGTCCTTCTACGTTTTGCTTATTGAAGTAAACCTGTGCAATGTTGAACCCTTTTGCTCCTCAATGCAGGTGTCTGTCTGATAGTAGCAGTGAAATGTAAAAATAATTCTATTAAAAGAGCAGAAACTTTATTAAGATTACTCTGAATGAAATGACCATATTTTTACTATTTTATTTAAGTTTCTAAATTGTGAATCATATTCTAGAAAGAATTTCCAGAGAACTGAAACTCTCCAGTATTAAAGCAATTGGAAACACTTATTATTTTTATTTAGAAATGTTTTGCTTAGAAACAGAACAAAACAAAAATTGTTAGGGGAACTTTATAGCTATTCTCTGTTCAATTAAAGTTTAAAAGTTGTTGTCAAATGTGCTTGTTCGAAGTAAGAATGCAGACAACACTAGCCTATTACTAGTGACAATTCCATATTTATTTAATGGGTGCCTTAGCCAAGCAAAGAGTTATGTCACAGAATGTGAGTCAAGACTGTGTGGTTTTGTAACAAAGATTAATATGCAAAAGTTACAGGCAGGGTGTTTAAGACTTGAACATTAGCTATGTATTCAATGATGTCCTAAATCCAAACCTCTATTTTTTTTCTTTATAAATCCCACAATGGTCACTTCATTTGAAATCCAAAGTTCTGTCAGTGGATTGATTTTATTTCCCATTTAATTCTTGACATATTTTTTGCCTTCTTAGTAGACTTACAAGCTTCTTGAGTCCCTTTTCAGAGACCTGACACTTGTCAGGTGTTGAAGTTTTTTGCCACCTCACATAATTTTAAGCATTCAGTTTTCTCTTGGTTCACATTACCTTCATCTGAGCTTCCCCCAAAACAGCCTTGTAGTAAATATCTCACGTGCTGGTTTGTCACCCCAAAGCTTTTCCTTTCCCCAGCACCATTTCCTTAGCGAGGAAGATTATTTCAAAACTTAATAAAAGCTCACCTTTCTCACAGCATGTCGCCTGAAAGGTTTTGAATATCCATTATGAGATTTTTGTCTATGGAGAAGTTATTTAAAATGGCTTGAAGTAGAAAAGTTTGGGGGATTTTTTAAAAATCAAATTACAAATTAATTATCTTGAAATTTTTCTGTAAGCAAATACTTTCAAATATTTGTCACTATTTAGTGAACCTGCTGGACTAACCATCAATCTGAAGAGTGGGGAAATCCTTCTTTCAGTGTTTTATGGTTTCTGCATCATCAGTGTGAGAGAAAAACTTCTCTCCACCTAACTAAAAGCTCAGAAAAACTGAAACAGCTACACATTTCCTTGAATGGAGGGTGCCCCCACGTGAAGATCCACATTAAAAAGAATCTGACTCGCTACCTGCCAGTTGGGCAGGTGCATGATTCTTGCAGAGACATTGTTTTCAAGTACCCACTCTTTTTTTCCCTCTTCTTTGTGAAAGTATTCTCAGTTTTATTTTCATGTTTCTGTTTTAAAATTCTTGTTATTTTATGTTTTAATATTTTGCTTGATTTAATGGTCCTTTAAATTGCTGCACAAGCAGCATAAAAGCCATGAATAGAATAAGAGAATGTCAGGCACAAACATAAAGAGGGAAGAATGACATCAGGTATTGACTGTAACTGCAAGAAATTAATGGCTGTTTGTTGACAGAAAGACATAAATTGTGACTAAAGCCACTGTGTAAAAGCTGAGCAGAAAATAAGTTTTTACACAGAAATCTTCTCAATTGCAGGCTAAACCATCAAATTGGTCTAACAAGTGCAGGTTACTTGCCAAAAATATGAATGAGATTTATGTATGCAGCTCTGCAGCACAGAGGGAAGTGTACACAACAAAGTTCTTTCACATAAGGTGGTGAGAAGGGGCTGGAAATTGGGTTGCTTCATTGTGTACCCTCTCTGTAAATACCTCTGCTGCCCAAAAATAGATCCTCTGATACAAATATCAGAGAATCATAGAACAGTTTGTGTTGTAAGGGACCTTTAAAGGTCATCTAGTCCAACGCCACTCCAATGAGCAGGGACATCAATAAAATCAGGTATGTGTGAAGACAAGTAATCAAAATCAGGTCTTGCTCTTTTCCTGTCTCCATCAATTATTTTTCTTAATTATCTTGTTGTTCAAACTTCATGATTTCTGTAATTTACTGCTTATGACAGTTTGCTGCTGAACTGAGTAAAACTGCTGCTGAAGTGCCCTGTGAACATGATCATACCAGACACTCCGTGCCACTTGATTTCCTGCTATTCCCTGATTCCATGAAGTACCATCAGACCTCCTCTTATAAATCCTGGGCTTGTGGAGAGAAGAGCAAAGCCACATCCAAGAATAGCAAATAGCTGACAATATTGTGCCAATTTGCAAAGAAGGTTTATGTTGACATATTTATTTCTTGATCCATAGCTACCATTTTCTCCGATGAAGGAAATGCATTTATTTATTTGGCATTGGTAGCCTTTGAAGTGTAGGGTCCGTTGCTGATGGGTTGGAGTCTTCTGCAGTCTGTAGGCTGCTTTAGGGGGCGATCACTCATCTACATGTGGGGTGGGAGATGGTAGAGCTAAACTTCCATTGGGATCTTTTGAATCTTAAACCCATTAACATCCTGTTCAATTGCTAAGGTTATGATTCTTCTCAAAGACCTGCACATGAAGTCTGTTCTTTTTGCTGAAATCCAAAAAGACCAACAGTTTTCATATATGCTTGTTAAACGTAAAAATAGGAAAGAAATATTAATATTAAAGAAAGGAGAGGGACACCCAGTGATTCAGTATTATGTTTGTGTCTGCAGTGACTTCTGTGAAGTGGTACCCTCTCTCCTCCTCCAAGGAAAAACCCACCACCCCTGCAGATGGGGCAGACACCTTGCTTCATCTGTTTCTCTGAATACTGCAGTGCTTCTGAGGTGAGAGTTGCTGCTCAGATGACAGAAGCAAAGGACAGTGTTTAGGCAAATGTCATGATTTTTGAGAAGAAACAGAGAAATATTTATTTTCAGGATATCAGTCCTCATGGTATACACTGTTTTCCTCTGAGTTTTTGCCTGGAACTTGCTCTAGTTAAATGTTTAAAGCAAACATGTGTCTCTTGGTTAAAAATGCATTATAAATTCACGATTTTTTGATTTCTGCAGAAGTTCCTTACTAGGGTTATTAAATCATATTTTATGCCCTTTTGACTTTAATCTCTGAGCAAACCCAACTCATGAACACCAGATTTGCTGACATACAAACTGAAGCAGAGTTTTGGTGATTCAGATAAATGTCTAATTGTGCCTGGGTCCTGCATGTTGAACAGATGGTTTTCTTCTTATCCATTCATCTTTACAATGCATCGATTTATATTTCCTACTGAGAAGCTTTTCGTAATATAGAGGCATATTTCAAGAAAGCAGAAAAAAATAGTTTATGAGTGTGCACACCAGATCCTTGTATATGCCAGTGCTGTGTGTGGGAATTGTTTAACTGGAATGCTTGGAGAGAAGCAAATTTCAGTTAATGTCTCTCCTTTGATGGGGCATTTAAAAGTTTGCACTTAGTGAGGTAGTATTTCCTGGCTAACTAGCTCTCATCTAAGGACAAAAATAATGGCTCTTCCTCCCAGTTATTTTTGTGGCATTAGTACTTTCTTTGCACTTCCAAGGCCTCTATCTGCCTGTTGCATTTAATTGACCAGTTGGCTAAGTTATCTGGGACAGAATAGGGAGAGAGAAAAAGTAGGATGGAATTTCCCTAAGACATTTCTTTCCCCCTATGCTTAAGATTTATTTTTTCCTTATCCTTAAGGTTTTATTTATTTATTTATTTATTTTAATAATTCAGATTGCATGTTTCATTCCTCTTTTAATTTTCTGATCCACCAATATATGACCTCTAAAATCTGAGGAAATGTCAACAGAGGCTCAAGAGATCACCATGTTATATTGCCAGTTTTCTCTGTAAGGGATTGGTTTATTGTTTTTTATTTTCATCTGTTTTTGGAAAGGTGTATACTGCAAGCCCCATCTTTTTCAAGTTAGAAGGGCAGAGTACCTCTGGCACTGCTTGTCATTTTAAAATGGAAAGTCAATTTCTGGGAGCAGGAGTTTGGCTGCTCTCAGAAGAGGGGTTGGACTTGATCTCAATTCAGTTCAGAACTTTTTCAAAGGTGGTCACAGTCCTCAACAACTATTTAAAGCTACCCAGCTGCCTTAAGCCAAACACTCAAACAACCTAATTTTACAGAGCTTTTGATCTCTCACTCTGGGCAGCCTTGCCATTGTTACAATGAGTTAAGACTGAAATGGTCAGGAAGTTGGCCTGATACTTTAAAGGCACTATCGTGCTTACATTGCTTGCATGGTACCAGCATGTTTGAGGGAAGGATGATGCTCCCCTTCTCCCCTCTCACAGAAAGCTGTTTTGAATTGTCTCTCTCACAAGCCTGGGGTTAATCAATTATGAATCTTCCCAGACCTGTGGCAGTGCCCATCAAAGGGACCCCACATTTCCAACCATCAAGGCAAAGAAAACAAAGTGAGAAGATCCTCTGCCAACACCCCAGAACACCTGGAGTGAGTTACAAAGTGTTTTTGCACCCTTCATGTGGGAGGCAGTCAACATTCAGTTAATTAAGGTTTAAATTGTTGTTTATTACAGCACATATGTTCTTCAAGGGAGGAAAAAAGTGAACTGGGGTCTTGCTGTGAATATTTTTCCTTGCTCTGACCTGAAGTAAGGCTGACTGTAACAGCAACCATACTTTTAAATGCTCTCAGTTACTTCTACATATAGAACATCACTTCATCTACCACACAACACTTGGCAATAGAGAACATATTTTTCTATCAATGTAATAGAGGTATATTGGGAAAGACAACAAAACTTGAATATAAGGTCTAACAAAATATATTCCTTAGATTCTACTAAACTCTTACAGTCTCAGAAAATGTAATGGAAACATGATTTAACTGTGACATTCTTTGCTTCTTAAACAATGAAGAATAGTGACTTTTTTAAAAAAAGGAAAATACTTTTCAAATAAATTCTAGATCTTCCATATAGAGAATTTATAATATAACTGCATTTCTCTTTGCAAAATTGACCAGAGCAGTTCAAGACACAATTTCACATTGGTAAATTCCCTGTAGTATGTACCTTTCAATCGTGATGTGCGTCCTTTTGAAAACAGCTACCACAAGGTCACTGATTTTCTAAGACATCAAGAACAGGCACAAGTAAGACAGAGTCAGTGTCCTGAATCTCTGCAGAGAGGAGAACTGAAACTTTAGGGAGTGGATGGTTATTCTTTTTGTGACCCTCGTCTAAGATGCAGGTTTCTATGACACAGGTAGGCAGACCTGTGAAGAAAACTCAGATTTATTAATCTCCCTATAATCATCTTTACAGGCAAAAGATGTACATTTGGCCTGGACTCCCTTAGTCTTCCTCATCCAAGTAAATGCACAGTTTATTTCATAAAACAAACAGGAGAAACAAGTCACTCATCACAGAGTGAGTACCCACAAAGTTATTTCATAAAACCTTCACTGCCACAGTGGCTTTATTGGGGTCTGTCTTTCACTTCTTTAAAAAGACAAGAAACCACATTGTGGCCACCACGAGACCTTTACTAGGACTTATTGTATCTTTTTAGGTCAGGCTGAGACATTTATGTAGGTGCTCTCTGGTTGGTTCATGCTCCTTAGACTTGTCTCTGCACAGGTCTTGAATAGTAGAATTGCATCAGTTCTGCTGTGTGTGGTGTTTTCCCATGGTTTAAGGGCCTAAAATGTAGTAATTCTGATCTTACTCTTTTTTGTTTGACTGGACCTAGAAGCTGGAGGTGGAGAGAGCCTGCCCCCTCATATTCAATGCAGAGCTTCTCTATGGGGTATTTATCAAGGCATCATCCAGAGAAGCTGCAAATTACCACAGTGATGGGGCGGAAAGTGTTTTCTTGCAGGAGGCTGCATCAGGAGTGCAACACACAGGCTGTCTGCACACCCTGCTCACATTTACCCTGTCAGCTTTCATACATGTGCTGCATTGAGGTGCAGTCACAGCTGAAGTGATAAGCAGCAGCAGTTTCCAGAGGGGGAATGTGAGCTGAACAATGTCACCTTTCCTGCCTTTGATAAAGACTTTGTGCCAGGTTCTTGGGGAAACTTTGACTTGAGGCAGCCCCCTGGATCTGACAACCAGGCTCTGCAACCTGGACATCCAACATCCATCTGAATAGTTCTTCCCTTTTGGGACCATCTTCTCTAATATAAACAGTACATTCAGACTCTACCTTATATGACTGCAAATTGCCTGCTTTTCTTTAAACCTTTGACAACAGTTTTAGGAAATAGTGCCATTATTGCAGAAGTCGCATGATGTGCTCAGAGCTGATGAAGAGTAATATGGGGGAGGACTAGCTAAAGTTCTTAAAGGTTGCATGTGTATTGCACTTTCTTTTTTCTATAAAAATGAAGCCTTTTCAAATCTAATCCTGTCATACATGTTCTCTGAAACCTCAGCCAGGCTCTAGAGCATAAAAAAGTGGCCTGATCTACGTGCATTCACAGCCTTGCACTGGTGATGTTTCTCCTGATCAGGAATTCAGGCTGTTAGCTGAAGTTAACAGTAGAAAGGGGAAGCCTGAATCTTAATAATTTGATGTTTATAGGTCTTTTTGAAGCATATTCACCCTACTTGCTTGACAATGACTTAAAAATATTGTTTCTAGGTTATATTTTATTTCAATTTCAGTTTAATTGCTTCGCACAAAAAGATCATCCCTCATTCACACTCTGAACCTAGTTAATATATGCTTGTACTTACAGTTTTCTTTAAAAATTTTCACAATCAGGTGGGGCTTTTTCCGCCATCAGAATTGGCAGCCTGTGTGTACAAACATTCAGCTGGAATTATGGCACAGTTGCCATGTATTTCAGCTGAACTTCAGTACACTTGGGATCTTTACTTAGTTTTCGGTGCTACTTTGAGGCTTGATTCAGGTGTTTAGACATGGCATTGAACTAGAATTGTCAATTGCACACTCAAATGAACTTTAATTTGGTCAATTTAATTTTCACAGTTTTGTTTTTGGACACCTTGGGACTTAATCCATCTTGAGAAAACAGTAGTATGGTTGGGAACACGTACTGAACTGATAGCTTTCATATGAAAATCAGTAGAAAGAATATTTTAAAAGAAGTCTATTTTCAATATGAAACTCTCTCTAGTAGAAAAATAAGGCTATTTTTAATTTTCATCAAAATTTCAGGTTCAGACAGCCTAAGTCTGTATGAGAAGAGCTCAAACCCCTGGAGCATTTTTACCCCTGATTGGTTTCTCATTTCTGAGTGAAAGTAAAGAAAACTACTTCCTGAGGGTCTCTGCATATTAATTTCATTCTTTCTTGCCTCATAGCTTGGTCTTACTTGTACAGTTTTCAAAACCTGATTTGGTGGAGGCACAGATTTCACATCAGGATTAAAAACAGGCAGCCAAGTTCATGTTTAGGTTTTAATTTTAGATTTGGACTACATCTCAGGCTGAAAATCAGAAGGAAAAATATACCAATTAATTTTTAATAAATAAATTGGGCAAAGGTAGAGAGTGAAGCTGTTTCTTTTTCTGGAAATCACCATGTGTCTCTAGCTGGGTTATATTTGTAATTTACTGTCTCAGCCCTTGTACTGCACCTGAGGAGAGCTGTACTCTAGGTGAGAGTAGATAAATGAGGTTCACAGAAAATGGGTTCCTTTCCTGCTGCTTGAAAAGAATGCACGTGGCAGTACATGTGCCTATTTGGCTAAATTATTAAAATATGCACCTCAAAGAGAAGGAAATTTAGCAAACATCAAAGTAAATGGCCAGCTTTATGTGTTCAGTAAGGTCTGATCCAAAATCCACTGAGGGAGGTGAAGTACATTTCTATGTGATTTGAAGAGCTTTGGTCTGTGAAATGTCAATGGTTTGACAACTCAGATCAAAGTTGCATGGATATTTGCATGCTTGACAGTGCAGTTGAGTGTTTAGTGGGCTTTTTTGCCTGGCTTGAGCAGCTTTGGTGTCTGCTTGTTACAGGCAGTGGTAACATCAGTTCCCTAAATCATCAGCTTTGCATGGGTGTCCCCTTTATCCAGGAATTAGGGTGTTTTCTATCGCATAATTTCACTCTTGGATTGCTTCAGCAAGACTGCAAATGTCATGTGGATTCACTAGGATAAACACCTGCACCAACAAAGGCATTTCCAATTTAAGTAACTGGATAGTCCGAGAATTGAGTGGAAGCCTTAATTAATTATTTAAACTGAGAGTGAGTTTCATGTCCTGTGACCAGATTTTGTGCCAAGTCATGGTGTAGCTCTTGCTATTTATTCACTGGGTTACATCTTTTTGGATGCTCTCTGTGGCTGAGCCATGGTCCTTGTGTAAATGAACAGATCTTGTTCCCAGTCAGAAATATTGAGAGTGACACAGCTGCTTTTTGGTGTCTGTCTCTGTGTCATACTCTTGTGCAGCCAGTGATGGGAGCTGGACCTGGAGCCACCACTGAGCCCCCACACAAATGCAGGTGTGGGAAGGGAAGGGCTGTGCCCTGGATCTTAGTGCTGAACGCTGCCTTCTCTTTAATATCTGCCTCTATTTTTGCTCCCCTCTCCTGTCTTTAAGTAATGGTGTTCCTTTTTGATCAAAAGGAATGTGCTGCCAAAATTAGAGCACACACACACACACACACACACACACACACACACACACACACATACACACACACGCATACATATATATATGTGTGTCTATATAAATGTCCCTTTCTTCTGCCTGCATACATTAGAGAAAAGCACTTACACAAATCACATGAGAACAGAAATAATTAGGTATGTGATTGCACATCAGGCTTCCCTAAATACATTCTCATCAGACATTCAGGAAACATTGTGATTTTATTACCAAGGGAAGGCTTTGCTTTTATTATTTTTGTAGGGGTAATTGTTTTGGGTTCTATAAAATACAATCTTCTTACTAAAGAGTGTGCTTGTTTTGAAACCTTTGGCATTAAAGAAATTAACATTTCAGTTTCACAGCTTTACAATTGTAGTGGATGTCTTTATTAGCTGGTGTGAATCAGGGAGTTTCTGTTATGTTTATTTGTTTACTAGCACCCACCTCAAGTTCACAGCTCTCATGACTAGTACACTAGTATGAGATTCTGAGAAAGCATTCAAAAAAAAATTGCAGATTTCAGTGATGTCCCACACAATGGTTTGTGCTGCCTGGTGATGTTGAAGTCATCAGCCCATATTTTACTTGCTGCCCAGAATAGTAAGGGAAAAGATGACCAAAAAATTCCTTCTGCCCCTTTTGACTTTTTCACCAATTCCCTTTTGGAGTTCCCTCTTTTGCTTTTCTTATTTTTTTCTATGCTCTCTTGTTTTTACTCAAATTCTCTGTTCTGATGCACATGTAAGTCTCAAAACCCTTTGTGATGTTCCCTTTAATTCTCTGTTTTCTTGTTTCAGGCATTTGGTGCCTGTTCTCTCTCCACATTTGGTTTTTTTTTTTTGGTCTATAATTTTTGTTTTGTGTTGGTTTTTTTAATGTTAATTCTGCCAGGTTCCTTGTCTTTTCCCAGCAGCCCTGGGATACATGACAGAACTACCTCTATTTCCTTCTCTTTCTTTTCTGCAAAACAGGAATTGAACTCTTAGGATGGGTTCCAAAGAAGTTGGGCAGCATCAAGGGAGTAAGCACACAGGGAAATTTGTACCCTTACTTTCCTGCAGCACCATCTACTCCTACATTGCTGTAGCATGGGAGCATATATGAAATCTAGAGACAGGGATGCTTTGGGGTGCCTTCAGTCCTAATCTTTGTCCCTTTATAAAGCAGGATGGTGTCAGCTTGATGGCATCTATTTGCAGCAGGTGTAAGTGCTTCTGTAGCCAGGTCCTAGGCAGGAATAGAAACTTCCAGTTAAGTTACAGCAGTACAAAGTGCAATGGTAAAGATATCCATTAAATTAATGGGCACTCCAGGGTTGACTGGAGTAGGTCCCTCACGGGATCTTGGGTCATCAGACATCCCAAAGCTCTGCTGCTGGGTGTCACCCTGATTTTCTCAAGTTATACTAAGCCTTCTGATGTTTGCGTTCTTTGCACAAACTTTCTCACAGCACTTTATGTAAATAACTTATTTTTTTTTGCATTCCTTTATGGAGGACGAGCAACCTGACGGACAGTTGGGTTGCCCAGTGACATTGAGGAGGTGGCACTGTAACCCTCCAATGACACTGGCATTTCGAAAAGATATATATATGGAGTCAGATGTTTTAATAAGGAGTTTTTTAGTTTGCTTTGACCAGAGCTGCTCCGTGCCGTTCTTGTGTTGCCCCAGGGTGACAGCTGGGGAGACTGTTCAGACCAAAATTATGATCAAAGGGCCCAAATCTCTGTGTCAGCACACATTAATTCATCTGTCTGAAAACCCATCTAGTTTATAAGTTCTGTAGACAAGTAAGGTTTCATTTGTAATCTCCTTGGTCATGTGTGGAGTACTGTGACCTTTGAAGGACCCCAAAGTCTCTGAGGCAGCTCTCCAGAACAGCTGCCACAGAACTTGTGTGCGTCCCTGTGTATGTATCTACACCCACATTTGTATATATTCTCCCACTTATCAAGGCCTTATACATGACTAAATTTCATCTTATAATGCCCAGCTATATCTTCTCACTCAGTATCCTCTACTTTTAATATTTTCAGCTGCCTAATTCTCATGAAAACCATTACTCTCACCACAGCTTTAAATCCAGCTGTACAGTAATTATCAATGTCTTCTAAATATCCCATTTTATGGCCAGTTACAGAGACAATGATTTCCAGGTACAAGAGAAACATAGAAAAGTTTCAGGCTTCTGCTCTGGTGACCTCATATTCAATCCTATGTACAGAAATCAGGGCAGCTGTCAAAAAGAAAGCAAGAATTGCTCATTCAGTTTTGTACATTTATGTGCCTGGTTTCTTAGAGATTTCTGTAGCTATTTCAGAATAATTTCCTTTTAACGTCTAGGGAGTATTTACTTGCTCTATATTGAACCAAATTCCAAGCCTTATTGTATGTCTTTCTTATGCCTGTAACCACAAAGGCGTTTTCTGTCTCTCCTCTAATACAACTGTGATAAAGACACAGCAGTGGATCAGTATCCAAGTTCTTCTGAAATTCATATTTTTCCTTTATTCTGATCTGAAACTGAGCTTGCATTGAATAATGTTAGGTAAAGTCTCTTGAGATAGATCATGTAATGGTAGGACAGGAATCATCTGGGGAGGACTCAATGAGCTGAAAAAAAAAATAGCAGCATAAGAAACTCATTTAATTTGACATAGCTATGAATATTTGACATTTTATAAGGAAATACAGAAATTAAGTCCATCTTACTGACTGTGATTCTCTAGGAAATACAGATTTTCTTCTATGTGTAATCCTTGTGAACACAGAGGTTGAGGAGGCTGGTGAAGAGAAGTAGCACCTCATACAAAGATCGTCTAACCTTTATGGAGAAAACTTATTGCAAAAATTGAATTCCCAAAGTTTTTGCATTGGGTGTTAAAATACTGAGCTGCATCACACATGCCTTGCAATAGATTCTCAAGCTTTTAATACACGAGAAAAGTTTTCTTCCATGTATGCTTATTGCTTACATGGTTTGTTTTCTCCAGTGTCTCTGAGCAGAAGAACAGCAGAGGGGAGACACTCTCAGATGCCCTGGACATGTGAGGTCTGACTGAAGGTCAGGTCCTACTTCCCTCATGGAGATGAGAGCACAGAGAGCAGTGAAAACCTTGTCAAAATACTCTCTACTTAGGCTGTTCTTAAAATGTGGTCTTTGTACCATGCTTGAGATAACCTGAAAACTCTGAAATTACTCTGTGTACCCTGTTTTCCTCACAGACAAGTAGTTCTTGCTGTGCCTCTTTCTGATCACAGTTTAAATTTAGGTGTTTTGACTTAGATCTTGTATTCACTGATGTTTTTAAAAGACATTTTTCTCTTTGATTTCTCTTAACTTTATGAAGTAAATAAGAAAGAAGATATGGAGTAAGAATTAAGAAGATATGGACTCATTTTCTCCTTCCTTCTTTTCCTCTGGTAGACTCAAATAGGAACAGAGACTGAGAGAGAAATCTAAATCACTTATTATCCTGACACTGCTACTCTGCAGTACCACAAAATGTCCTCTTCCTCCTTTATTTGGATGTGCCCACCTGGGTTATGAATGGAAGCAGGAACCTCATCCATGCATGTCCTTCAGTGGCTTCCAAGGCCTCAGGCAAGAGCCATGAAGAATTTGTTGAATCCATATATCTCTACATATCCACATTTCATTGGCATCACTCTCAGGAAGGAAGAATAGTAGAGGGCAGACTTGAACAATAATTTGGGAGCAGTAAGGAGCCCATCTTCCCCCAAGCTGGGGCCCAGCAGAGAAGGCACAAATCATACACTGCATTGCCTCTGAGGCTTTCACACCCCCTTCTGTTTCCTGTTCCTTTCTGTATCAAACTTTAATAATATTCAGGTTCCAAGTCAGATCCCAAGTCATACCTAGTTTGTGGTTTTCTTGTTTTCTAACCTAAATATTTTGTAGTATAAGGAATAAAACCCACACTTTTTGCATCATACTTAAGCTTCTTTAAGAAAAATATGGCCTTGTATTTCTTTTGCTCTGTGTACTGCAAATCCTGTGTTACAATCTTAACTCATTTTAGAGGTCTGGGATTGTTCCTTTTAAATGCCTGATCCCATCCTTGACAAACTTAGTAGCTTTCAGACAATTGTGACCACAGAAACTAAGTGCTTTGTGGCTGGGAATAATTCTTCCCATAATTTGCAAGGTTATTGAAGTTATTGACAAGTTCGTTCTTTTGACACCTCCATGCTATAATGAGACAACTGTTAGCAAGTACTGACTTTATGGTGATGGCTGTAATTTTGATACAAAAAATTTTGGGTTTGTCCAAAATATTCTCACCTCCACCATGTACTTTTAAATCAGTTACAAAATTTTAACTGTTATAGGCAAATTAGTGATTCAGCCAATTTAGTAATAAAAAAAAATTAAGGTTTTATTTTGCAATCAAAATATAATTTGGATAGCCACAATTAAAAGGACAGCACCAAGCCTGGGATCGGCACTGGGTGAACTCTGGTCCGACCTCTATCGCATCAGAACCCCCTCTGTTCACGAATGCCATTTCCATCGGGTTTGTTTTCATACAGTTTTTTCTGCCTGAGGCAGAGGCTCTCTTATTCCTTTGTTGCTTCATGTATTCATGAGGTTTCCTTTCTCTGTGCTGGACTTGGACAAAGCCATTTCTGGGAAGTGATGATATCAGATGCCAAGTTAGGGGAACCTGGTATTCAGATGCGAAGGTCAAACGACCCTGGTTATCTCGATCGTGGGCACTTGTCAGTTGATCATCACCCAGGTGTTCCCCAATCAGTCCCAGGAAGGGGTTCATCTCCCTTGGAGCCACGCCTTTTGTTTTGTTAATTAAGCTCTCCTTCTGCTGCTGCTCGTTTTGCAATCCTGCGAAGCAACTTTCCCCCTCCTCTGCTTGTGTGGTTTAGACTTTTAGATATTTTTTATACATGCACCACTTGTTTATGAACAGAAGTTTTTTCACCATTATTCTTATATTTCATAGGAGCATGAATTAATCCACACCATCTATAACATAACCATTCAGTTCCATGGCTGAGACAAGCAATTTTGAAAGGACTAGAATGATTCCTGAACAGCTTAAGGAGCCGACCTTGTCCTAGGTATGGACTCTTGTCCATTGTATGGTAGAGTCTTCTCGCACGATTAGCATAAGACTGATTTCACAATATTACCCCAGTTGACAAATCCTCTCTGAAGGTTACCTGTCCCCAGTCTCTCATGATTCCTCTCTCCTTAAAAGTTAAAAGGAGAGGAATCATGAGAGACTGGTTAAAAAATGCCAAATAACCTTCTCTTCTTCCAAACTGGTTTTTAAGTGACGATTAGAAAGCAAATAAGGATCTGTATCATGTAACAGGGCACGAAGACAAATGACTCAGCTGGTGTAGACGTGAGATTGGCAGGGGAGTCACTGCAGCAAGTCCCAGCCAGGGCAGTGGAGAGCCTGACCTCACTTATGTTGCTTCTATTGCCATTGTAACAGATGATCACAGCCTAACAGCATCCTCTCCAAAGTGGGACCCCCTGCTGCATGGCAAGTGCACATATCCTCTTTCAATAATGAAAAACATTGGCATCTCTTATTCTGTGTGGAAAGGGTCAAAGTACAGAATGAAGACTCATATTCACACTCCTCTTGTGCCATGCCTTTATTGCACTGGGCATCTGCCCAGTGGTGACTGGGAGAGTTCTGTGTGGAATGTATAAATGCTAGAGGTTGCAAACCCACCAGGATGGGGTCCTCATGGACAGGTGGCAGCATACTGCTGCCTCAAGGTGCACTGTGGAAACTAATGCTTTACTTTTCACCAAATTAAGAGAATTGAGAAAGCACTGCCAAGGCAGTCTCCTTGTTCTGATGAACACTGTGCTAAACCAGATGTCCACTAAATAAGAAGCTTATTTGTTTGCTTGTTTGCTTGTTTGTTGAGTGAATAGATTGCCCGCATCTCAAATAGCACTCATTTGTCCCCAGTAGAACCAGTCCACGTGGCTGGGAGAAACTTCTGCTATTCCTAATCCTGAATTTTTTTATTCCTAATCCTGAATTCCAGCTGTAATTCATAATTATCATTTTGAAGTTTTGATAACATACCAAAGTCTTTTGAGTAACAAAATGAGGTGCGGTCATTTTTTAAAAATAGCAGCAGTTAAAGATATAAAGAGAGTAGGGAGTGAATACACCATAATATAATAAAGATTTAATCATTAACTGCCTTTATAAAATATATATTTTTGCAACACCCAATATTATGATGATAAATGCAGGAGCCACAGAGAGGATTTCTGTAACTGAGGTTATGCAGAAGGTCAAAATGAGATGGCCATAATGATCCCTTCTGGTCTTAGCCTATCAATCAAACGACATTAAATTTTGCTCACTGACCTGGACATGTGATTATACAAAACAGAAGTACAAGGATTTTCCTGCCTGTAAAAGGAGAACCGGGAAAGAATAAAAACCCTGGGATAAAAGTATTATGCTGACCTTCTTTCAGAGCATCTACAAAGTTGCAGTGGGTCCTTTTAAGGTTAGCACAAGTATCCTGGTTATTCCAGATGAGACGAATGCTTAGAATGGAGTAGATTATGCATATATAATTTATTCTATGACCTGAAATAACTTTTTCTTGGTATTTGGAAGCCCTTCTGCATTTAGCTGCAAGATAGACAATGAAAGATTGTTGTGGAGTTGGTGAAGTATTTTAATGAAGTTCATCCTCATATTTTGTTGTGATATTAGTCTATGCTTTTTATAACAATGTATTGCAAAAATGACCTGTGACACTTTTGTCTCATCAATACCCTCAAAACCCCTTTTCCTTTCACTGCACTCTAAAACAGCACCTGGTCTCTGTTGGATGACTGGGTCTAGAAATTTGGATTAAGTGTCCCCCATGCTAAAATGCAAGAAGCTGAAAGAAAGCACATTCAGTTTGTCTATTGGCTGGAGCTGCTTTTCAAAGCAGAGGGATGTGTGGGTGGAGGATGTGAGAGGGAGATTTTGTACTGGCATATACATGCGTAAACAGATATTCAGTGATTTGTAAAGAGCTGTTCTGTACAACACCCAAGAAATATACAATCTTTCCCCAGACCTCCAGTGTTTGAAAGCTGGTAGGTTCAGCTCCTGACGTTTGTTTTTGTCAGTGGGGCCACAGACTAAAGGTTTTTTTAGACTGTCTTTCAATCAGTGTAATTGATTGGCAGCCATTGATTAAATGGTCATGTGGACCGCTGCTGACAACTTTGGTTTGGAAGGGAGTGGGCAGGAAATGGGAATCACCACAAGCACATGCTAAATTGTATTGTCAATCAGATGGCCAAAGGCTTCAGTGTTTTTTCTGCTAGACTTGGAGAGTAGTGTTTGCGGCAGGTGAAGTTGTCCTGGAAGTCTCAAAAACATCTCAATTTTATTTTTGTCTTGCTCTGCTGTCCTAGTTCAGCTTTCTGATGTTATATCTGGCACTGTACGTCAAAGGAGAGGGTTTCCATTATAAAATTTCTGTGTCAAGCTAGGTCTTTTCAGTGATTGACACTGTTCAAGGAAATTTGTATGAATGTGATTTTAAGGATTGAATGAGTTTTATGAGTCTCTTCTCATAGAGAAATTATGCATTCTGTTGGGGCACAGGATTTCCTGCATCACTGAAAGCTTCAGCTGCTCAGCAAGATTCACGGAGCAAAAGTTAGACATCTGTAATCCTGGTGTCTCATGTATTTTCTAGATCTAAGTCAAGAATGGAAAATTGAACCTTGGCAGTTCTTTCCAGGAGTGAGCATTGTGTTCCTGTGAGATGATCATAACCCAGGCACAATGAGACTTCTCTTGTGGCTCTTTGGGTTTGATGGGATTTCTGTGGAGGTGGAAATAACAGCAGATGTAGCTCAAACACCTTTGTTGGCTGACTAGGAACTAGGGCAGGATTGGAGAGGAGGCCTGAGCAAAAGAGATGAGTGGAAGTGGTAACCTGTTAGGAGGACTGTTGCCCTGATGTTCTCAAGTTTTATTAAGCCTTCTGATGTTTGCATTTTTGCACAGAATTGTCTCACGCACTTTATGTAAATAACTTATTGTTTTTCATTCCTTTATGAGAGACAAACAACCTGATAGACTGTTGGGTTGCCCAGTGACATTGAGGAGGTGGCACTGTCACCCTCCAATGACACTAGCATTTCAAAAAGATATATATATGAAGTCAAATTTTTTAATAAAGAGTTTTTAAATTTGCTTTCAACAAAACTGCCAGTGTTGTTTATATGTCACCCTGCAGTAACAGAGGACCAAGAAAGAAAACTGTTGATTCACTGAGAAGCTCCTTATTTGGGAACAAAGCAATATATAAACACCAGGGAAGGTTAGTGAAGAGGAGAAGCTGAGGGACAAATGCCAGGGAATTCTGATTACATTCTAAAGGGCATCACAGAAAGCACACTGGCCCCGCACACTGGGGATCCACAACATCACAGCCTCGTGTAAACCTTTTTTTGGGTGATTTTACTTTTTTTCCAGGTTTGTATAATTTTTTTTATTTTTCTTTGGGAGTTTTCACTGTTAAAACTGTAGCTGGTGAAAGATTTTTTTTGAAGATTTTTGGATTGCATTGACAGAGTACACTGATTTCTGTCACTGCAAGCAATATTTTGCTTTCAAATCAGACTTTGAAACACTAGTCTATTATTAATTCTTGATGTCATTAAGAGATGTCTTCTCTGTCTGTGATGCACTGACATTTATTTTATAAGGCACTGACATGATTAGAGCTTTCATTTGATTTTCTAGCCAATATGCTGGCACAGGGTTCCCAGGAGTTATGTCTAAAGTTGGTTTTCTAAGTTTGTGTTTCAGTCATTTATAAATGAAGTAATTTCTTAATATTTTAACTCCCAGTTTGGCAGCTTTCAGCTTCTCAAGTCTTCCTTTGGTCAGGCCACTTCAGTGCCCAGTAAGATTACTGACTGTGGTAACTCTTGGCCTTCCTCCCAATAAGAGCCCATCAGCACTGTTCCACATAGAGCCAAGGAGAGCTGAATAGGCTGAAAAATAGGCAACTGCTGTCTGTGAAGTCCTTCCTCATCAGTTTAACCACAGTCTGGATCCCATGTGTGCTAAGCCTGCAGCTTGCACCTTAGGTATACAGAGAGAGAGCCACTGGGAATGCAGCAGGCACAGGTCAAAGAAGCCAAACTGGTAACAGTAAGGGATCTAAAGTTTGCAGCAGAATCTGCCCCTCCAGGAAAACCCCATGTATTCCTCTATGCAGTCATTCACAAAAAATATCTTCAAACTTTTCAGTTCAGTCTGGTCTGACTTTCCAGGGGCCAAATTTGATACCTGCACATTATTTGTGTAACCTGGATCTCCTACCTGCACTGGATTGCCTCTTGAAGTACATCTGATATTTCCACCAGGAGTAAGAAGTAAATGAGGAGAGTAACTAGGCTAGATGAGGCTATAAAGATATACTTCTTACCCTTCAGACTGAAAGACTACATCTCTTTCTGAACTCTTGGCCTTTTTTCACATTGGGATGTTTACAAAGCATCAGAAGATTTTACGCTTTAGAATTTGAGTGCCTTAAAAGAGGTGTACTTTACACCAAATACAAAGGACCCCAGAATCAGACCGTACATGTTTAATCTGGATGTGAAGAAGCAGACTGTTTCACTGCTCATGCCTCAGTGCATTAACTAATCTTTAAAGAACAGGGATTAAGGAGAAGCTTTGCCCATGAACAGGTTAGCCCTGTCTGTCAAGCACAGGCTGCACAAACTCATTCAGATTCCTCAGAGGTGTGTAGTGCTGATCACTGTCCAGAGACAGGACACTGGATTAAATGGACCACAGGTGTGACCCAGGGCCACAGTTTTCAGGTAAATTTCCACTTTCTTGGTTTGTGAGTTTTTTTGGTGTTTGCTTGTTTGTTTGTTTATTTTTCTCTATTCCTTCCATGTGCATTATTAGTTGTTCCTTCTGGTAATGTATTGATACTGGAGTGTAGTAAGTTGAACCACATGGATTTTTTTCTTCTCTTTTATAGTCAGTGCTCATCTTTTCCCTGGCTCTGTCTAGGAGCCTCTTCAACCAAGAGAGGCAGAAGAAAATGAATGTCTCTGTGTCAGGAGGGCTGGAGAGAGGAACCCACTGGTAAATGGGAAAGGCTAATCAATCTGCATGAATTCTTTTACCTCAATTCAAGTTTTATTTAGACATTGCAATACTGTTCAGTACAAAGGGAGAACTACTACTGCTTTCTTGCCATCAGCTTTAGAAATAATGCTATTTAACATGGGCAACCTCTGTACATGTTCTTCTCTTTGTCATTTAAGTTTCTAAAACATAGCAAGGGAAAATTGTCTCCAGTATTAAATAGAATTAATGGAGCTGACAGTGCTATTAGAATCATAGAATGGTTTAGGTCAGAAAAGACTTTTGAGATCATCAAGCCCAACTGTTAACAGAGCACTGCCAAATCTACCACTAAACTGTGTCCCTAAGCACCACATATGGTTTTTATCTATCTTTTCCTACATTGACACAGATATATATGACTTCCACTACTTCCACTGCTTTCAAGCATTGGCACCACCTGAGAGCTCTTTGCAACTGCAGTTTATGTATTTTGCAGTAAAATTTCCCTCGTCTTCTGTCTACCCTTCTCTTCCTCCGCCCCCAGAAGACAGACAGGCTTTCTACTGACAAATGTTGAGTGTAGCTCCTGAGGATTTAGCATGTCAGGCTGTGTCTACACAGCTTAGGTTTCTATTATTATGCAATGGCTTAGAGGGCAGTGCTTTGCCACATAATTACAGAGCCAATCTCTGTTAGGACCCTGAGTTTGGATGCTTCTTTCTATACCATCTATTTGCCTCCTGTCCACTTAGGACTCCTCCCTGACACTCTCACTTGTTTATTAGCTTCTTTTTGTATCCTTGTTTCATCTGTTTTCTGGTTTCCTTCCCTGTCCTATGGTACATATTTGTTTATTTCAGAGGTGAGTGTTCTGACTGAGTCGTGCCTGCACGGATTCCTATGCAGTACAAAGCACTTGCTGCATGTTGCATCGTCAGAAGAGGTAAGAAGAAATTCCTGAAGCTGCCTGCTAGTTCTCTCGGGTTTTTCGCTCTCTATCCTTCTTTTTTTTTTTTTTTTTTTTTTTTTTTTTTTTTTTTTTTTTTCCTGGTGTGTGCACATTGCTCGTCTCACAAGCCGTGCAGGCTCTGCCATCTAGAGCACTCTGTGAGATCACTCCACTTTGCTGTTTTTCCTTCTTCCATCTTTCCATCTCTGCGTGACTGTGTGTGTCTGTATCTCCCTGCCTCTCTCCCCCCTGCAGTACGACTCGGCCCCCACCCCAACACACGCACACACACAGGAGCTGGGCTTGCTTGTATGAACTTGAAGACTTGCAATACTGAAATGCATGTGTTACCTTGGGATGCACTAGGATCAGAATGCTCAAAAAGCCTGCAGGCTGCTTAGTCCTCCAAGGCTGGATTTTTAAAATCACACAGGAAAAGAACAAGTTATTCACTCTTTTTTAGTCTCTTTCTTTTTCTGTTTTTTTTTTTGTTTTGGTTTTTTTTTTTTTTTTTCTTTTTCTTTTTTTTTTTTTTTTTTTGCCTTTCCTTTTTTTGTGCTTTGGATATTACTGAACAAGGAGTCTCAGGGATTGACATGCTCGGACTTCACTGAATCAGGCTGCATCTGACAAACAATCTTGTCTACGTTTTGGTTTGCTAGAGATCAATTGGGATTTTTCTGATTCTATCTTCTTTTGAAAAAAGGATGCATGGAATAGAAAGAAGGTCTAAGTGCCTGTCTGAGACTATTTTACCAAACCTGGGATAAATGTTACTTCTCAAAGGTAAGTGCAAGATTTTTTCCCTACGTATGTATAAACTGTGTAGTTATAACATAAACTATATATAGATATGTACCAAAAACATTTTATAGACAGCTACCTCTGATGGCAAAAAATGTCTCAGTACTGCATCTTAAAGCATTGGAGAAATTTGTAACTTTATCTCCCTTTTCATGTTAGCTTAGGTAAGATTGTTCATGTAGAGTAATGGATCTCAGTTTGGTTTCTGCCTCTCAGGGTATGAAAAGACACTTAAAAACCAGTATTTTTTCAAGAGTCAATAGGAATTTTGTTATGATAGCCTTTAATCAGTGATGGAAAAATAATTTAAAGAAAGGATAGGGATTTGGTTTCTAATAAAGGAAGAATTGAGGAATAGAGTAAAGCTGTGAAAGCAATTTCAGCTTTCTGAGGAATTAGTAAATCCTACAAAGCTAAGGAAGAACTTTGCTGGACAGATCAACTCTGCTGTATATAAAACCAGAGAGTAAAAGTGAGGACCTTGGCAAATGTCATTTGAAGAAATAGAAGGCATAGGAAGAGCTAGAGAAGGGAAGGGAATGAGGGGTGTGGAGGGGCAGTGGGCACCCACTCCAGTGTCTGCTGTCACAGAGGCTGTTGTTCTTGGTGAGGCGATGCCACTGACAATGGATGTCCAGAACTGGCAAGGTGGGCATGTGGGGGACGGGGTACACAAACAGGTATATGCTCTGTCATGTCTGCCTGACGTCAGCAGACATATATGCTCCCAGCAAGATTAAATGTACTGAGAGTTGGGGTGGGGGAAGCATCTAAGTGGCAGCACAGTACAAGATACAGCAAAATGGAAATTGAATGTCTCTCTGATTTGCATGGACGTATGCACACGTTTGGGACACAACCAAGTGCATGACTGAATAAAAGAAAGGAACTAGTGGGGTAAAAGAAATTGGCAGTGAAGTCAACAAGTTTTAGTATATAAGTCACTGGAAATGTAAAATGGTCAGTGTGGTAGTGTATGTAAGAAAGGGTTCTTAAACTGGATAACTCCTACCTACACAGAAGAGACAAATAATGTTGATTTAAAGCAAGGATAATTTTCTCTTTTCAGACTGCCTGATCTAGTATTTTTGGGGAGGTGCCATGGAGATATTAAGAAAAATAAGGTTTATTTTCTATTCCATCTTTGGGATTACTATGACAGAAAAACTCTTTTGATGAGAAGAGGGAGGGGAACAGTAAGCATCATATCAGTCTATAAAGTCACAGTTAATTAAATTGATATCTCTAAACTTTATAATACAATGTTCAGCATGGGTAAGGCGAGCAGATGCAACACAATTGTTACAGGGATTTTCTGTTCCTCCAGAGAGAGGAAACATTGCCATGCAGGGGATCAATTTCTTATTGGACCTTGATGTGTACAGAGAGTGTACAAAGGCAAATGTAGGTTTGTGATGAGAAAGAAGAGAGACAAATAATTACTTCCACTCCTGCTGTGTTTCAAGTTGGTTGCAGTCCCCTTGTTTACAGCTTGCTCTGTGTCAGTGGTGAGTTTGCATTGCCCAGAGATCACCACTTGAGCACAACAGAGCACTTCTCGTATGCGCTCTGCTTGGAGCTGCTGTGTCACAGCAGCACGAAGAAGAGCTCCAGACCTTCCCTGAAACTGCTTCTAATTCTCAGGGAGAAAGGGGATGCAAAAAATAAACAATGCCAGGAGACAGGTAGCAAAAAATTCATGCTGAACCAAGCTATTTTAACACATGAAACCCAGCAAAGATCTGCATCACCTCTTGGATCAGCGACAGTGTCTGATCTGCTCTCCCCAGCACAGCTCTGCTTTCTTTAGGGACCAGGTGTGCCCCAGTATCTGGCTGTGCAGGGCACTGGCATGAAGGCAAGCTCGCCCCCCTTGGTCCATGATAAAGGGTAAGAAATGTGACCCAGCCTCTGAGCCCCTGTTTGCTTCCGTTCTCTCTGCCCCATGCTGCACTCATAGCTTCAGTGCTTCTTGTTTAAATTTACAATTGGGCCATTACTGACCATTTTTCCTAATGGGAAGTACAAATGGCATGTGTAGCTTTGCCCTGTAGCCTCCGCTTTGCCTGCTGCTCAGGTGGACCCAAGCTGACATCCCCCAGCAATCCTAGTCAAAGTGCTTCTGCTCCCCCTCTTTGCTGAGGAATCTGACTACTGACTCAAGGTTGCAATGTAACGATTAGAAACCCATCTGATCCACCCCCTCCCTCCACTTTTTTTTTTTTTTTTGGTTTGTTTTTTTGTACTTGTGGGCAAAAAGCAAAATGGGAGGCTGATTCGAAATTATCGAGGTTTAACTTGTAGTAGGCAGGAATATTCTTCAAGTGACAACTCCCTGCTGAAAAACCTATGGACTGAAAACCCTTGAGGCTGCATTTGCTACCCACCCTCACAGAGGTGAGGGAGGGGATGATGACTGTGCTGTTCACTCCCAAATCCCATTTTGCATTGCTAATGCATATCTGCCTTGACCTACAAAGATTACCTGTGGGAAAAGAGGGGTAATTTGTTCCAACTGTGTACTCAGTCTTCTTTTTTTCTGGCCTGAGCACTCAGCCTTTCTTTCTTCATATTTGTCCCAGTGTGCTGTCATGGGTTTGCTTTGTGGAAAGGCTAATTATCTTCTAGGTGCTGAACTGAAAAGCAGTAACACTCTTTTTGAAGGAAGACATCTGTGGCTCCTTCAAACCAGTCCAGATGACTCTGGAATTTACTGCCTGACACCAAATAGGCCATTGCTTGTATTCTCTCTTCCCTCTTGTCTTTTACCATGTAGAATTTGACTAGTTCTAGCAACTAATTCTAGCAACTAATTGTAGCAACTAAGGATCTCACCAAAGGGCTGGGATTTACTCTGCCAGTATCCACATGCCACATGTGCTTGGAAGGGGCTGAACAGCTCTCAGTTAGCAACTGAAACTTGTGACAAAAGACAGGGCTTCATCTGAGTGCACCGGAATAAAAACAACCCCCACAAATCACAAATGAGCATGATGCAGCATTGCAGTGAAGGGCCAGCTGTTACTCTCTGCCCAACCCAGCTCCACCTGAGATGCACAGAGGAAGAGGAAAGCCTGTAATGACAGTCCTGATTCTAGGAACTCAAACTACCTCCTGCATGAGAAATTGACAAACCTTGGCATGAAATTAACATATGTAAATTGACATATGTCATTAGAAGGCCCACAGTGATGTGACATGGAAAACTGGGGAAAGATTCTGTCATTTAGAAGTATTTCTGCATCCCTTTGATCAGCTATTCTCACCTTACTTCAGAATATTTATATGACATTTTTTCTGTTTTTTCTCTCTTCCTGTAATTCTCTTTGTCTTACCCACAATTTGGGTCTCTGATAATATCCTCATCTTTATGGAAAAACATTGGTGACAAATCCAGGATACCAACTTCAGCATATAAAATGAGCAGCAGCAGTAAAAGTCAGAAAACATCTTTTCAGTTAAAAAAAATGCTGATTTGAAAACATGGGAGAAAGTAAAAGATGTGCTGTCAGGATCTGCCCTCATGCAGAATCACTATTGACCTACATAGAAAGCAGAGCTGAGTGGGAGTTTTCCAGTATAAATGTTTTTTGTTTTTCACAGGAAAAAATATTTTTAACAGACAGAAACATGATTGGGAAATGATCAGTCTTACAAATTTCCTGACTAAAAAACTGTAGGAACAAAATTTCCAGAACACCTTACCTTACATTTTTTCTGGAAGATAAATTTTATTATTTCTTTCCAGTTCATGCATTTTGTATGAAAACTGAAAATAATTCATATGAAACTTGATCATAAAATCCCATTTTTCCAAAGACAAGCAAATCTATGAGTTGAACTGGAATTAAACATTTCTGGCTCATTAGAAGGCTTGCATACTTTCAGTTTGGGACAAGGAAACTGTAGGCATTGTCAGTTTGACTCAAAGAACCAGAAAACTTTTGACTGCCAAGCCTTACCTGAAAATCAAATTATTTCACCAAATAGGATTATTCTAGGGGTCTCTTGGCAACAAATGCTGTGAGATATCAAGGCCTCTGAGAGCTTGGTCTTGAAATAATTTCTCCAGCTATGGAAAACTTATGCCCTGAGAGGATATGGCAGCTAAATAACAGCAGGTAGGAGGGGATAGCTGCAGCAAGAGTATAAGCAGTACAATTGAGCATTTAGGAGGCTTCTGCTAATCACACCTCAAGAAGGAACAGGTATCTAATCCTCTGACAGATCTGCTGCCACTGTGGGGTTATGGAAAGAGGTGAGATAAGGAGAGGGTCCTAGAATAGCAGTAAATCCAGGGTCCTGGACAACGGTTGGTCAGAAGGTGAGAGGTAGGGCTGGTACATTGCAGTGCATAGCAAGACAGATTCTGAGCAGAACAGAAGCTGGATTAAGGATAAAATCAACAGAAAGTACATGATGGCTGAAAGCATCTTGTCTATTTTAATGGAGCTAATGTTGCACTGAAAATCTCTGGAAAACACACGTGTGGCACTGGTGTAGAAAATCACCAGTGTGACTCTTTTCCTGCAGCCAGAAGAGGAAGGTGAGAGTGTTGTATAGATCTTTATGTGCAGGACTAAGACAAATTGCTGCAGTTGTCCAGTTAGGATTGCAGAGTTTGAGCTGACTTGGCTGGGAGAAGGAAAGACTATGAAAAACCTAAATCTAATCAAGTCACATGGATTGTGGTGACCAGGCATGATTGAGATTGGAGGAAATACATGCATTGGTGAAGTAAGGAATTTTTCCTCCTCTGCCTTTAGAGGAGCAATTTGCTTTAACAGGCTGAGGAGCAAGGAGGCTCAAAATGGCCCCAGTTACCAAGAGGCTTTAGCCATTCCTTTGTCGTGTCTAAGCTCCTCAGAAAAGCTTCAGTATACATATTGGTCAGAATGTGTAATCCTCCTTTTGTCACAGGCCAAAGATAAAAACTAGGAATGGGAAAGGAAAAGAGGATGTCTTAAACGTGCCACATCCTCTGCTGCAGTGGCAGGATGGAGAGGCTGTGATTATCAGCAGGAGAGCAGCACCTGTATGGGTGCTTGAAAGGAAGAACTGGCTGTAGCAGGATTTATATTAGATCCCTCAGTTAACAGCCTTTAAAAAATCTATCTGCCCTTTCAGTACAGAATGAAAACAATGAGCAGTCTAATGGTAAAAGGAAAAGTCAAGAGAAAAAAGTGCCTGTCAGCATTCCTTGTCTGGTTTAAAAGTAGCCAACAACAAATGTCTTAGAGATAAATATCAAAACCTTCCCAATCATTTCGATAGATATTTAATCTCCTTCCCTTTGTGAATATTCCTGTGAATAGCTAAACACATGTGATATAGAAAGCTCTGCTTGGTTTGGGTGGGAAACAAGAAAACTAAACTAAGAAAGAAAAAGGCCAAACTGTATTGATAGAAAATAAATTATCTGGACTAGGACCATTTTGTTGATTTCCTAAACTGAGGAGTAGTTAGCATTTTGTATGACTTATCTTCAGTGTAAGTGAATGTTATCACTGCTGCTGGCAGATATTTACTGTATATTGGTTTTTAAATAAGGGTAAAACATTGATTACTTGCTCTCCAAACTACTGACTGCACTTTCTCCCTGTTGTCAGGTCAGATAACTTATCTCTTCTGGAAATGTTCAGTAGAAAAATGGGAAAATGTGTTTGTTCCCAGAAACTCTCATAAAGAAGAGGATCAAGTGTTTTTGGTTTTTGGTTTTTTTTTTTTTCTGGTTTGGAGTTTGTGTTTGTTTTTTGTTTTATTTTTTTAACTGCCTATAAACAAAATATCTTGTAATTATCCCTGAAAATTGACAAATTCCTCTGTGAAATATATGAGTATTCACTAATCCCATT
This sequence comes from Peucedramus taeniatus, assembly GCA_013400575.1. NCBI lineage: Eukaryota > Metazoa > Chordata > Aves > Passeriformes > Fringillidae > Peucedramus > Peucedramus taeniatus. The sequence goes on along the minus strand of WBNO01027151.1, from coordinate 79,422 downwards.
TCACATGACCAAGTAGCCCACTGAGCCATGAATTCTCCAGTTGACACCCATTTTGGAAGGACAGTGTGACCTTTCCTTATTAGTGCAGCTACATCTTCTGTTCACAGCTCCACAGATGCATTTTGACAGTGATACCTCCTTGAGATGAGGGGGAAGATTGTTCATGGACTTCATAATTCTACTCTGTGGCCAGGAGTCTCACAGAGAATGAGCTTTCCCCTGTCTGTGGTCTCCCATCACCCAATCCTGACTGGACCCAACGGGCCTCTGGCTGGTGGGAGAAGTTTCAGGGGCATTAATTAATAATGTTTTCTTTCTGATCCAGGCGTGGGTGACAGCAGTTTCCTGTGAACTGGAGAGAATTGGTCATACTGACAGAGAATCAGAGCAGAGAAGCTGAAGGGCAGCCTGATGGATATTCATGAGAGCAAATACCTTGAGAGTAAAGAGAGTAACATTGGGAGAAAAATTGAAGAAATTTGGGTAGGATGAGGGGGAAGACAGAAAGCCAAATCAGCTGTGGCAAAGCTAAGAAGATGTTTCAGTCTCTTCAGTTTTTTCTATGATGCTTTTTGCCACCGAGCCAGAGTACCGGGCTAGGCTAAAGACAGACTTATGATGTTTGTCACTGGTCACATTGTACATAGCTGATACGTCTCTCAGCCACTCAAGGTTGTTTTATTTTTTTACATCTAACCTCTTCTAGCCTTTTGGTGAACTTGAGAAAATGTAATCAAGTCCTTTGTGCATTGTTTCTGATGTCTCAGTCTTTCACGTCCCTGGATCCGTGAGTTGAGTGAAGAAGCTATTTTTTAAAATTTTTCCTCAGGACTGAACAAAAAGAGTTTCTTATCATCAGCTAATACTTATAACCACTCAATTCCTAGTAGAACCTAGCAACAAGCTTTCAAGTTAGTGTGAGAGACCCTCTAAAATATACCAGGTCTCTCTTATGATATCTTTTCCAGAGAGCGCGCAATTGATGGGCTGAGATCTTTCCCTTCTGTGCTGGATGTCTAATGGCTGCATTTCAGGCTCATCTTAGTGTTTTTATTTACCTCTTTTACAACTTTTTCATTTGTCTAATGCTATGAGCAGCAAAACAAAGGTCTGTGATGACCTTTGTCTGTGTCTCATGAAACCTCACTACATTTTGGATTGTGCCAAGAAAAAGAAGAAATCCATTCTCCTGTAAGAAGGCTGAGATAGGACATGGTGAATTTCTGTGCACTGGTGACTTCTATCCTATGTCAGTGTCCTACTGCAGAATGGAAAAATCAAGCCCTCGGGCCAAGTAACAGCTGCTGCAGTTCTTTCCAGCACAGCTCATTGATCTTGTCCTCTCATTTGATATATCCTGCTACTACCATGGTGCTGTAGTTAGCATTAAATCAGAGACATCATGTAGTGACCTCACTGAAACTGAGACCTAGTTGGGGTAGACTTTGCATGCAGATATACCAGTCCTTACACTACCATCTCACCACACAGTGGAGGAAGACCTGAGAACAAAGTCTTTGTTAGGCTGTGCTCTCTCTTTCTGTTTCTTACACAGGTTTTTTTGCTTATTATATGTGAGTCTAATCATGTTCACTTTAAGGAATTGCTTTCAACTTTTTTTTTTAATAGCAGGTGTTGTTTTATCATGAAATAGTGATGAGCTTAATACATTTGTTAAAACTACAGTATTCCACAAAAGTCCTGTTATAGAAACCAAGTATCTTTTAGGAAATCCTAAATAAAAAGCCTCCCAAGTTTAGTACATGATGTAATTTTCTCACAATCACTCCTCTATTTTCTTTATACTGACAAGTACATGAAGAGCAAAAATTAACTCTGCAGCCAGCTGTTCTTTCTAAATATGTCTTGTCTTGTTAGCTCAGGTAAAAGGCAAATTGCACTTTGAGACTTCATTTCTGCAGCAAATCAGGTCTGTTTCCAGAGAGGTGCTTCTTCAGTCACAGTATATCAAGATAGGAAGCCAGGGTGTGTTCCTGCCTCAAGCTGATTATACCATGTTTGCAGAGACTTTAGTCATAGGATGACAAAAGTATTTAAGAACAAAAGAACACAGTTTTAGACCTTTGCTTCCATTCCTTCCACTCCTGGTTAAATTTTCAAAGCCTTTCTAACATTTAAACAAAGCATTATCTGAGAGCTGTTTGGAAAGAATATGGGATCTTAGATTGTCATTCTCAGAATAATTTCCACTTTGTTTCAAAACAATCTCTCCTGTAGCTATAAATTTATTTTGTAACCTATTTTGTGCTCCTTTTATTGTTGCATCCTTTTGTTAAAAAATATTGTTTTTATTTCCGTAGTCTTTCCAGGAACAAGAAAAAAAACATTTACTTTGCCAACACACAGTTCTTTTTGTTTGATCATGTAATAGAATAACAGACATTGCTGAATGCTTATAGGCCAAGTAGTAAAATCATATTTACCTCACACAAGAAAACAGTATTTGAGCTTACTGGTAGGCCTTTGTAAATTGATACTCAAGAGAAACTTGATTCCTTAAAATTCTGTTGATAAATGTTAAGCTTTGGGTGACATTAACTGATATTGGTCACTGGGATTTCCATTAATTTTTCTGAGATTGTTTGGCTAGTGTGATACTCAAATGTCCATGCTTTCAGGTGTTTTAGTCATTCAGAGAAGCAGCAGTACTCTGGGATGAGAGAAAAAAAAATAACAATTAAATAATAACTAACTTTTTTTTGAAATTGATACTTCTAACCACCATTAAAAATTAATAAAAATAAAATGCAAGCTGTATCCCAGTTAGTGCATTTTAAAATTGATATCTAGTAAATCCTGGCATCTCACAGGGGAAAGGAATGGCAGTACCAGCCCCTTTGACGTACATGTGTATTAAAATATTTTCATTTATTTGCAAGAAATAAAAACTGAGGAAGGAAACATAACCTTTCAAATAAGGCTTTGGTTAAAGCCTTAAAGAGAAAGTAGACTTGCAAGAAACAGTCTGCGCAGGGCTTACTAAGGTTTACAAAAGCCCACAGTTGAGTGCAAAGAAAAAGGGAAAATTACTTTCAATTTGCTTAATTTTGGAAAGGGTTTTCCCCTTTTGTACATTATACATAAGGTCACTTCTAAAATGGAAATGCCAATTTGAAATCAAATGCCTGGATAATTATGTTTTTACTTCAGATTCAATAAATGTTTTTGGAAAGATGAAATGAGTCCAACTGAAACAAAAGATCTTTTTCCTGTTTAAATAAAAAAACAGCAAGTCAGCTCAAAAATGTATTTTTGATTATTTCTGACTCTTTTAATTCCATTTTTGAAATAATTAAACATATATGTATAATGTGTACATACGTACATGTGGCTAGATGCATTCTTGGTCATGGGTACAAACTTTGCTTTTCATTTCTGCCTTTGTAGCAGGAGATAATGGTAACAAATGTCAGAGACCTGACTTAGGCCTGGCAGTACTGATGTTTATGAAGTGTTTATAGACCAGTGAAGATAAAGCAGGAGAGCACCAGTGTCAACAAAAGGAAAGCACACATCCTAATGAGAGCTGGTGAAGAATTTCCAGTCAGGCTGGGATCTGCACAAGCTCAAGAAGTGGGCCGAGGTTTAACAGGACTAGGTGCTGGTGTTGCACCTGGATGGAGCAACCCTGGTATCAACAGGCTGGGGGATGAACGGATCAGAGCAGCCCTGGGAGAGGGACTTGGGGGTGCTGCTGGGTGAGAGGCTGGACATGAGCTTGAAATGTGCACTCACAGCCCACAAAGCCAAATATGTCCTGGGCAGCATCCTGACCCTCTGCTCTGCTCTGCTGAGAACCGATAGTACTGTGTCAGCTCTGGGGTTCCCAGCACAGCAAGGACATGGAGCTGTTGGAGAGCATCCACAGGAAGGTCACTAAGTTGGTTAGAGGATGGAGTGCCTCTCCTATGAGGAAAGATTGAGAGGACTGGGATTGTTCAGCCTGGAAAAGAGAAGGTTTCAGGATGACATGGCTGTGGTCTTTCAGTAACTGAAGGGAATCTACAAGATGGAGAGGGACTTTTTACAAGGCTAGGCAGTGACAGGACAATGGAGAATTGCTTCAAACAGAGTGAGGGCAGGTTTAGCTTAGATATTGGGAAAAAATTCTTCCCTGTGAGCATGGTGAAGCACTGGAACAGGTTCTCCAGAGTAGTAGTGGTTGCCCCATCCCTGGAAGTGTTCAATGGAGCTTTGTAAGTTTGGATGGGGCATTGAACAACCTGGTCTAGTGGAACCGTCTCTGTCCATGGCAGGGGGCTCGAAGCTAGCTGATCTCTAAGGTCCCTTCCAACCTAAACCATTCTATGATTCTATGAACTTTTTCCATTAGGGAATAGGCTTTTGTCCAAATTAGCTTCCTGAGTATGTTGTGGGAGGGGGGATGAGTATTATTCAACAATATCTTCATATGTTCTATCTTTTAAAATATTTTTGGCTGGAATGTTTATGAGTTTTGTTTCTAAATGAAGTTGAACTTTATATCATGTTTAAAGCTTTAATGTGGCATTTTGTGCTATTTTTCCAGAAAATAATTTCTTATATTTTCAGGAAAGCAGATATTCTTCAAATTTTAATGAGACAGTCTATATAAGTCAAATTTTTTTCTCAATTTCTGATAAAATTATGCTTACTTAACATAATTCTTCTAAACAATATTTCTAACCTATTTCTAAACAATAATTCTTAACATTTACTGATAGCCATACACCACGTCTTTTTGCAGAATTTTTTGGTTTTACCTTTTTCATTTTTTTTGCTTTCTTGTCCTGGTAGGTCTGTTCTTTGTGGATGGTTATGCACAAATGGAACAGATAGTTCAAAGGCTTCTCCAAATATAACAGGCTGTAAAAATGCTGAGTTTACTTTAAGGTTCATAGGACAGGAAATATGAAGGTAAAATGGCAAGGAACATGTGGTATTTGAGTGGGAGACTTGTACCAAGGCAAAGCAGACCATCACAATTCTGAACTAACCTCTGAAATATAATGTGTGCAGAAGCAATGGGGGCTGAGACGGGACACAAGTGCTCATAAATGAATTAAGAAGGAGTTTACTGTCAATGCTCTGTGATAACTAAAAAGAAGAGGAACCAGCTGAGAAATGTAAGTTTCCTGTGGTAGAGGAGCCACCTGCAGCAGCTCAATACCCTTCATATTAAAAATGGATGGTCCATGGTTCATATTCTCCTATGTGTAAAAGTGAACCTGTACCGACTTCACTTTTAAATGTGTTAGGGACTATTATTAACATGGGATTCATCATTGTAAGCCATGGAAAAGGGGAATGAGGGGATCCTGACAGTTTATATCAAAATCTTCCTAGAGTGCAGAGCTTTTGGAGACTGTATGTTGGCATGCTGACACTGCAGTGAACACTCCCTTTGCTTTTAGCATATCTTCCACTCAGAACTCTGAGGAAATGAATTGGTCCTTGGTGCTTTCCATGTAAATTGGGGTAGAGTTACTATTCCTTTACTGGGAAAATTAGCACATGGGTTTTGGTTTAAACTGCTCTGTGTTCACAGAGTTCCTAGAGCAGAGTTGTTGGTCGGGTCAGCCATCAAACTGGCTTTTGTCATTCTGCTGAGGCTCAGGCAAAGGTGAGGTAGTGCAAAACCAGAGGAATGGAAAACAGATCAAAATCCCAGAGCTGTGCTGCAGCAGCAACTGAGTGATCTGTGCCTACATGAGTAAGCCCATTGGAGAGCTTCATTAAGGCTTTTCATTTCAGCAAGACTGTTATGAAAACAGTACTCAAATAGCAAGCCTTAGCTAAAGTAGGAGCCACTGAACTCTTTTGTACAATTTTTGCATGCTCTAATAGAGTTGAAGAAAGTAGTCACCACATGCATTATCTTCCTGCTTATTTTTGCTATGTTTATTTAATAGTCATTTGGGAGGCATATGGATATACCAGCAACTGGAATTAAAAAAAAAAAAGCAAAAACAACAACAACAAAAAAACCAAGCAGAAATAGCTATACTAGCTATACTTTCCATCTCGCTTGGGATGCTAGCAATCATCTAAGCATACATCCAGGCAAACCACTCTTACTCATGTATATTTTACTTATTATCATGAATTGGCATACTAAATTACTGATGAAATTCACACTAGGAGAAATTCAAGTGATATAATTATTTTACTCCAGTGATGGACTGAAACGTTTTATTCATATTACACATACATTTTTTCTGCTTTAATTATGCTACACCTAAGATTTATTTGGCCTTTTAATTTTTAGGGCTCCTTATTTCAGCTGAAGTTCTGAAGGGTGTAATTTATGTAACCTCATGGCTGACTTATTCCTTTAGTTGTCAGATGAAGAGACCAAGAACTTTTCACCTCTCTCTCCTCATTGTGCAGGTAAATATAACCTCAGCCTCTTGTAGTGAAAACTGTCAATCTAGCAAAATCAGAAAGCTCAGGTGACCTAAGATCATTGATCTAGTTATTCATAGAGGAAATATGCAAACTGCTCATAAAGGGTTCATATGAAAAAAAAAAAGAAGTAGAATTTATACTTTAGAATATTTATAGTTACTTATGTAAATGCAGAAAAAAAAAACCAACCTAATTCCCTTGATCAAAGCTTTTCTTACCACTTTTACAGGACAGCCTTTAAGCCTACACTGAGAGACAACCAAAAAAAATGCCATCAAACCCAATGAAGTTCTGCATTGCAGCTGTTGATCACCCATTTTACATTTGGTGCAGTTTGTCTGGATCACAATTAGTCCCTCCTACTATAGACTGCAATCCTGTCTCAGCTGTCCAAACCTCAGTTACCCAAAACAGGATAGTAGTCCTCTGTGTCTGTTAGCTGCACTGATAATTCCCATAATTACTTGGACATGCTTCATCTCCCATGACATTCAATTGAATGAAGATGCACTGCCTGTTAAAAACTTCATTTTAATGTCTCACTCTAATTCCCCCCATAATACATTCAGCAGCAGCATGTTTATTTGTTCTTCTTGATGTGAAAGCTTCTAATATATGACTACAGCAGAGACAAAAACAACAATAAATATTCAAAAATCACCAGTGGGATTAGCACACATAATCCATAAGAGAAGTAAGAAGAGCAGTAGTTATTAAATATAGATGGTTTACTCACTGCATCATCAATAAACATATGATTTGTGATTTCCTAAGACTTTTTAGGTGATGATTCATTCATGATTTTATTTAATTTACTGTATAATGAAGCAGAATAGCAGAAGGAAGAGATTTTAGCTGATGCCAGAAACATCTCCGTATTTGGTGAGATGTCTTCCTGTACTTTCTAGCTCAAGAAATTTAAGTTTAGGGGTCTAGAGCCTGCAAGACTACTGAATATCCCCAGAAAGTGTTGTGTGAGCTTTTCTTTGGTGGTACAAAGTGGTACTGCTCTGTAGGTACTGCAGATGGTTATCCAGTGACAGTAAATCAGCCATTAACTTTGGTGACAACCAGATGATAACAGAGATCCACCAGTACAATTCTGTGTCCACAACAGCCCATTTTGAAGCAGCTTCAGCTGTTAAAAGTCTTTGGTGCTCTTATCAATGCACAGTTCTGGTCCTAGAAGATGAACTGAAAAAAATGCAGAGAAGGAGAGCATGGATGGATAGATGGATGGATGGATGGATGGATAAGGTTTTAAACAAAGAATTATTGGATACTGCACCTTGGAAGGAATTTACCCTAGTCTGATATGACAAAGATGTCTAAGACCATGAAAAATATTTTTGTTCCATTTCTCTTCCAATACAAGTCTTACAGGACAACAGATTAAACTGGCAAGTGACAGGTCCAGAATAAAAAATAATGAAGCATTGCTTATCTTGGGATAGTGAAAAGCTGTGAAACCCTTTTCTGCAGGATTCAGGGATTTCTAATTGTTTGCTTTGATTTATACACCATTTGGAGAACTAAACAAGAGAAAAACATGGTGTTTTTTGATACACAAAGACATTATTTTCAGCTAACAATGTTAGCTGCACCACAAGCAGCTAAGAAGCTGAGAGAGGGTATTCTAGGAAATTATCAACAAAGGCTTGCATTGCTTTTAAGTTTTTTTTATTGTTTTCCCTATTAGCTAGTGGCAGAGACAAGATAGTGGGCTGGATATACCATAGATGTGACATGATTCAGATTTGTTCAGACTGATTTGAATCAAGATAGTGATTCCTATAGTGCTCATGGCACAGAAGGATGCTGTGTTTGGCTGAGTCCACAGCTGTGCACCAGCAGGGTGCAAAGAGGTGCAAATTACTCAGTGCTTGCACGTGTAGGCAGAAGCAGGGATCTTCTACCAGGATATGGAGTTAAAGCTTCACTGCTGAATTCACTAAGTTATTAGCACCCAGGATTCTGAAACTATGCTGATATAATCATGGTCTCTGGCTCAAAAATTTCAGATGGCTTTTATAGTGTTTCACTCCCAGTCAGGTGAAAATTGTTCTCTCTGTACTTTGGGCTTCTTCAATAGTTGCAGTGTCTGGCTGTGTTGGTGTGAGCATGAGGAAGTTGCTGCTGAGCTCTGGCAGCTGAAACAGGTAGGCATTCTTCTACTAATTGAGAAAAAAGGTTTAAATGGTATTATGGGCCTCTTAAGCTGGTAAAAGGAGAAGGAATATTCTTTTTCTCTCTTGTGAAACTGTTCTAGAAGTTTAATAATGATAACATCTGAGTGAATAGACAAGAGATCACTTGGAAGACTGTGGTTTCTGATGGTGCAGGAGCTCTTGCATATGGTGCTCAATCCCTATAACAAGTTAGAAGGTATGGCAAATAGGGAAAATTCTTTCAAGTAAACATCTGACTGATAAACAGATATGGTTTCTTTAAATTTTATTGATTTGATTTATGATTTTTGGTATGCATTTAGTATCTGGCTGACCTGAGTTTCATATGGGTGGAATTATTCACTGGCACCTGCCTTGCATTACCAAGGAATTTTTTGTTTGTGCTGGTGGAGGATCCTTCAGAGGAGAGTTTTCAGATAGACAAAAATAGGGGGAAGCCTCTAAACCAAGACAAAATAGGATGGGGGGCAGGGAGACTAAAGAACTATCAACAAGATAACTGTTGACAGAAGAGCTCATTTCTTTCTAGGCCAGTGTATTTTTTTTTTTGTTAAATTTCTTTAGTGATAAACCACAGATAGAATTCTCAAGACCCAGTACATCAGAAGGCTGTTATACAGAAGAAATATATTAAATGTGTTATAAATTATATATTAAAATATGTCTTTATTTCCACTATTTTTTCTTAGGCTAAATTTTAAAACCTTTATTCAGGTGTTGTCAAAATACTCTGAAAACCTAAGGAAATCCTGAGTTATTTTAGGAAATAGTTGGGTCCTAGGAGGGGATTGTTTAGCCAGAATTCTCCAGTCTGTTCTGTGTGTTTTAAATAATAAATAAATGAATTTGTGAGGCTTCCTTCTTGGATAGACTCATAGGCCATTGGGTTGACCATTGGGTTTTGGTCTGCAATATAAGAAATTATGACTGCATTGCCTTTCTTCCTTGGATCACCCCATTCAATTCTACCCTATACTCTATTGTTGTCTCTCTCTCTCTCTCTTTTTTTTTAATCAGAATATCTACATTTGTGCTCTGCGGTAGGATTAAATGAAACTTACCCCAAGAGAAAACTGCACTGATTCTTTTTCTAATACAACCATTTACAGAAGTGCTAATGTGTCCTAGGAAACATGAAGGCACTGTACTGTTTTTAGAAATTGTTCTACAGAGTTATCATATTTTTCCCTTTTTTTTTCTTTCCTGCTCAATATTTCAAGAACTATCTTTAGACTGAACAGAAAGAAAAGCTTTATTGACAGCAAGATTCATTAGACTGTGAAATAAGTCTCCTAAGGAAAGTTGATAAAAACTTTGAGACTTTAAAAGTAGATTATTGGGTGCAAGGGAACTCAAACCTTTTAATGTACTGCGTGAGATAAGAAATGTGTTAGAAGAGAGAAGATAGACTAACTGGCTTGATAAGGCCATCTTTTGATGTGTAGTTTCTATAGTTATTTGCACAGAAACACTAGCATTTCTAATTAACTGCTCATCTGCTTTGTGTACTTACAGCTTACCAGCTATAGTCAAATCCCATCTGTCACTTGAGGACAATTAAGTGGGCTTAGAAGCATCATTTTATGACAGCACCTGGCCAGGAGGAGATAGTCCAGATGGACAGCATGGGAATCAGGAGACATCTAGGTGAGGAAGGAGAGGAGGCTGTCTTCAGCAGGCAGTTACAAGTGGCTAGAAGCCTGTTCATATAAAGCAAAGAAAACCTGTTCTGGAGTGGCACTGATAGGAGCACACAAAACTCATGCATGTGATTCCAGGACCAGTGCAAGAGCTGTGTGGTTTTCTTCAGACTGTTAAGGTTTCTGTCTTCAATTTTGTATGAATTTTGACACCATAGACCATGGAAAATTGCAAGAGCTGACCAAAACCCAAAAAATGGCATGAACAATATTGTAGATGAGGAAGAGATGATATAACCTATGTTATTAAACGAGACCCAAAGGCTGGAATAGGGGTAGGGTCAGGGTCAGTGGTGCTGCAGCACAGGTGTATGACACTGTCTCGTCGTTCTGCTTGGGACATGGTCCTGGGGAGTGAGCAACTGCATCAATAAATAACCAGGACCGAATTTTCATGGTGTTTTCATGGCTCTCACTTTGTGCATTTTCATTCAGGCTGCTCTTGCTGTCTGCTGCTTGTGGCTTGTGATGTGGTCCTTTCATTTGAGTAAGAAAACATGTGGTGAATAATTATATTTTTCCTTAAATATAATGTTTGCTCAAAACTCTTCAAATGGTGTCGATGGCCCTTTAGAGGCCATTTTCCAAGCTTACAGCCCTGTGCTTGGCTAATGAGGTAATGATAGTGCCTCAATTATATGCTGCAAGTGAGGACGAAGCCTTTAACTACCATTCAGCTTCAGAATTACTGCTGTAATTTTAAAAGTATCTACCCTCCTTTCTCTTTAAGCAAAATCATCCACCCCATTTGTCAAGATAATGATATCCATGGCCAAGCAGGACCTCTCCTTATAGTGATAGCTTCCTTCAGAGGGATGCCATTAACAGCCTCATTTTGTATCACCTGAATTCATATAGTTTAATTTATGTCAATTCTTTTTTTTTTTTTTTCTCTTATGCATGACCAGGAGACTGGAAGAAGGGCGATTGTGCCATATCAGCTTTTGTGCTTATATTTCCCAGTAAAGATTTTACAGATATATATCTATATATATATATACACACACACAGAGAAAAATTTATATATATATATATATATATGTCTTTTATCTCTAAGTAGATATACATGGAAGAGAGATTTGCTCCTTGTTAAGCAAAAAAAAAAGGACTTTAACTTTTCCTGGTAGTAAATTTTGCAAGTCCTGGCATGGTGATAAGTTGCAGTGGGCTCTGTGGTGCCTTCTGGTGGGGCTGTACTCAGGCCAGAAGGACACATCAGTAAAACTTTGTGGCAAATGGACTCTGTTTCCCCTCTGTGGGAAAACAGACAAATGTCTGAATTCTCTGCTCTTGCTTGCACATGTCAATGGGGAAAGGTTTCAAATAAAACCACTTCTCTTTTGTAGAGCTGAGGGGTCTTGTAAGGTGGCTCTGAAGAAACAGTAGATAATACTAAATCTTGTTAACCATAAGCATTCAGAAATCATCACTCTGAACATCAGATGAGAGAGTTTAGTGTGACATAATCTACCTTTTGTAACACTGCCTATTTTTAGGCTCCCTTCTCCAATTTCTAAACTATTGTAGACCATCTTTTAAAAAAATAAAAATTTTCCTAACCACGTAATTCCAGGAGCCCTGTGCTCCCATGTGTTCTTGTGTCCATGGTTCCTGTGCAGGTGGATAAAGGACCATTTAATATTATTTACACTTTGTCCATTTCAAACTGAATCAAAACAGTTTCTCAAAACAAGGCTGCACAAGATTTCTATATATATATATACACACACACAGAGAAAAATTTATGTGGGGGTTTTGTTGTTTGGGTTTTTTTCACTATGGTATTTAAAATATACTTTTAAAAGTTGTTGCTTACGTATTCTGAGAGCCAGACTTGAGCATCAGTTTACCTGTTTGTTCAGGAAAACCATGACATAGAATGGATTCCTGCAGAGAGAGGGACTCATTTGCCTAATCCTGCTGATCAAGACAAGAAAGATGAAATAAAAGTCAGCAATGTAACAGGTAGAAAAACAAATTAAAATACTTTCATTCTTGCCCAAGCAAAAGGATTTGTGTAAGGAATATAGGAGAAAATGTTGAAGAGAATTTTATTTAAACTGGACTCTTCACAATATAAAAGACATACCTGAACTGATTTTTCTCAACCACCAAAGTCATATCTTTCAAACCTGTACATCACTTTCCAAATTTAAAAATACTTTTTTCTTCTTCCATCCTTCCCTGCTAATTTGAGGCTCTAAGGTCTTTCACAGCCCTGCATGAGGAATGTCATATGTGTTTTAATAATTTATTTTTAGTTCTCTTCTCTCTCTAGTACAGAGATTCTATCAAAACCAAAATCAGTTTTGATGCCTGTATCTGACACAAGCACAGCCTGAGACAAAGTAGTGAATAACTGGGAAGAATAATCAGGCGTACTTTGGCATATTAGATACCTAGTTTCAAATGACTGTGATTACACTTTTCTCCCATTACTTTTGTCACTAACATAACACCAAGCACATTTCCTTCAAAAAATAAATTTTGAGCCTATTAGAGAGAACATGTTAAGGTCAGATTTTTCAAATGTACTCAGCATACTGAATACAGATGGGATGCTAAGTGCTCTGGTGTTTCGTGGGTTGTTTTTTGTTTCCTTTTTTTAAAATGATCCCTCAATAGGATTTATGGGCATAAAATGACTTTCAAAATTCAGCTGCTATGTAAATTCTCAGGTCTGCAATAGCTTAATAGGTTATTAACAACCTTTTTACATTTTGGAAAAAGCACATTGGCTGTAGGATTTTAAGGCATATTGCCAACTGGCCAAATTCTGTTCTCATTGAAATCAGTGAAAATAATTTTATCTCAAATTATGTGGATTTTTGGTCCTGCTTGTCTTCTTTACCATTTGTCCATAGGTATATGTTTTCGAACAAACTTCACTTGAGCTCACAGAGGACACACTGTTTCCTGTTTTCAGCTTTAGCTGAACAGAGGCAGAAAAGATAAAAGATTTAGTTTATGAACTATTGATATGTTGCCTAAATCTGGCTTAGCACAGTATGTGAAATCTGCCTCAGGACAGGTCCCAGCTCTTTGCTCCTGTGCTGTGGGCAGATCAGACACGTGATGCCCAGTGACTCACACCTGCCAACACATGTACTAATTGTGGCTTTTCCATAAACCTAAACAAGCATCTAGGGGTTAGATGGCTGTATAGGGTTTTCCATATGCAGTCCTTTATGGCTGTTGAAGAGGAATGCACTTTCATGCAGCTGTGCTCAGCTTTAGTAGATGAAGCACTCAGTAAGGTAGATATCAATAGTAAGCATGATGAGCTATGTCTCAGAACTTTCTAAGTCTTTTGATTCATCCACAAGAGTCACCAGATGACAATATGTGAATGTCTAAAATACAGGCCTCAAAAATGAGATCAAAACCACTGCTAGCCATGGTTGTCATTGTGGATAAAAAACACAGGGGTTGTTCAGTGCGCAAAAGCTCTTCCTCTCTATTTTAACTTTGCATCCTTACCTTATTTTTGCCCCACTGGTTTCATTTGAGAAAAAATAATTCCATATCAATTGCTTCTGAAACTTTTACCTACAGCTCAGACACTGTGTAGCTCTACACTATGGCCATTTCCCTTTAAATTACTTGCTTTTTTCATTGTGAAACAACTTGTCCCTGGGACTGTTTTTGTACCACAGGCAGAGGAATGGACCAGTGACTAACTGATTCACTCTCTAAGACATCATGTATTTCACATTGTATCCATCTGTGCTATGATGATATCCTTCTTCATTTGATTATGTTCCTTGAACTCTCTAAATGCTAATTTAGGAAATTATTTGCTTGGCATTTTTGAAGCTTTTGTGTTGTTGTTATCGCTAATATTTGTAGCATAAGGAGATATTTGGAATCTTTTGGTTTGTTTGTTTGGTTTTTTTCTCCATTTATGAAAAGACTTTTATTTTTAACAGATGAACTTAGGATAAAATATCCTAGCACATCACTGCTTTCTGGTACTGTTATGGTAAATTAATATGTAATTCCTTGACTTATGACAAGCTAATACAAATCTATATGGTTTTTCTCCACCTCTTTTAACCTCCTACATTCTTAGAGAATATGTTGAGAATACCACCCATAGCAAAGGATCAGTGTAAAGCATCTGTTGCAAATTATCCAGCTGAGATTGATTGATTTTTCAATTTACACATTTAACTCTCTTGGTTTAGATTTCAACCTAGACCTCAACTGAATTTCAATAATGACACATGCCAGACTTACATGCTAGAGAGCTGCTGAAATTCAATGGATCCAACATTGGTAGTTAATAGATATTTAGGCACTGGTTGACCTTGCACCTTTCTAATAAACCTCTAGCAAACTAATAGGTTGAGACATAAAGAACCCTTCTGAAATGTCCTTTGTGGATTAAGCTTCCAGGGGTGGCAGGCGCTGAAGTTTGCAACCTTCCCATGTTTGAAGGTGTCTTGTTTTGGAACTCCCTGTGCTTCTGAGGTCTGCAGCAATCCTTCTAGGATTGTTTAAACAGGATTTATAGCCAAGCAGTAAACCAAACTAGCAGTAAAAATTCTTAAATTATTGTGCTAGGCAGTCTTCTAAGCTGTACTGTAAAAGTAATCACTTTTACTTATGCATCTTGATTTATTGTTTCTGAAAGAAACCCTGTACTCTGGTAGCATTTTAGTCAACTACTTTTGTTGTTGCAAAAACTGCATTTTACCTAGTTTTCTTCCTCTATTTCTTTCAGTATCTTCTGCTATGTGAAGGGAAATCTCATTCAGCTCAATAAAGTTACTAAGATAAACAAGTAGGAAATCCAGCTGTGACCGTATCATTTGGAGGAAGGGATGAAGGTTCTTTGTAAGCTAACCAAGTTCCAACACTTATAAGCTAACAATGTTCCACACATCAGTTGGAACATTGGATACTTGACCAGCAAGATAGTTTTCAAGTTTGAAATCTGTTTCTGTTCCAAATGGAAATATGAAAAAGTAATTTCTTACCACTTCTGTGAAATGTTTGTAGAGGGGCCAGAAAGAGACATGGTAATGTGGGTAGCAAGAAGTCTAGCCATACAAAGCAGTTGCAGAAAATTTAGAGTATCAGAACCCTTTTTTTGTTCTGTTTTGTTTGTTTGTCTGTTTGTTTTTTCTCCTTTTTCTTTTTTTTTGTTTGTTTGTTTATTTTGTTTCTGTGTCCAATGAAAATTTAGAAACATGGACCTTTCTTTCACAGACTATAGACTCTGTGTCTGATTTTCTCTACCCAAAAGAGACAAGGTGACCTGAGCGTAGAGCTTTCACTGCTATGTTATGAAACTGCAAAGCCTGATGAATAGGCAACTGCAGTTTGTTTACAGAATTGTGGCACAGAAAGTCACCCTGACTTTGAAACTGAGCCGAGATCCATACATTGAATAGCAGATCTGAGTAGCATTGCTGCAAACCATAGTGCAAGGACTCAAGGGGCACGTTTCCCCTGAGATTACAGGTAATTTTTATGTTTCTGACTTTCTGTTAAACAAGAAACCTGCATTTACAAGTTAGTTCACAGTGAAACGAAAAGCTTATTACCTGTGGGACCATTGAATCTGAGGAATATTCAATCCATGTTGCCAGTGAATGCCCAATCTCAGTTACTGGCTGCAGAGCCAGGAAAATGAGACTTTACCAAAGCACCAAGTCAGTAAAAGAAGAGCTGTCACATTGCAGGAAGTCTGTGTCTCCACAACCTCAGGAGAGAAGGGAAGTGAGATGAGCACACAGCAGGATTTCTCTCTTACTCATCTTCTCAGGAACATGAACACAGATGACCATTGACTCACTGACTCACGGGGCAGCAAAGCCCTGGGGAGGTGCCGTCACCGATGCAAGATACTGCTGCCTCCCTTGCAATGGGTATCTTGCTTTTTCAGTTTTCTGCAGTTTGTTGGGACCTGAGCCTTCCTTGATGTACTGCATTCCAGCAGATGCCTTTGTTTCCTGTAGCACATATTTCCTTTACATTGTCTTATGCTGCCCTGCCTATACCGTGTAAGCAAAGAGTAAATCCTTTGTAAGTGACTACATGACAAGCACAAGACAGACACAGGAGACACTGTCCTATTCTTGTGACTGAGAAGGGATTTAAGCTCTCTACAATGTGTCACAAAAGATTTCATGCAGTGGTTGGTGTTGCATTATTTGTAACCAGAAAAAACCGTGACAAAGACAGTTAAACTCTGTATCTGTTTTTATCAGGTGGATTCATGTTTTGTGATGAAGACCAGGGAGACAAAAAGAGTCTTATGGCAATAGTGCTGCATGTCATGCTTTTATAATATTTATCTATAAACAGAGACCTTCATTTGAATTGGGCAATTGTGATAAAGCAACAGAGAGTTGCAGTGAAATATCCATATTTTTGGTTATGGGTTTAGGTTTTTTGGGTAAATTATTCCTCCAGTTTCTGCTTTGAGGAAGATTCATTCTCTCCTAATTTGGTAATGATGCATTCAATTTTTAGCTTGGTAAATCATGTAACAGATTGGTTTCATTTCACAAAAGAACAAGGAAAGGAGTACAGGCTTAAAGGACAGATAAAATGTCCTATGTCTCCTGTTATACTTAATTCAAGTAAACCTAAAACTTCAATTATGGCTCAACAATGGTTGAATAAGTCTTTCCTTTCCCCAAGTCCCAGCAGGTATCCTGCTTGCTGGTAGCAATTCCTGAATCTCACTAGAGCAGATAATTTGAGCTAAATCATATATTGCCTCCTCATCTCATGTTCAGAAGGCGAGGAGGTTTTCTGAGGTGTTTCTGATATATGTGTTTCCCTGAGGTTGTGAACACTAATTACAGAAGTGAGTCAGAGTCCATGGAAAGGGAGTTTTCTGCTAGATAAACTTCTACAGTGTGATTTCACTGCAGGTCAAAGAGTGACTTCTGTCAGGAAGGAGAAACAGTATTAACTTTAAAGGGGGCCCTCAGAGTTAAGGGCAAAAGGCAGCAGTACTAAATTACAAACAAACAAACTGGGCTAGATACCTTCTTGCCCTGCAGAGCAATTTTGTGATTTCAGAAATCTTCTTCTTGGTCCCATGAGGAGCGATGAGATACCAAACTTGGGTGCTCAGTTGGAATGCTGTAGAAAACTTTGTTCCCTGTGATGTAGAGCAGGAACATGAACTCCTGTTTCCTATCTTCAGGCAAGGTTTCCTACCTTCCTACCTACTCCCGTTTCCTACCTTCCCTGTCATCTCCTGGCTACTTGAAGTTTGCTTATGTTTGTTTTTACTGCATATGCACATTAAAAATGGGCAGATGTCCAGGCTGGTGAGAGCAAGTGAGTGAGCACGACCAGCAAGAGCTGCTTTTCTGGCAACATGTCTGAGGTGGGAAGAGCAGGTCTCCTACCTTAGGTAAATGACAGTCTGAACTGTCAGGTAACTAAAGAGCTCTGGGCTGGCTTTTTATTCCACTCTCTGTGGCTTACAACAGAGTAAGTGGAGAGATTTGCTGCTCTGTTTTATCACTAGCCTCTCCCAAAAGGAACAAACAGCCTGGCTATCTGTGGAGGGAGAATTTACCTTATATGGATGGTGTGAAATTGGCTGGAAGCTGTCACATTGAAATGTTAGAGAAGGTCTCAGTATGTTCTACTTGAAGTAACACCTGTCCCTTTAAAAGTGGAATGTTTGCAAAGACATTTAAACCCATACATTATGAAGAAAAAAAAATCCTGTTGCATTTAATGAAATATTCAAGCCTGCCTTCTTTTTTTCTCTTTGTTGAAATCCCTGCGCCCCAAAAAACCCATTTCAGCTTGAAAAATCTCGTTCCAAATAAGAAATACTTTGGGAGAACAAAATTAACTAGTGAGAACCTATTATCTACACATCTGTAGCTGTGTAATCACACTTCAGATGATTGACTGTCATTTCCATGTCTCTACAGGAAGACTACGTCTTTTCTTTCCATAAGTAAAACCAAAACTAATGCTATCAGAAGTTTTATGCTTTACAAATCTGAAGTCTAAAGTTCTCTTGCAGTAGAGCACTGTAGACAAGATCTGAAATGATATGTCCTTAAAAAGGGGAAATGTTTATTTGGGAGAAATAAGCACATCATTGTGGCTTTCTGTTGCATTGCAGTACTACTTGGAACAAACAAAAAAATTTTTGGCATTAAGTTTTTGTTCACCACAAACAGTAAGAATTAATTTTGAAATCTTCTTCATGAGTTCTGGTTCTTTATAAGCTTTTTCAAGACTTATCTGGGTTTATTTAGCTAATATGACAGTATGAAATTTCTACGTTCACATCTCCTCTCTGACAGAGGGAGCAGAGGGAGATGGATGAGGAAATGCATTGGAATTTTTGTTTTCCAATTCAAAGCCAACAACTTTGACTAACTGGCCTGAAAATATATATGTTTGTGGAAATGAAGGTGTAAATTTGGTTTAATCAATTATGACTTACTTAGACCATCTGTAGGTGTGGAGGGAGAAAAAAGAAGAAAAAATTCCAGACAACAAGAACAAAAAAAAAAAAAAAAAAAAAAAAAAAAAAAATCTTAAAATACTACCTTTATTCTGCTCCTGTTGTGGAAAACCATTCTGCTACTAAGTAAAGCAAATGCTGCACAAACTTCTAGCTACTACGACTTTTATTGTTATTTGACCGATGGATGTGCTTGTTTTTAATGGTCCTGTTTTGCCTTGATTATCTGCATCTTGTCACTTCTGGCTGAGCACACAGAACATGTTGGCACACTTCAATGCAGACTACCTGTCAGTAGGAATATGCTTACAAACACTAATGTTGGAGCTGGAGTTAGCATATTTTTTATGACTTGATTGAAGCATAGAATTGCTTTCTAAGTCCTAACTAGTGAACTAACTAGTTTCTACAGCAAGTATCTTAGCATGAGGGGAGCTCCTAACATCCTTTTAGGAACACACTATGTAAAGCATGTGATGATTGAGTTCAGCCTTGGTCATTAATGGGTCCCTCCTCCTTCTTGCCGACACCTTCTTAGACAGAAGTTAATTTGTTTTTTTGCAAAGAACTGAGACTAACCCCAGGTTTCTGGACATTGTTCCTCTGCTTAGTAATGTGGCACCTGTTTATGCCCATGTGCTATTATTTTGTGCTGTGGGTTTTGGTGGTGCTACCAACAAAATTCTCAGGGCTGACTTTAGGCTTAGGCAGTTGCCAGCAAAATGACTGCGAGGCAAAAGACTAGCTTGTGATTCTCTGTGCTGTTCTGACCATGCTTAGGAGCCTGGAAAACTGAGCCTCAAAACAGGCTTATGCTACAGAAATACAGGAACCATCCTTCTCTCTTGAAAGCAGCAAATTCTACTCTCTTGATCTCTCCTCTTTTTCTGTCTCTTATCTTTATCTTGTTTCTTTCCATAGCTGGAGTTATGTATCCCTGTTAGAGGCTAAAGTTTTCATCCTTGGAAAAGTTAAATTCTCACTGCATTTCTCAAAAGCTTTGAGATGGTCTCATCTGTCACTGTATATCTGGATTTCTCTACCCTACTTACATAGCTCTGCAGTTCTGAGAGTTATGGGTGCACTGTAGCAAATGATTTGCTTTCCCACATCCCTTCACAGAAGAATGAGTGGGTTTTTTCTTCGTGTAGCATTCAGCCCCTGTGAAAGCATCCATATTTTTATGTTCCCAAAACATCCAAGGACTGATGGTGACTTTACCTTGATCTACCTCACCTTTCTTGTCTCTGTGCCCTTTCTGAATGGACAGCACAAAAAGCTCTGCATGTGGGGAAGGCATGGGTTTTGCACATACAGCATGAATATTACCAATTGCACACAGAGTGGATTTTTTCATCCCAGAAGAATGAGGGAGGACCTAACACTGTGTTAAATGGAGTGCAGAAATAGACACTGGTGACTCCATAACACAACTCCCCCTCTGCAGGAGCACATCATGCCTGAGCAGCATGAAGGGAATGGTGACAGCAGGCAAGTCCCTGCACAGGGATTCTCTGGATTTTGGAGTGGTGTGGGAGCACCTCCATTCTGGAGCAGAACAGCTGTTTCATAGTGTCCAAACAGCAGTAGACCAATCAGAAGAAGTGCCAATCTCATGGAAAACTTGGAAAAAGTTCGGCCAGCTTTCTGCATTCAATGTTGTGGCTCTTAAAAGAGAGCTGTAAGTGACGCACATGATTGTTTTGTGGGTTCTCTGTCTGCTGCCAAGAAAGTGGCGTGGATCCTGTGGGTGACATGCAGCTGCTGAGCCAGCCAGCTCTCAGGACAGCCTGGCTGCCTGCTACCCACATGCTGGCTGAGCCCTGGCTGCTGGGGATAGATTTCAGTGGGTGGTTTTCCTTCTCGTTGCGGGGTATGTTAGTTTTGCATCCTGCCATGCCTCTGACTGATATCTCTTCTATGATGTTGTGGGGGAATCTCTTCAAAACAGCTCCATGTGAATGCCTCTGGGCAAATAGTCTCCTGCTTTTAAATGCTGTTAATGTACCCAAAATGAGCTGTACAGTGCATGAGTATTAGCATTTGTTAAGGAAGTGGGATGTGCTAGGTACCAAACAAGCAGATTTCCATATTATGCAGCCTTTCCCCACACCTGCTAGACTGGCATTTCTCCAGACAGCTCAGCATGAGGGCAGAGGTCAAATGACTTTCCTTAGGTATTCTCTGAAGCTAACCCTGTGGTCTCCAACATTGTGTTCTTCAGTTATTTCTTTTAGAGAAATTTCCATGTCCCACTTTATTTATTTATTTATTTATTTATTAACTCATGAGTTTGGTGTTGGTGGAATATTTTTTCTTTTTTCATTGCTGGCAGAAAACCTTAAGTAAATTGCAAAGAAGCGAGTCCCAGGAGCATGATTGCATGCTTCACTCACAGTTACTGCTGCTGTGTGTGTACACACATAGATATATGTGCAGCTGCTTTATCCAAAATAGTGGTGATCATAAACATTACTGGCAGTAGTTTTCCTAGAAGTTTAAGTGGACTGAAACAATAAATTTATTAGCTCAGATTTCTTGCCTGAGTTCCAGTTGGTAGCCCACAAACAATACTGAAGTTTTAGTTACAAGAGTTGTATTTAAAACTGTACATTTTTTCTTAGCATTAATCATCCAAGCTCATGAATGTTCCCATCCTGCTAAGACTGTGCCAGGCAGTAGAACCTTCCCGAATTTAAAAAAGAAACAAAACAAGAAAAGGGCAGAGAACATTATCTCATACCTCTGTTTAATATGATCTCAACTTCAATCATGCTTCTAATTGTTATCAGTCGAACAGCAAGACAATTATACCTGGTTCTGGCTTCCTTTAAAGCAAGGCCAGGCTCTTTTCAGTGGTGCCAGGGACAAGACAAGAGGTAACAGACAGAAACAGAAGAGGCTGTCTCAGAGCATCTGGAAACACTTTTCCTCTCTGAGTGTAACCAAGCACAGAAACAGGCTACCCAGAGAGGATGTGGTGTCTCCATCCTTGCAGGTGATCAAAACCCACCTGGGCATGATCCTGAGTGGCTGGCTCTGGGTGGTCCTGCTTGAGCAGGGAGATGGATAAGATGACCTCCAGAGCTCCCTTCCACTCTCAGTTGTTCTGTGATTCTATGATCACAGCTCTTGTTCCTCTTCACCTTTACATGATTTCTTCCAAGACAGAGTAGATGATGAAAGGGAAAGAAAGGAATGACACAAAATGATAGGGGAAAACCTTAGGAATGGGATAGGGAGACATGATGGAGCCCCTGAAATGTTAGAAAACTAGAGGTTGTCACAAAAAAACCCCTAGAAATGCAGTGCAGCAGAATGCCAGGGACTGACCCAGATGCAGGAAGATCAGTCCAGAAAAGTCATGAAGCCTTCACTGCTCTGGGTGTGAACACCAATGATTTGCACATGGATATAGGCCTGTAATGAGCTTCTTGGATGTAGAGTCCTCTTCCTCTTCATATAATGCAGCAGTTTTACAGAACAACACTGTAATGCTAAACAGCAAGGATCCAGGCTTCCTGACAGTTCTTGGCATTGAAATGACTTTTGATCCAGGCTCAGGAATGGATCATTTGGCAATGTGGTCCCCAGCTGCTTCTGGAGGCCTCAACTGTTGTGATCCTGGGGGCTGCAGGGAGAGTGTCAGTCCAGACACGTGATGGATATAAACTGAGAAAAGGGCTTCTATTGGTTTATAACCTGCAGAATATCAAAAGAAGCTGTAAGAAAAGAGAAAGCATCTGGTGTTTATCACCTTAACATAATTAGGAATGTTGCTGTATTTATTTTTTCTATCCTTTTATTCCCCTACCCTACTCCTCCCCATGCTAATGTCATTATATCTTTTCTGTGTGTGACCTGGGGGTAGTCACTGATGCTTTCCCTGTGGAAAAGATCCCTCAATACCACACCTCCATACCATTTTTTTTGGTTGAGTTCTGCTTGTTCAGTTATCTGCCTAGTGGTAAGTGACAGGTGCCACTCTTCTGGAGAGAGATTACATTGAAGTGTGACAAGAGTCCTTTAAGCAGGCTTTTATATTAATGATAGCTAGCTGTGCTAATGCTTAATTCTCCTTTTTTATTTTTAATCTTCATTGAATGAGATATGAAACAGTGATATTGCTATGGCCACTTGGAGTTTAATCAGAACACTTACTGTGTTATTTATCTGTCCTTATTAGCAGTAGCTTTCTTGATTTCCAGAGCATTGCTCCTGAAACTACTTTCTTTAAAAGAGACTAGGCCATCTCTTTACAATGAACAGAAATAAGTTTCTGTTTACTGTGTGGGGTTTTGTTGATTGATTTTTGATGTGGAGTTTTTTGTTTGAATTTTTTGGAGGGTGATTTAGGAGGTGTTTTTTTTTTGGGTTTTTTTTTTGGTTTTTTTCTTTTTTTTTGTTTTGTTTTTTTTTTTTTCCACTGTTCTTAAGTAATAGAATTTTGTTGCAAATTAGATGCAGCAGTGGAGCTGTTACCACTCAAGGTAAGAGAATTTCCTTGAGAGTCTGCTGATATGTGTGTGTATGAGGCAGCTACTGCTAGGGGCTGGCATATCCTGGCTACTGGGAGGGAATATTTCAGAAGTTCCAACATCAAAAACTATTGTTGCTGTCAGCAGGGAAGGGTAGCAGGCTCAAGGCAGGGACTGAAAAGGATTTTCTTTGATTTGGTTTTTCCTAATGAGGGAATTTTCAGGATATGAGTATCTGGTAGAAAAAAAACACTAAGATGCTCAACATTAATGCCTAAGTGAATTGGGAGCAAAAAGAGGTCTGACAGTAATGCCTGTCCTCTTTTGCTGTCATCTTTCTAGTGCTTTGGTCTTTTGATGATAGCTGTGGCTGAATATAGGCCTAATGTACCCCAACCCTGATCCCAAATCCAAACTGCTCTCTTGTCACCATCCTCCTAGAATTTGTACTGCACATCCTGCTGATATTTCAGCAACACTTTGAATTTCCCTCTTTTGGTAGCCTTCTCCTGTGGATTCCATTAGGTCACAAATTCTTGAAACTAAATGTTCTTCCCTAACAGATTCTCCATGTCCCCACTGTGTTTCTAATTTTAAATTTGTTAGTAGACCTTAGTGTAAACCTGAAGTGTCCCATTAAAACCTGCCTTCTGTTTCATGGGAAAGTGTGCTCTGAAGTAACCTCAGTGTCCACTGAAATCTCTGAGGTAAAAGAAGTTTGTCAGTGCTCTGGAATATCCATAGAAAGCTGATGTGTTTCCCAGAGATGCTCAAATGTTCTACACAGCATTTAAATGTTGCATTATGTTTTCCCTGTGGCACTCACATAATCTTGTTTCAGTAATTGAAAGTTACAGAAATTGGAACTTTATCATTTAATAACCTTCCTACTTGCTGTTTGCTCAGATGACTATGATCTAGTTAAAAACATTATGTACATGTATTTATAAACAAAAAGTAATCAACCTGTAGAGGAAGGAAAGGCAAAGCAGGAATACATGAAAAGTAAGAGACAAAAATAATATACCTGAGACTTGAATTCAGAAAATACTAGTTAGTCCCAATTTTGTGTGAAAACAGTGGATGTTTTCACTGACTACTTAACAACCGTAAAAGTCTTTCTTTCTTGTGAAGTGTTATCTTTAGTAATGGGGTATTTTGACTGACATCAAGTGAGAGCAACGTAATATCTGACTAATCTCTTATTGGGACACTTTATTTGCACTTGTCAAAAAGATGATTTGTTCTGTCTTTTATGTCTGTGATTTAAGATCCAGCCCTCCACTACAGATTGGAGTTCATTTTTTGAAGTTCTGAAATATAAATCATCAGCAGAAATGGAATAAAAGTAAATCTCTGTCTGCTTCAGTGAGGGGGGGACAAGGGCATCTAGTTCTCAGTCTGAACATTCAGCTCTGAGCCACTGCATATTTCAAGTGGTTATGAAGTTGTACATTACCAGAAGAAGTCTCTTAGTGTGAATGTGCGAGTAATTGATAAAGACCTGGTGGTTTTGTCAATCTGTAGGGAGTGTCAATTTTTTTCTCCCAAGTTTATTTTCAGGAAGAGAGAACATAAGGCATCATTTAATCTGTTTTGGGGTAATTGGCACTGTTATCAGTGGTAATAGGAGGTGTTGGTGGCTGGGATAATTCATTACTTGGAAAAAAGTATCAAAAGTTTCATTCCAATGTAACTTCCATTTTTTTTTTTTATAGAGGAGCATGATACTAGATCAAATAACCCCAAAAAAAGAAACATATTCTCATGCCCGCTGTTGACAGTAAAGGACACAGTATTTTTAGGAGAGGTGCCAAACACACCACTGTAATTATGCAATGCACAAACATCCTAAAAGAATAGTTAGGATGACCGTATTTCGTTCCTCTCCTCAGGTGATTAATTGAATTCTGTTCAGTGAGCAACAAAGTCCATCTTTTCACAGGACTGTTCTCTCATGCTTGTTTTTCAAAGGATCCATAAATCCATGGGTTTTTCATTCTGACATTAAGATCTAGTTAACAGTTCTACCTCCATACATTCAACAAGCTTTGCCCAGTTTCTGCTCACAGAAGTTTCTAAATCAATGTGTAAGGCAGATGTAGAGAGAACAGAATTTCTGTCCCCAGCCATCTCCTTCCCAGGACAGTTGGTATAAATTTTATTGGAAGTTGCTCCTGGCAGTATGTGCCACTTATTTTCCTTTAATCCTGTTTTCATCTCACCTCATAATGATTTCAGGAATGTTTTTAGTTTCCAAAGCCAAGGAAACAGTTTCTTCTTGGTGGAAATAACATTGGCTGTTAAATAAAAAGAAATGTGCTTTTCTGGCTAAGCTTTATGAAGATGATTGTACAATCTGTACTGTACGCTTGGAAACTGCTGCAACAAGACGTGTACCATATGGTGTATATGGCATCCCCTTACCTCAAATGTTCCCTTACTCAGGCTGGTATGGCTGGTAATGAGCTCATTTTTGAATAAGGGAAATATGGGTGATTTTTGTCTTTTTTGAGTGGGGGTTGGGGTAGGTGAGAGGAGGGAAGCAAAAATCTCTACATGCAAGAACAGGGCAAAGAAATATCATTTCTCACCTCTGCTGGTTCTCTGATCAGCTTGAAGTCTATAGCAATCAGGAACTTCATTAGGAAAAAAAGAGAGGCTACTGAGCTGAGGTTAAGTTTAACATGATGCCATGATAAGAAAAAAAATGCAAGTAGGAATGGTTTTTGTTTCTCTTTCCCTCAGGCAGAGGCATAGTCCATAAATATGTGGGAAATGAGCACATGAGGCAGGTGAAATGTGATATCAGCTCTCTTTTACTGTGTGAGAATGGGAGGCTCGTAACCTTGGGAACTCTTCTGCATGTTACATTCTTCTTCTTGGAAGTCACCTAGGAGAAAACTCCATGACTGTGATAGAGAGAAGTTAAAATTTTCTCTACTTGTGTGCTCCTAAAAACCACAAACAGAGAGGGAAATCCATTTAGACTATCACTGCTCTCAGGCAAAGGGGGTTTATCATGTCACCATACTTTCCTGATCTGTCCTAAACAGAAGCAACCAGTTCAAGGAAATTAATAACCTGTATGACCAAGCTGACACAAAACTCTGTGGTGTACTCCCTCCTGTTAGATGTACTTGTTCATGGTGTGTATCCTGGTAAAGCATGGTCTCACTGAAATAAGCAAGTAGTAGACCACTTTTGCCTACAAAAGCTTGAGATGGATCTTTTCTCTCTCATTAAGATATTGCATTCTACATTTATTAAAGATGAAGTCCATCCAAAGTGACATGCAGTGACATGTCAGGCACATTAAGGATAAATGTCTATGATGTATTCTCTCAGGCAAAAGTCTAAAACACAGCATAAAAGTTTCTTGAGCTTGCATATTCTTACTAATCTATTCTAGTGTTCTAACGCAGGACAAATAATGGGGCTAAAAGGAATACATTAATCCTGAATAAAAGGAATATCCTTTGTCAATAGCCAAAATATGATCTTTTGTTACAGGGTACAAGTGTTACAAAGCCTGTGTAGAATTTTCTGTCAAGAACCTCAATTCTAAACTGAGACAATGGGGAGGTTGTGGAAAACAGAGGCATACTGGGGGCTAAAACTGCAATTGTGGATAGGGCAAGCTGCATGAAAAGTAAGGTGTAATAACAGCACACACTTTTTCAAAACTGAACTAGTGAACAAAACTAGTCTGCAGTGCCATTGTAGTTACACCATGAACATTGTTAGGGTACCCAAGAGCTAATAACTGAGGGGTCTCCTGTGTCACCCTGAATTTTTCAAGTTTTCTCAAGCTTTCTGATGTTTGCATTTTTGCACAGAACTTTCTCACGCACTTTATGTAAATAATTTATTGTTTTCATTCTTTTATGGGAGACAAGCAACCTGATGGACTGTTGGGTTGCCCAGCGACATTGAGGAGGTGGCACTGTCTCCCTCCAATGACACTGGCATTTCAGGAAGATATAAAAATGGAGTCAAATTTTTTAATAAAGAGTTTTTCATTTGCCTTGAACAAAACTGCTCTGCGTCATGTGTATTGTGTCCTACAGTGACACTCCTGTAGGATTGCATTTGCCATGAGAGGTGTGATGTGTTGCCTTGGAAAACAAATTGAGCATGGGATGATGATGCAAAGCCCCAAGCTCCTTTCTTGAATGCAGATGGTCCTATTACTCCCCGAGGTTTAGGTTTATCTTTGTTGAATTTTGGGTTCTCACTTTTATTTCCTGGGGATGAATATGAACAAAAAATGGAAAAATAGACTGCATCATTTTTGTGTTCCTGTCTTACCATTTTAGCTAAAGACACCTTGATAAGTATCCATGACAAAATAAATGTGTGCAATATTAAAGGGTAAAGAACATAATTGATAATTTGAAGAGTTTGAAGAAAGGCATCAAAACCAGACTGTTTGACTATTAGACAAACAAAAGCTGAATTTTCTAAGCTTAAATTGGCACTTTTTAAATGAAAGATATATTGTAATGAGTGTTAAGAAACAGACCATTATTTGTGGGGTATCAGTAAACTTATTGAAATGAAGACAAACATGTATTCTTTAGTTTTTCAGTATCTGAAATCTCCAAAAGTTCATGAGGGTTTCTCACTGCATGTTTTTTATGGCATGTTAGAGAAAGGAAAACATGTCTGAGCCAATGAAATATATTTGCATAGGAAAAAAAAAAGTAATTGCATTTATATATATGTATATGTACAGTCAGGTTAGAAGTCAGTAAACACTTGCACATTTCTCTCTATGGAAGCAGGCTTTAATTCTCTACTATTTTACTTTTCATCACTTATCAATCTTCAAATCAGAATTTAAAATGCTATCATGTTGATTTGGCAACAGCCCTTTTGCATTAATTTGTACTGTCAGTGTTAAGGAAATGAGAACCAGAGCCTGAAACTTCAGTGTCTGTTCAGAAAACTGTCAGACAAGAATATGTGTCTTGCTGCCACATGGGAATGGCCTTGAATTAAAATTCCAAGTTGTATTTGCACTGTGGATCACTATCTCGCTTCCTGAGTTGCATAAACCTATTCAAGCACAAGGATCACTCCAAGCTCTGAGGGGCAAATAGAAGCAATTTCAATTGGTGAAATATAGAGAATAGAAATATCTAGTCAGAGGCCACCAGAATCATGTTTCTTTGGGAATACTCAATCATACTTTGCAGGACAGACTAACACAGTAATAAAACTTTGGGGGGGTATAGCATGGCCTCCATGTCCAAGAGCTTTAGAATATGTTATTTTATATATTTATTATATATAGCATATATTTCAACTCCTGGGAGAAGCAGCTTTCAAACAGAATATCAAATATTAGAACAACTGGACCGATCCTTAAGACTTTTCACAATATACTGGCTTCCAGTGGAAGTCTCAATGTAAGTAAAATTTTGATCTAATTTGAAAACCAAATACCAAGTAAGATTGGTGCTTTCCTTGTAGAATTCAAAAAAGGGAAAATATTCTATTTCCACAGAGATTTTCATTTTAGATTTCAAATGAGGGACTTTTGTAATGAAAAAAACCCTCAGCTCTGAGGATGTATACAGTTCTTTTCCTACTTGGGATGATAAAAGTGTATGCTTTTGTATTTTTTCCCAAAATCAGTTTGACCTCAAGTCTTACAACGATTTATTGCCCGTGGTTCCATGCAGACAGACCTAAAGACACTTTATTACCTTGTACCTGGTCTGACAGAAGTGAGCCCTTGTGGGTTCTGAGCTGTGGTGGCTGAAAACCTTCCCTGTTATGTAGACAAGGGTTTAGCTGAAAAATCACTGGATTGACTAGGGAACCTGTTTAAGATGCGGTGCTTCTCTGGATAACCTCTTGACCTGAGCATACTCACTACTTCCCATGTTGTGTTACATCAAAAAAGGATGAGCTTGAGAACAGTGTCTTAATTGCTACTTCCAAAACTGTGGTCATCAGCTTAGTATTGTCCCCTTCTTGCTGCTTTACCCTTTAGCCCACACTGCTTTGCACATATGTATTGTAGTCCTTACATGCACCTGCTCTAGCTGAAAACCAAGTCTGAAAATAGGTGTGCTGAACCCCACCATTATCTGCATCTTTTAATTTTAGGGTTGTCTGATCAGCCTATTTGCTGACATGCTTCCATCTAAAACATGAACGCTTTCTGGACTGTATTCCATTCTTACAAATATGTATCAAACTACTTATTCTTCTCTCAGCCCCAGGAAACTTTAGACTATGTTGCAAATATTATTTGCCACTAAAAGAAATTCATTTTGACCTTTATAGTTTTGAGTAAATGCTTAGGGATTTGTTCCCATTCTCCACAATTAAAAAACAAAACAAAACCAAAACAAAAACAAACCCAAAAAGCAAATAATAAAGCATCTTGGCATGATAACCATTTTATGATTTTCTGTTTGCTCAATTTATTCTTCTCTGTTTGTCTGGTTTTGACATTCAAGACCCTGAATACTTTATTTTAGGCTTTCTGAAATAAAATTCCACAACAACTTCCAGAGGTTTTTGGTTGAAAACCCTGAATTTTTTGGGTGAAAATTCAGGGACCCCTTTGTTAAAATTATAGTTCCAGCACTGCACCACCACCTTGAGCAGAGATTAAATTAATTTCTCGTAAACGAAATGTGATGTCAGTGCTGTATCTGAGTAAGGACATGAGGATCTGAGTGCAGCAGGAAATATGGACCCACAATGTAATTCCCTTCTGGCCTCTAAAGATCAATGCTACTTTATCCTGCAACTACTCAAATCTTCTTTGAAGCCAGGAAATGCTGATACATCAATGATGATCAGGAGCATAACAGGCATAAAGATCCAATCTGTGCTAACCTAAAATCAGGTGAACGCTATTTTTTGGCTTCTCCAAGGAACTCCTAATTCTTCTTTTTGTCTGATTTCTCTTTTACCAAAACCCTTCACCACGGGTGGCTCACCCAGCCGCTGGAGGAGGCACATTCATTCCTGCCATCACTGAGCAGGCCTGTGCCTGGCTGTAAGCCCCAGGTGCCAGCTTCATACATGTAATAGCACCTGTGAAACATGTGTTTCTCAAGTTTAGTGAAGTCTCAACACCATATGGTTGTCAGTGTTCAGAAATGAGGTGTTATTAAGTTGTCAGTTGCTTGCAGAAGTGAAGTGGAATGGACTGGATGAAGAGGGAGGAGTGACCTTGAGTTAATGGAGACTATTGTGGCACACTAAGCAATGAATAACACCGTGGGTAATAACTAGCTTGTTCTCATTCATATCCCTTTTCAAGTGCACCTTCTTTTATTACATCAGTGATCAAGTAGTTGGTGCATATGGCTGGAGGCATGGAATTAAAAGGTATAAATAACACAAACTTTAATTGAAATCCAACTGTGAATGCCTGGCCTCTGTGATTAAACCTTTTATCACATGGATTGTCCTACCACAGGTGCATTCCTACTACTCAGAGAACTACTTAGCTTACAAAAATAAAAAGGCCTTTCTTTCTTTCAGATGTTCAAGTTGAGTTATTTGAGAATTTCTTTGGCAGTACCAGGGCAAATATTGTGGATATAACAAATGCATGTATGCAAAATCCTCCTGCGGTCTCTTCTGCTCAAGTGCTGGTGGCAAGCACTTTGAACATGCCAACACTGCAAAGGGAGAGGGAGCATGAGAGCTGGCATTAGAGATACTGAGGGTCATCTGCCTTAGGGTTTTCCACTCCTATTATAGCTCATTAATGTGGTCCCTAGGATTTCCTAAAAATAATAAAAAACCCGCTGGATTGGGCCAGCCTTGGTAGCATTGCCTAAGTACAAAGGTTTGATGCTAAATTTCTTCAAGCTTTCTGTCTTTATCAAACCTCAGCAAAAAGGCTTGATGAGCAGGCTGCTGAGTGAGCAGTGTGACTCCTAGGGGGATTTAGCTGTGTGAGTAGATCAACATTTGCCTGAAAATAGGGGCACTGCTGGTGTCATCCTTTACATAATGTGTAGCAGAGTGGGACATTGATTACTGTGATGGAAACAGCAATGGGTGATATTTATTATAGATCACTTAATGGGTAGACTGTCTGCAGTGATGATGAATTAATGTTTTCCAGGGGAGAGGGGTGACTGGCTGTTACCAAGCCTCAAATTTAGGAGTTCGGTTTGTTTATAACTCTGTCTGGAAAGAGTTCTCTAAGCATTATCCAAGATTTACACTTATGTGATATGATAACAAGGCTGAAAAAAACCACTGTTCTTGGCAGCAGTATCCAAGTATTGTTCTAGTTCAGGTGTGTCATATCTGCCACGTGATGGACTTCTTTTAATAAGTCAGTACTGACATGAACTTGATGCTTGGTATTTCCCAAATAAAATTACGTGGAGGAAAATCTCTGTGTCCGAGCTACAAAATAAGCTGATTGCTGCAGAGAATGCAGAAAAATAACATTATACAAAGCTCACAGTCCTGCATTAGTTCAGTGAATAACCCTGATAACATATTTTAAATTACTCAGTAAAGATATTTGGTTTCTCTCAAGGAGATTTATCAGCAAAGA
This sequence comes from Peucedramus taeniatus, assembly GCA_013400575.1. NCBI lineage: Eukaryota > Metazoa > Chordata > Aves > Passeriformes > Fringillidae > Peucedramus > Peucedramus taeniatus. The sequence continues at coordinate 47,635 of WBNO01027151.1, read as the reverse complement.
CAAGCTTTTGTGGAATGTTTTTTAATCTAAACTACATAAAAGAGGCCAGTAAATATAGACCAGCAAAAGGAGAGAAGGGCTCTGGAAGCCATTAGAGTTTTGTTATTCGGTTTTACTGCAGCATGCAGCTGACAGGTTCTTTCTTGATTTAAACAGATGCTTTGTTTTCCCCTTTGTTGCCCACTTGATATACCAAGTATCCAAAAGCACTTAAACCAGGTAAATCAGTATTTCTAGCACTGCAGCAAAGATTTCAATTGAATATGGCACTGAGAAGAACTCTGAATTAAAAATCTAAATGAGAAGTTTTATGTGACGTCTGGTGAAAGGAGGAGTTTGAAACTGGTAGCAGTAGTTTTTCATCTATAGAAGCCAACAAGCACCACAAAAACTGTTTTATCCTTTATGCAGCATCTATGGTTTTGAACCTAAACTCTTTGAGCCTAAATTGTTACGGCTTTCTTAAGTTTTACAAATTTTTTTACTGTATTTAAGTTGCTGTGCAGAAGTACATGTTTCAAGAAGAACACCCTTGGTATTTGAAAGAAGAGAATCCAATAAGCTAAATTATAGAAAGAAATATATTAGGTTTTTACCCCACAGTCTTCTTTCAGAAAGGACTCCCCAAAGCCCTTTTCAAATCAGTAGGTTCCATCCCAGGGAAGGACAGGATGAAGGCTCACCTTGTTGCAGCGTACACCAAGATTTTCTCTAGTGTGTCACTATCATCTTCTCTGAGACTGCTTCTGCTTTGAAGCAGGGTAGGAGAAAGCAGAATCCTGCAGGGACTGTGCAGGCAAAAGTAAGTGCTCAGATGTACTCTACAGTGGTTCATGCATATATACAGGGGATGTATAAAAGCTGTTTTATTGGCAAGGGGGCTGTTGGCCAAGACACCATGGTTATGCAGTAGTACCTTGGGACCACTATGTTCCACAAAAGCAGACACTGTGAATTTTGAATAACTGTTGCCTCTAAAACATTATGCTGCCAATAGCACTATACCTCCACATAGTAATTGTCATTCAGCACTCAGACTTTGCCAGCTGTTTTGAAGCTCAGCAAATCAATGTGTCCTCAGTGTTTCACAACACCAGATCCTAGTGGATCAATGTTATCCTGATAGAAATGAAAGACTTCATCTTATAAAAACTTGGTAAACATGAGAACGTATATATATGGGGAATGATTCCCTGTTGCTGAACCCTGGACTGCTCAGGAGCTCACATATGCCTGTTCTATTTTGGGCCTTTTACAATAATGCTGAAATATTTCAGCTTGCCATGAACTTTCTTCCCATCAGTTCACACTGGGTTAGAGATGAAGCAAGGAAAAGGTATGGTGAGTGTTATGCAAAAAAAAAAAAAAAAAATTAAAAAAAAATCTCCCCATACCAGCTCTGGGTGGTTTTATCAAGCATGACCTCCTGCAGGTCAGAGGATGTAGAAGGTCTTCAGTCTAAGGCCTAATGGAGATTTACTAGAAGGTTTGAGATCTGTTTACAGCAGAGTAAGAATAAATCTGAAAAATGTATAAAAAGGGGTTATGACTCAAAGTAGTCCTTGCACTCTGAAGTCTTTTTGAGTCTTGCTCACCAATAGAACCTCAGTCTGCTCAAGCTCAGTTGTAAAAGTCAAAGCTGTCTTGTGACACGTCATCCTGTCCTTGATGGAAGCATAGTGCCCACGAGTTCTCCAAAAGCCCTGGAAAACCCTCATTCTCAAATGCAGTATCAGTCTGTGGTGTAAGATATAATGAAAAAGATCAATCCCCTGGAACATGGAAAATTTTATCTTGGTAAAGGAATGTTGTCAACAGGGACAATGCCCTTGCTTGGAAAATGATCCAATTTGTTGTCTCTCCTTGTGTAGAGGCACTATACAGCTCGATTGTCATGGTGCTACCTGTAAAATTAATTTGTTGTGTGTGTATAAATTTGTGCCAAACTATCTAAATTTTCAAGTGATAATCATGTTAAGAAACAAAAGCCAAATAGAATGGGATTTCAAGAACATTTCAAGCACATACATTAATTATCAATTACGTCATTTAAAACTGCGCCACCGTCTAGGTAAATTTTTTAATATTAGATTTAGCTTCAATATTGTTAGTAAAAGTTATTGAACTTATAGTCCAGGAATGAAGTCATTGCAGCAATGGAGGAAAAAGAGTGAGTGAACTACATATCTTAGTAACTGAGTTTTTTCACAAGAAAAAAATTGCACTTTTTTTTCCCCTCCTGTTTTCTGTAGGAAACTTTGTTACTATATATATGTGGACTATGTCTTCTTGACAGGGGGAAGTTTTGCTTTTTAGCTATACTGATATCATTAAATTGGCAAAACCCCTGCAGTGTGAATACAGTTATTGCTAGAATAAAAGTGCTTATGTTAGTATATCTTATTCCATTTCAGCAGGAGAAATAATTTACACACTCATAAATCACCTTATATTTTTCAGACTATATCTGCACTAGGGTTTTTATTGTAGTACTTCACTGGCAGTCAGGCTCACGAACTCTCTTTCTGCCCTGACACTGAATCAGGGTAATGTGCCAGTAGGCTCAGCATTATACTTGCTTAAGTTTTCCCAAAGCAAGCAGAAAGTAATTGTGAGATCTTGTCAGAAAAAAAGTCAGAGTTTTCTCTTTTTGGAAAGCATAAAATCCTTTTGAGCTCAAAAGGTAAACAAGTTTTAGCCATAAAACTTTATCTGGAACCCAGACATTTAATTTTTCAATTCTTCCTCTGTGTCTCTCCAGAGACGCTTAGGTTGTTTATGTTGTCAATCTGCCCTGCACCCTGAACACCCTTTATGAAACTCATCTTCAAGTTCAAGTCCTTGTCTTGCGGGCATGTTATAGTTCATCACTGATGTCCTTGACAAAGGGCAGAGGAGCCAGGTGGTGAGTGCAGCTCATAAGGGAGGACTTCCATTGCCTGAAAAGACATAGAGGTACTTACATGTGAAAAATGGGAGAGGAAAGGTATTTGCTATTCATAACTTTAAAAAAAAAAACCCTAAACATTGGGCTCTTGTTCTCTATAAAAAAATCACAAGGAAAGGATACTTTGGAGAAGAAAACACCAAAAATCCTCCAAATACGTTCTTCTTGATTAAATATCCTATTTCCCTTTCTTCTTCAAAGGAAATGGATTGTAGGAGAAAAGGCACCAATGAACCTGATAACCTTTGGTCAAGAATGTTGGGATTACAGTCACCAGTTCTGGTGTTTCATGAGCAGTAACTGAGACCATTTGCCTCTTGCAGATCACTGTGTGTGCCCCTTCTTTTCAGTGTTTTTCACCATGACATCCAGCATGAGCGCTTAAAGAGCAAACTTCAGAAACACATTGCAAGAGGCTCCTGAGGTATCTGATTTAAAAGCAAAGCATGTTAAACATTACTTGAAATTAACACACTGCTTATAAAGGATAAATCCACAACCCACTGGATTTCCACTTCCCTTCAGTCTGAGGTTTCACATGGTTCAGTGACAAAAACAACTGTGCTGCAAGCTGTTGACAGAAGAGGTGCCAGAGGAAGGCTGTGTTTCTCTGGCCACAAGTGCAAGTTCAGATTTCATCCCCAACAGAGCGGTTTTAGACTGTTTTACAAAAGTTGGGGTTTTTTTTTAATTTTTGGGAACCACTGTACTGTGTCCTCTCTTCTGCCTTGATTTAAATTTATAATAGTATAATAAATGTTGAAAGGTAATGTTCATAGCATCCAAAATGTATTGTGCACTAGATTAATTCAAATTAGAGTTCCTTGAGTTAAATCCCTGCCAAGAAATTCGTCTGAAATTTAGAGAGTTGTATAAGCCAGGGACCCAGACTGAAGAACTCACGAAATTCTAGGTAATTTAAATCTCAATTTAGGCATTTTATTGACATGTTTACTTGATGTGGTTATGTGATTTGCTTTTTTTCGGAGGCTGTCCCTTTATTTGCCTGTCTGAATTCTGATGCCATATTAGGAGAAAAAAACCCAAAACTTTGCAATTTTCACAACCTAGGTGAAAACAAGAAAAGTTAAAAAAACAATAAGAAGCCTTTTCTGGTTTTTCAGGATTCTGATTTGCATTTTGTATTTTGAAGATTTTGGGGGAAAAAAATCTGAGCTTTGCCTGCTTTCATGAACCCATGCCTTTTAGAGACATTCCTACTCACAATCTCACCAAATTACAGATGGGCTGAACACTGATTATCATAACCTTGTTTTTTATTTGCATGATGAAGTGTCACCATGGTGTTACCAGGCTTAATAATTTGGAAAGTCACAATTCGAGTGCCTTCATTTTAATAGAGCTCTACCTTGGCAATCAAGTGTTTGTATGTGCCTTGACTGCAGTCAGTCTCCTGGAAGGCTGTGCCTCCAGCCAGTCCTGTGGCAGGGCAGGCCTCTGGGTCTGAGCAGGAGGGAGGGGAGCCTCACATGATGTCATTTGTTGTACAGCCTCCGACATAGATCTTATTTGCTATTTTCTAGTCCAGACTCCCTCTCTGAGTGCTTTGCCATTGCACAGTTTTTATAGCACAGTCATATTATCCATATTTGTGCCTGTCCATGGTGTCCACCCCCTACTGCACAACTTCACTCCTGGTCCTTGTCTCCAAATCCCTGCTCAGCCTTTTGTTTCTGAAATCACGCACTAGCCATGCTCCAGCTCTTCAAAATTTATTTCCCTCACTTTTACAGGGATTCCCATACTTCTGGATTTTTGACCATCTTACCAGCTTAATTTTCAAACTGGAGTTTCTATCCCTGCTTCTAGACCCTGACTACTAACCATGCTTTATGTCAAACACAGTGGTTTGCTGTGGATTTTGCTTTCTCTGTGTTCCTAGTTTTTACTTGGTTCAAATTTAATACATGAACCTGCCCTGTTTTTATGCTTAGTGATCCCATCAGAAGATAAGAATTTTCCACATTCTTGTGAAGAAAACGTCTCCTGTTCCAAAATAAAAGCATTCACCTCCATTACTCTTGATCAGAAGAGTATTTGGGGTACAAGGAGCTAGCTTGCCATTTTTTCCCTCTGATCTCCATGGTGAAGCTAAAGGAATTGCTGCTCCTTCTTTGGCTGAGCTGCTGGCCATTCTGTTGTCCATCCCTGTACTTCACTTTTATGTCCTTCTTTGACATGTAGAATGATTCTGCAGGCAGGCAATTTATGGAAAGGATCTCACAACACATTTCAAATTGTTACTGTCCCCAAGATACATTTTCCAGACAGCTGGTTCAGCATGCAAGAGCCCATAACTCAGTATTTTCCATCAATGTTTTATGCACATTAGGATTGTCAAGGGGATTTTGTCAGGACCATTTTCAGAAGGAGTGAGCTAATAGAGAAACATTCGCCTCAGCTTGCGGAGAATTTGCCAGGCAATGCCTATTAATAATAATGGTGATGATGATTGTTATTGTTTGTTTCACTGGGATGTATGCAGTAGATGCATACCTAGTAGTAGTATTCAGATCTAGTAGTATTCAGATGTAGATTTTGGCCTGTTGTGGTAGTTTTATTTGTGATCCGATTTTCCCAGGGGTGTGAATGGATTGCTGTTTATATAATGCAGCTGTGTTTTGGGTAGACTTCTACATAAGCTGTAGACAATTTTTTTCTGAGGCTCTGGTTTTATTTCCCTCTGACAACACTAATATGCAGCTTTTACAATTGAATGGTGGATTTTCTGCAGATTCACCAGAAAAATGAGGAACACTGAATTTTTAAGCAATTATAACTAGTATCAATTATGAAGCTGTTATAATTATAAAGTAACCCAAAATGAAAACAAAAACTCAGTGAAAGCTCAGGCACAAATAAATATTTGTGTCCAGAGAAGTGATTCAGGATTGGGCCTTGTCATTCAAAGCAGATAACTAAGTTAAGTCATACAGAACAAGTGGCTGCATATATGGCAGAAAATTATTAATTTATTAATATTTACAGATTAACACAATGAATATAATAATTTACATACTGTACGTCAATATATTGTATTTCATTATATCTAACAGTAGGGCATTTTATTTTTTAAATTATTCTAAATTTCATGTTACATATTAAACACAAATTATAGAATTATTTTTATTATTTATATTTATATTAAGACACTTAATATGATGAGGAAGATAGATTTTTTTAAACTATATAATAGATTATATCAGATCAATCTCTCATTAAAGCTAGTATCATGCTCCTTGCATGCAAGATCTCCAGCTGGAGATAGGGATGAAATACACTCTGAAAGTATTTAGGCAGTGGTGGCTCTCCATTATCAGGGAACAGGAACTGAAAGGTGGCATTCCTCACTATGTTGACTGGGTAAATGGGGTTGGACAGAAGAATTGATACCATCCCAAAAACTAAAGCTCTAAACTTTCACAGCTCTCTGCAATGATAGAAGGATCCATGTAGGGAATGCTGGTACTTAAATCACCTCTTCAAAGGGGATATAGTTTTAAATCATTATCTAACTCTCCCCCTTAACAGTAGGGGAGATAAAAACATCTGGATGTACAAGAAAGGAAGCCAGTCAGGGATGATTCCAGAGATAACACGCTCTGAAAAAGTAGACACCTGCTCTTTCTGCTCTTTGGTTTAGGGAGGCCTGGAAATGAGAGATGACTGTATACAGAACTATCCTCACAGTGCTTGCAAGGCATATTTAGTTGGGGTGTTTGGGGGGCGGGGGGGAAGAAAAAGCAAGAACAGACAAATAAAACAAAACCAAACCCCATATGAGCAAAAAAAGCAAACAAAACAACAACAACAAAATCCATTAAAAATTTCCCCAATGAACAACTTTACTCCCTAAAGCTCACCCACTCCCCCCAAACACCATACTATATGCCAATTTCTGAAACATTCCACATGTTGACTAAATGTATATTGACCTGTTGACCAAGAATCTTGGACATGATTAGAGATCTGCATGCCTTTGCTTTGGGAAATCTCACCTTCTTCTGAGAGACAAGGTTTTTATTTCTCATCATGTATGCCAAGAAAGCAGTCATGGATACACCCTAAGAAGCTCCCAGTTGCTATTAGAATCCCCTGGCCATCTGTTACAATATTGACTTCAACCCCTGTCTATGATGGGATGCATGCATCAGTTTTCCATACAGGTGTGAGCAAATACAGCAACTACTTCTGTTCTAGCTGTGTACAGCAGATGGGATCCAAACATTAAAATATTCATACCATTCCCACGGATAGTTTTTTATTTTCTTTGTTTCTTTGTACCTTGAAGGTGGATTGGAGGAACTGATTGAAAAAAGGAAGAGTCAAAGGTTGCAAACAAGTCAGAAATACAGGAAACAACATAGAAAATAGTTTATGACTGAAACCCTGACATTATAGCACTGAGAGAAGGTGAATGGCATCAGGAGGTGCTACATGGTTGAAGAGCCTGAACTCTTATCAGAATAATGGGGTCTCATCTTAAGGTAGCTATTAGTGTGCCATTAGAACACAAATGTTCTGTCTTTTCATTTAATTTCCTCTCTGTCTCCATTTTTTTTTTCAAGTATTCTTCACAACCCAGCACTATGCAGCACAGCATAGTCTCTGTGTGTGCTTGTGTCTTCACACATGCACAGACAGTGTGATGCATGAAGGTTTCCTGAGCTGAAATAGGCACATTCAGACCTGTAGAGTCAGTTGTAAAGCAGATCAAACTAGATTGCCATAATCCTGTAAATCTATACACTGGCCTTGTGTATCAGAGCCTTCTGTAAGCTACAGATAGGAGAGTAAGGATTTGCCAGCGTGGGCTTGGAATGATTGCATTACTCACAGGTAAATAAACTGAGTTGTCTCTAAGAACCAAAAAAATGGCAACAAGGACTCAGAAACAGATGGCATTCAGTCTCTAAGCAGCCATTCAGGCTAAAAATCCATATCTGTATTTGTGTTCAGGAGTGGGGAAAGGATTCCATGAGGCCAGCCAGTGAAGTAGTGATACCTTTTAACATGTACCATGGATAAAGTCATGCCACTAATAAAGTTTGGATGGGATCACCCATTAGATGTTTTTTTTTCCCTCACTAACAGGTTGTGATTTTTGAAAATACCTTATTGCTACTAGTTTTACTACTACAGTAGTACTGTGTACTACTGCACACAAAGCAACTATTCATTCAGCCATTTCCTTCCCCCAAGCAGTATCTGCAGTGTAACCTATGCTGGCATTTGGCTGCAGGGGTGGCAGAGTGCTCTACACGAGGCATGGGGCTTTATGCTCACCTTTTCTGTTTCATGTCCCTTTCCTTTCCCTGGTTTGCACTATCCTCCCAGACCTAATCCGTAGCCACAGACGTAAGAACTTTATCCCATTGCTGTACTGTCCTCAGTGGTTCATCCTGGCCTAATCCAGTGCCTGTACAAAAACAGCTTTCTCACTTGTAGAGAGGCTTTCAGCAGCTTCTTACTGGATCCAGACAGCAGGAACTGCATGGCACCAGAAGCAGGGCTGTGATGGATCCTTGGCTCTTGGAAAAGCAAGAAAACCAATGAAGAAGCCTTGCATATCCTCTAGTTCTTCCAACTGTGAACTGATTCTGGAATATGAGTCAGTTCACAACATATTGTGAGGAGAGAAAGGAGAATTTACTGATTTTTGCTCATGAGGTGAATAAGGTGTAATTCCATAGAGACATAAGTATATATATTTTAAAAAATGGAAGGAATGGCAGTAACTTTATTCTTGTGAAACTCAGGTAAGTTAGAAAGGATTTGTGTTTTTGAGTTACAAATGTCAGGATACTGTCACTGATTCCAGTGAGAGCTGAAAAACCTCAGCATTTATGAGAATTTACACATTCCAATAGGTGTCAAGATCAGCATCTAAATCCAAAATAATTTTGGGGAAAAGTGATGCTTGTGTTTTGTTGTAGGTCATGTGGCCATCAATCCAATGAAAGAAGCCAAGAATCCAGACTCTAGCTCCTAAAAAGCTATTTCAGCCAGTTTTCACTTCTATGCATAGCAATGGAAAAAAATATCTCTGTGGCCAAACCACAGAGGAGAATTCGTTCAAACCATAGGAGCACTGTGGTGTGTCTGTGTGCTCTCTCCTTCTGGCTCATGGGCTGTTTCATGTGGTTAACAGCTTGGCAGAGGAAAAATTGATTAGGATGAGCAGCTTGTGAATCTCAAAGCATTTTGATTTTCAATTTAGATAAATATCAGAAAGGTCAGATGCTTATAAGGAATTCCTACCATCCTCTAACTGGAGAAATCGAATTGACAGGTGTGTCATGTAGAGAACTACACTGGATATTGTAACAGAAGTGTCAGGTGTTACCATCTTTTTGAATAAATAAGGACCTACTCTGATTATTTGAATCTGTAAGACATTTTCCTGATTTGGTAGGAGAGATGGAAAAATTTTGATGGGGGAAAAATCCTAACTTTTACACTTTTACTTATTTGGTGTCCTGGTTTTGGCTGAGATAGAGGTGGTTTTTTTTGGTTTTTTTTTTTTTTTTTAACTTCTAGAGTCTTCTATTTTGGAAACATAATAGTCCTACGCTTCTTTACAAATTTCCTAAATTCTGAAATTTATGCTGTATTACCCAAGTTTTGCTCAGTCAATGCCCATGTGTCTCATGTGATAACTCTTACACCAAGAAGGTGCTCCACCATCTGGTCCATCTTCAGGATGCTCCTGCTTCCTCCACATCCTTCTACCTAGACATGACTGCAGTTGAAATACTCTTATTTTTTCGTCTCATTAAGCCATTGTTTTAGAATTTACTGCATAATTAATAACTCAGAGTAATAACTTTTGAATGAGAACGTATTGTACTTCAGTAGTTTAATCATTGTAGCTGCCCCTTGTTAAACTTTCCTATAAACTTTTCAACTTTTGGGTCATGAAAATTTCCAAAATATAAATGATTCACTACAAAGTCCTGGCAGGTAAAAAAACTTTAGGAACAGGAATTTTCCTAACCAAATAAATAATGTTTTTATTGATATTGGCTTCTGAAAGGCTTGTGGAAGCTTTTCATCTGTGTCAGAAATTCAGGTGCTGTACTGGGAAGGTATCATGTCCTCTGATTGCCTCACAGTATGAAATCTTTCTGGCTCAACCTTCCTAAAACATCTAAAAAAAGCAGACCCTGAAATTAATCCATAACTTCAGTGTTTTAGTAAAAGAGCATTTGTTTATCTCTGCCTATCATTTTTCTTAGTTTTTACATCGATAGTAAATATAGGTGTCAAAACACTAATGTTATGTACACATGAATTGCCCAATATCTTAATCCCCAGGAACAGAAGCAGTTCAGATAAGGTTATTTCAGCTCTCAACAGCATCAAAGGTGTCCTAACACTAAACCAAACAACTAGGAGGAGTAGACAGAGTATCAGTGGAGGAGAAGATGAGTAGAAATTCTGAAAATAGTCTGTTTAATTATTTATTTTTAATAAGTGGTTTCAGTGTGTCTCACATTTGATTGTTAGGCTTTTGGTAGAATCCAGAAAGAGATGTAAATTGTTGAACTTGAGCATTTTGAGGAGAATTCATCAAAAGAAAGCCAGCAGGGGTGATGATGTCCATCTGGGTAGCAGCCCTCTCCTGATTTCAGGCATTTCTTTGCATTTGCCCTGTAGCGCTCTCACACTTAGGATTGCTGAAGGCAGCACCCAGGAAAGTTTCACACCCCTGGGAACTGAGAGGAGGAGTAGAAACAGGCTGATCCACCAGCAAGGTGGCCCTTTCTCTCTTCAAAGGGGATCTGGAGGTAGAAGGATTACATTTTACCTTCAGTTTCATCTGTGTGAATAGAGTCCTCTTTTTCACTTGTAAATAAAGTTGTTGTCTAATAATAATCTCTTCTATTTGAACATCTCTTTTGCAAGCAGTAAAATGGTACCCTTATGCAAATTTACTGGAAATATTTATTCATTTCCAGAATTGCTTAAGTGAGTTTAATTGGCACCGCTGTAATGAAGTTAGTAATGCTACAGACATATGCTGCAGTGTGAGTGTGCTTGTAGAAACAGAGATGGATTTGGTGAATTTGTGGGGTCTTCTGTCCAAAAGCAGGCAGGAAGGAAAATCAATAGAATGACTTCCATTTGCTCACTTCTTAGACTAAGTGATTGTATTTAATTTCTCCAGATATTCATGCTGTTAGGTTGTTTTTTTTCAGTACTTGCTGCTGATGGCTGGAAATTCCATGGATTGATATGGACCGGTACCAAGAACTTGTAAATTATTTGAGGTGGAAATTATTCTTTTTCTTTGGGCTGTATAACATGATAACAGTAAGAATAGTAATAGGACCCCATCACTGTGTGCAGGGCTTTGTGCCAGACTGTGGGCAAGGTGGACCATGACCTGAGTTCTCATTTTACGGATATCTGTATTCTGGCTCTGAAACCCGTGTTTCTCAGCAAGCTGCCAAGGAAAAAAAGGAAGAAAATAAAAAAGAAAAAAGAAGTTCAAAAAGTGAAAACTTAAAAGACTGTGAATCATGTCTCAGGAGCTGCTAATGACTGCCCTTCAGCTGCTAGCACAATGCCTGTAAATGCCTATATAGGAAAAGAGCAACATGAATTCTAATGCCAGTGATCAGCACTCTTATGGTTAGTAGTTACATATGTGGTGCCATTTTGTGAAGTTAAACCACATCTCTTCTTACTCAGCTAAGTGTTCAGAATGATTTTGTCTTTTTTTTTTTCATTGCTCATTAGAGAAATCAGAAGTGGGGAAAAGCTACTGCAGCTGATGTGTGCACACTCTGATAGTAGGAAAGTTTGAACAAAGTAGACTATTTCATTTGAAAGGGATTTAAAATGATCTTCTGGTTCAACTGCCTGACCAATTCAGGGCTGAACCAAAACTAAAATACTTTGTTAAGGGCATGGTTCAAACGGTTCTTAACCAATGACAGGATTGGGGCATCAGTCACCTCTCTAGGGTGTCTGTTCCAGTGTTCGACCATCCTCCCAGTAAAGAAATGCATCTAAATGTCCAGTCAATCAGCTTTTCTCAGAATTGAGATATACCTTATAATCCTTTTTTTTTTCTACAGCTGTATACTTCCAACCAAATACATTCATTACTTTTGTCAATATTAAAAAATATAAATAAAACAAAATCCTATAAACCAATCATTATTTATTTAATTTAAATTGTTTCTAATTTAATAGAATAGGAAGTATTAATCCTTGCTGTTTTTCAAAGACTGATTTTTTTTCTCCAAGGCTTAGGCCTTTATGTGCAAAGGTCAGTCTTGAGCACTGTTTCTCAAACCACATATTGTACTTTTGAGTTGAGTTGTTCTATTTTAGTATGTAAACAAGAATTAGAGCTTTGGACTCACGTTCAGCCTCATTAGTATTGTTTTAAAGGCTTGGTATTTCCCCTGAAACTTTCTAGGATGGAAGACTCAAAATTGCCCAGGATACTTTCATTTTTCTAATGACACAACACTAAAGGAGGAAACCTCTGTCCATATAATGTTTCACTTAAAGGTGAAGGGAGATATGAGGTGAGATGTGAAGGGAGATATGAGGTGAGACTTTCTGTTACAAGATTTTTGAATGCTTTGACGTCATGGCTAAAGATGCCAAGTTTGAGACATTTTTCAATTCCTAGTTTGTAGGGGTTTTTTTCTAACGTAATAGACATAAAAAGAGTTGCTCCAGAAAAAAAGTATTGCTGACAGGAATCTGCAGACAAAATAATTTAGGAAAGATTATGATCCATGTAACTAAAGCCCTATGTGGTCATTAGCTCTTCCCTTCATCAGCTCTGCTCCCTGACTCTGATTGCTGTCAAACTCTCCAAGCAGGGGATGTTTCCTGTTTTCTTCTCCTTCTCTACTAATATTTCCTCCTCTACTATATTTCCCAGTTTCACAGGGAGTGTCCCAGTAAGGTGGATGACAGGTGTGCAGTCAGAGGGAGAACTTCACTGACCAGGAATGTTGTTTGGAGAAAGCATTCCTTCAGCAGTGCCATGAGCTCACAGAGTAGGCTCAGTTGGCAGGTATCTCAACATTATAATGGGCTCATTTCCCTCATTTTAATCCCACTATTACTTCACTCTTCATCATTTTCTTAACCAGAAAAAGAACTAGACAATGGACATATTTGCAGGTCAAATGCCATGCCAAAATATAAGTACCTCAAATAATAAACCCAAATTAAAATTAGTTTCATTTCAACTGAGGGGAAGACTTCTGGGTCTGCTGGCTCTCACTGTACCAGCAGTCAGGTAGCAAGCTCAGCAGCATCCCACCAAACCACCTGCCTTGGGAGGTGGGAGAGCAGGCAGGCAGGCAATTGGGCAACATTTCCTTGCCAGTAATGCTCCTGTAGATTTCAGATACATTAAATGGTGGTTTTTCAGTATAAAATAATTCTGTGGACACTTCTGTGCAGCTGCTGTTCTGACAATGATGATTGACAGAAACAGGCTGGGAAACCTGCTCAGAGCTCAAAAGAAAGGCTGAGGAAGGCAAACAGAGTGCAAAGATGAGGTGGGAGGAGGAACCGTGTTGAACAGGAATCTGTGAGGGAGTTTTTGTATTCCTAATGTTTTGGTCGTGTAGAAGAAGCCCTTTTCCAAAGCCCTCTTGACCCTTGTTGCTCTTGTTTGGTAGAAAAAAACAACAAATCCATAGACAAAAACCACTGGAGAAGACTGTGTCTAATATGTTGTTCATGATATCAAATATTACTTTTTTATTAATAATTCAATTAATTTATTCCCCTGTCCTTCCTCACTTGCTCAAATTGTATTCTCATGCTAGCATAAACACTTTCGATTCTGAGCTCTGAAAGACAATGACACCTTGCTGTTAAACAGACAAGTATGGTTTTTAAAAACAAATCATATATATTTCCTTTCCCTAGTGATTTTGTCATGCATAAAGAGACATCTCTGAACATGATTATGGATAGATAAGTATGAACATTTTGTTTATACCTAATAGGCTTCTTTGTGGCACTAAGAAATCCACAAAGGTTTCTTTCTGACTGTTAAGAGATGTGGTATCAAACTAACAGAGGGAAATCAATGAGTTATTTTCACTCTGACCACTGATTTGACTTTTAAAGTTTTCTTATCAAAAAATGCAAATGTCCCAGAAGTATTTTGTTAAAGAATATTTTGATATTTTGATTGAGTACAGAATATGAAAGCAAAGGGGAGCTTCATTGGCTCAATATAAATAACTTATCAGTGGAGCACCCTTCTCTGTTATGTAGGATTGCAAAAGAGCAGTATAGATCTGCACTTTTAATATTATAATACAGAACTGTGTAGAAGAAGAAGTGCAAAACTAGATTACTAAAAGTCATTCACAATCTATTAGTAAGATATGGAACATTTCCCCAAAATAATAATATCATCAACCATTTTATTTATATCTATATTCTGAGCCATATTTGCTGTAAATATGTTTTTTTTAATTAATTTAGTTACGTTTAGCCCTCTGAAATGGGTTGCATAAGGACAGCAGAATTTTGTGTTTTAACGTGGCAGAGAGAGTTCCTCTTGCTGTGTATTATTCACAGCCCAAACTTCATCATTGGCAGGTTCATCATAAAATCCTGACAGACTTTTAAGATGTCTGCTCCCTAGAAGTGTTCCTTGAAAAAATATCAAGAAAGAACTTTCATCTTCTCTTTTATCTAAGGTCCCTCTAAGTATTTGCAAAGGTTTATTTGTGAAAATGGTCACCTGATTTCCTCTTTTGATCACTTGAAACAGGGGAATAGTGAGAGATTGGCCTTTACAAATACTTAGCTGCTGTTAAGATTGGGGAAACTTTCATTAGGAATGAAAAAACTCTGTGAACAATAAACAAGTTTCTGCAAACAACAGACCTGACATGCAGTATTTATGAATGAATAGTGCATCTAGGTTTTTTGTTTGCTGCTTTCTGGTTTATTCCATTCCCAATGGGAATTATGCTATGTGGATGGTTAGACTGCTGGCAAGATTATTACATAACAACATAATGATTAGATTTTGTCCAGAAAAAATATTTTTTGTGGCATATTCCGCAGTGTAAAAATTTTGGAGATGCCTTCTATTTATTTTCCTACAATTCTGAGTGACAGAGAGCCCAAGAAAGATATTATTTGAGACAATGTTTGAACTTCAGAAAAAAAATCCTTGCAATCAGAGGAAAGGAAATCAATCCCGAAAAGCTTGTAGTGCTGGTTTTATATGGCTGTGTCTGCACTGAGGAAATTTCCTGCTTTCCTCATCCCTGCTTCAAAGTTATCCAAGGTAGGCAGTCTCTCTGAATAAACTGGGGCTGTCTTCCTGCACGTTTACTCAGATATCATTTCAAAGGATGAGTAGCACACCTGGGGACCTGTGCCCTGTAAATACACTTGACATCTGTTTCACTAAAACTCCCATTTACCAGTAATCTGTGCCCAGGCACTCTCCCTGGTAGCTGTCTGCTGTAACAATTACTGGAGATTGTGCTGAACAGAGTGGCGGCAGGATGGCTCACTCAGCTCCAGCCTCTTGGCTTTGCTACTGAAGACCTGGGGCTGCATCTGTGATACAGTTTGCAGCAGAAAATGGCTTTTCATTCACTTGCTCCCAGGAGGCTGAAGCAGTTTACAAGGTTTATGCATTTGATAAGATCAAAGTGCTGGAGGGTGAAAGAAGCTGTTCAGACTTATTAGCATTATTATTAACTCAAATGACAGTTTATGGTCAGCAGGTTTTTTTCTTGATGAATGGCAGGGTGTTTCTACCACATTCATAAATTCTTCCAAAAAATATTTGTGGTACAGCTGATTGACAGCTCTTTGAAGGTTTTAAAAGAGAATGGGAGTCTGTTACAAAAAATGACCATGCATCTTGACTGAAGTTTGCCACCTGTTTTTGCTTTCCCAAGTTCCTTCCATTCTAAAATATTTTCTTACCAGATGGTCTATCTCATCTTTTTCAACTACAGTCAGAGTAGTAATGGAAAGATGCTTTAATTTTTAATTCAAGTGATAACCAATCTTAGAAGCTCAGTTAACAAATCTCACATAGCTCCACTGACTGCTGGGAGAATGTTCTGGCATCTTAATATAAAGTATTGCTGTTTCTGAAATTCACAGAGAATTTAAGCCTACAAAACCAACTAGCATTTCACATCACGGTGGTTTAATTATGATGAATATTTCAAACATTTTAACCAGCATTTTAACACCAAAGCTCTGGAGTCTAATTTAGGCAAGGATTGCTATAATTCTTGGTATGTACCCTGATCCTGAAAAAATAGAAAAATTCCAAAGGTCTAGTATGCATATGAATAACTAAAGAGACAATATGGATGAGAGGTTTAAAACCCACACAGAATTAGTACATGTGTGTTCAATGTGCTTCAAAATTATCTTTGTATTTATTATATATATGGTTTGCTTCTGCTAGAGAAAAAAAAACCAAAAAAACCCAAACAGGAAGTGGCATCATTTCAACAAGAAGGTACTTGAGTAAATTTTCAAAGAAAAAAGGTGCATTCCTGTTGTATTATTGAATCTAATATCATCCTTTAGAAGTCCGATGGTTTTCTTAAAAAAAAAAAAAAAAAAAAAAGCAGTGCAGTTACATAATAAAATTGCTGTCATATTTGTGAATGAGGAAAGCTTTGTGCTTCACACAGTCAATAAAGCTGAAATAAGATGCTTAGAGATGCAGTTTAGAGATGATTTCCTGTTTTCATAGCTTTTGCTTCTGCTATTATTTCAACACAAACCAGATTTACTCTATTCAGTTCTTGGATGCAAAACAATAACACTTTTTCCTTCTTTTCCTTAATTTTCATGGCAACTTGAGTGATTCCTATCCATTTTTACCAGGCACCAAAGGTGAAAGCATCTCTATAATAAAAATGTGTGTAAGGAGAGCAGAGCAATTTGCAGTGTCACAACATTGTGACACTGGTATCACATCACGAGGTACAAACACTGTGCTCCCAAGCAAAGATCATGCCATGCAGCCACCCCTGGCAACCTGTCAGAACTGCTCCTGACTTGCTTTGTTCTCTGCTGCAAAAGTTACATAAACCTTCAATCCTCATTATCCAACACTATTAGAATTCAAGGCAGTAAAAGGCAAGAGGGAATGGGCGAGATGGATTTTCTACAGGTTTTTGAGAAAAATTTCCATTTCTCGTGTCATGGAGGATTTTCCACTCTTAGGTATGATCCCAAAGCAGTACTCTTTCTAAGGCTTAACTTTCATGATGCACAATTTACTTCTTTGGATAGTAGTTATTGGATATTGATGATATGGTCAAATCCACTTTCAGTATCTGGGAGTGACATCTCTACAACTGATAGAGGCAGGGAGGACAATCCACTGAGCTGCTGAGCAGCAAGAACCAAACTCCAGGGTTATGGTGACTGCTGTGTTGTTATTTGTGGGTTAACCATGGACTTCCATTTCATAGCCACACATTGCTAAGGGAGCTGCTAGCTTTAGAACCTGTTAAAGGCTGCAGGTAAAGAATGGATGTGAGCTCCTTTCCTGTCCCCAGACTCCACTTAAGCTTTTCATAACAACCATGACTGACCATACAGATGGCCCTCCTGATAGGGTAGCTCCATCCTTCTGCTAACATCAGGAAAGTGTTAGTTTACCAGGTTAGCACTGCAAAACTGACTCACTTAAGAGTAACAGCCACAGGCCACAGATAAGTCTGTGAATTATCTGCCAATTATCAAGAAAACCTTCATCCTAAATAGTCAGACACATGCTAAATAACTCTGAAGTCAAAAGTGTTTGAAAATAGTGCTTTGTATTTCATCCAATGGATTCAGAGAGAGGGATGCAGATGGTTTTGCAGTGGACCCAAGGAAGGGATGCATCCCTCAAAGGTTTGGCATGGAAAGGCTAGATACAGATACGCAATCTTGGCGGAGACCAGGTCTCTGCTTGACAAGTTAGACCTTGCACTGCGGGCTGTGGAGAGCAGTTGAAGTGATTTCCTGGTGGGGAGTTAACATTTTGTAGCAGCAGAAGCCATTTGGTGAGGAAAACTCTTTTTGGCAGTGATGATTTTGCTCAAGCACTCGAAGCAGCAGTTACTGTCATTAGCTGCTTACCCTGGGGCTGTAGTAGTGCTGCTCAGCACACCTGCCCTCATGCTTGCACCCTCCACATCCCCATGCTTCAAACTTGCTAATGTGGAGGCAGGGGAGGAGTGAAAACAGAGGAAATGGAGATGCTCTAAGTCTGCAATGCTTTAAATCAGCTCCATGACACCGAATTCTATGGGGTTGACTGGAGCAGCTGATCTATGTACAGCACAGAGGAGTCCCTTCTACAAACAGCAGTGTCAGCAAAGAAATGCTCAGGAATAACAATGTGAGGGCCAGACCTTAGCATCCACCTTGAGTTCTTGTCACTGAAAATTTTCTAGTGCTTTATTGATCATGGCTAGAGTGGTACTGCTGATTTAGGTGCATGAGAAATAGAAACAAGAGACTTACTTGTTTTGATTTGTGGGGGAAAAAAAAAAAAGAAAAAAAATTGCTTCTAGTATAAACATTTTTAATCCCTGCAGTGATCGTGTAGAAGATATCTGTAAAAACCTGATTCCTATTAATCCCAGTTGCTTCCTAGTTGTTGATCAGCAAACTAACCTAGGGCTACTGGGATTCTTGCCATCAAATGATTTCATAGAAACCAAGGAGCATCCTTACCTGCTCCAGCTAAGAGGACTAGCTTGAATGCTGCATGCCTCATTTTCTAATCCAAAGGTGGGGCCATCAACTTTATCATTGATGTTGTTAATGGTTGAGCTCAGCTGGCCAGTTGTGGGATTCAGGTTCAATACGTTGTTCAGAACCAGCTCTAAGGAGTATTGGATCTCCAGTGTACATTATGAATACCTACATACCTCAATAACCCTTGATCTGTACAGTTGCTTACCCTCTCCCAAACAGGTAAGGGTTAAGTGTGGTGACCAAGCCCTCTGTCATCAAGCCTTCCTATTAGCAGGAGAAAGGAAAACGCACATCTAAACAGTTTGCAGAACTGTATGTTTGTGCAGGATATGAAAGAGCCTGTCTACTGTTTTGAGGACTGAGGGGTAGCTCCTTTCACAGTCATTATACCTCAGTAAGGATATTTTTAAAACAATCAATTGTTTTAGTCTGAGTGAAATAAAATGTCATGTTGACGTTGTATTGTAAAAGCACCATTGAGATTTCACTTCTTCATTTAGATATTTTTGCTGAAGTGATTTAACAGGACATATTTAATGTCTTGCTATGAGAAGACAGAGAAGTGGTATGTGGTTGAGTTTACAGTGTCTGCCAGGATGCTGAAGTTCAGCAGAAATAAGATAACCTCACAAATAAACAACAGATGGCCGATGGCCTAATGCTTTGAGTTGGGTGTACACGACAGGGATTTAATCTTTCAGTCTGGAGAAGGAGCCTTGGAAAGGCTGAAACTGCAGAAATACATGACATGCGGTCAGACACAGTTTGTTATGGGGATTTGGTCTGAGTAGATGGTGTTAGAATACAGATCTATTATTGGGCATCTGCTTCCCATCTCACGTGTAAAACTTGGATTAAATTCCCCAAGAAATGCCTGGATCACTTACTAATTTGTGCATGTGCATGCACATCTCTATTTGTGCCTTTGAATACAGTGAGCTACATCCTGAGCTAAGTTACAGAGATACACATTTATAGAGTGACAGTTGTGTCACTACCAGCATCTCATCTGTGTTCTCATTGCACAGAGAACTCCTTAGTGATAAACTATTAGTTAAGGATTAGTACTCAAAAGAGACTAAGTTTGTGAGCTCTCTGAGTAAATGTGCATCCACACACTGAGAAGGCAGCAACATGTAAATGTTCTGTAAGACCTGCATCCAGGTAGAAACAATATAGATTAGAATTTATTTCTGTTTTTCCTCCCTTTTCCATCAAGTTAAGGTACATCATGGGATCAGTACTATGGATGCCTTCATGCCAGCCTCTGCTGGACTTAAGGCAGGAGCTCTTCCAGGCTTTGAAAGGAGGGATTCAAAGCATCTGCAGTAATGAAAATGCCATGTCCTGCAACAAGCTAAATAATGTAGGGACTTTTGAACTCTGCTTTTTATGCTTCCCATGTGAACAATGTGAAGCTGATCAGGAGAGCCCAATGGCTTCCTGCCTTGAGGGACCAACCTCCCACTGCCCCATGTGCAGCAGGTTTGAACACAGTTCATGATTCAGTGGAAAATCCACACAGCCACACCCCTGGGGGGGAACCTGACAGGGTTGCATGCATTAATGGGAGGGAGCAATAGCCCTCAGCAGTACCTCAGGCCAGTAACCTGCCTTGTACCAGAGAGATGGAGCTGCTGACAGCTGTCTTGCTAGGAACAGCCCAGGCTGGGTCAAGGATCTGTGTTTTACCAGCATAACTGGACACACTTCCCTCACTGCTCCACTCCCCACAGGGGTCATGCAAAGGAGGGACTTTGAGGTCTAAATATCCCTTAATTAACACTCCCATGATATATATATCTCCTCAAGCCAGTTCTTATAAGCTCTCGGAGAAATATATCACACCCAAGATAGCTCAGCTGCCTCAGATGGCATAAAATCAGCAGGATGGCTCAAGTGGTGGTGTTGGAAACAGAAAAGTTTTACTAAAGGACAAAATAAAAAATGCTCTTTACAGTGATAACCCAAGCCAGGTGCAAGAGGTCCTTGCTCCTGGTAAAACACCCCACAAAAACGTTTTGTTCCTTTGTTCTTTTCCTTTTATAGTAAATTACTTAGGTGGGACTTTTTGGCTTCTGTCCAATTAGCTTTCCTTAAGTTTGAGGCGAAGTCCCCCAGGTCCTATGAGGTGTCTTTGCCAGTTGAGGAAAGAAGCTTCTGGGCTTTTTTCCTTTTTAAGGAGACAAAGGGTAATTTGGTCACTCTGTCAGCAGGGGCCACATTCCTACACTCCCACTTGGAAGCCTTGGAGCATGAGACAGGCAACCATGATACTGCATAGCTCTCCCCCTGACGCTTATGTCCGAGCCCTCACAAAGGCAAAAGGACCACAATTTCACCTGCTTGACCCTTCAAGAGGACAGACTGTGTAGAGGCTGAGGCAACTAAACCACTTAAGGAGAGAAAACACTCCCAACCCAGCATTTCTGTCCCTTATCTTTGAATATTTAGTAATAAGTATGTTTTAGTGCAGGAAATGCTGCCCTAGATGTGTCTCTGTTATAGTTGGGGGTGTTTTTTTATCTACTGGCTTGCAGTGAAGAAAGAAAAAGATACTGAACTTCAGCTCCAGCAAAGTATCTCTATGATAAATATCTGATTACATCAAAGAAAATAATGTATCTATTAAGCTCTACTTCTCTGAAGTGATTTCAAGCTAGTGTAAGTTGCTTTATTAATAAATAAATATACAGATTTAACAAACAGTTCTCTCTCTTTACATACAGAAATTAAGGAATGAGGTGTAACCACTGAAGTAATTCTTCTGCCTTCGAATTCCCACCATCTTCTGCAAAGCAAAAAAGTGCAATATTTGGCTTTCCTTGTCAAGTTTATGATGCTATTTATGATCCAAGCTGCTGCATTTAGGAATGGGTGTATGTTATCCAAGTTAATGGTGTCCAACTCATTAGTTACTCAGTTCTTCAAAATGCATCTGGATAAGTGTACTATACCACTGAAACCATCCAAGTACGAGATTTCTCGTAGAGTTCAGTGGCTGTACATCTGTTATGATGATTTTGCTCATCAATCTGACTATACAATCACCGTTAGTCCAGGATTCAGTGGCGTACATAAGCTTTTTCAGACCTACAACCACATAAAAGCCCATGTTCTTCCTTTTTCAGTCAGACAAGTATCCCAGCTACTACAGACAGTGCCCGTGGGGTGGAAAGGGAACTGGACACCCTTTTTCCCATTCATTCTGCGACTATAAATCAGTCTGGCTCAATTAAACCCAGTTTATATAATTACATGAGAACAGCCATGTCTCTTTGAGTAGTTACAGCCTTATTTAATTGCATGGTACTTAATTTTTGCTGAGTACTGAGCTGGTCTCCTGAAATGTTGAAGACAGATGAGGCATTGCAGTAGCATAGTTAAGTTCTCTGAGGAAAGTTTTCTTTCTAAGAACAGAGATGAAAGAGATGGGAGGAGATCTGAGATCCCAGTAAACGTCTACAGGTGGGGAGGGGCGTCAATAGCTAGGGGACTAGTCAGGCTATTTCAGCCCTGAAAAAATTCAGTGGCAAGAACCACTGCACTGATCACAAAAAATGCTGTGGATTATCAAGTTTTGCATTTTCACTTTCCATACTCAGAATCATTTTAAGTGGAGAGAAAAAATAAATAGAAAAATGGGAATGGAGAATAAAGCCCCTTTCATGAAAGACATGTAATGAGCAGAGAAAATTGCCTCTTTTCATTACAGCCCTAAGCCTGACCTCATGCTCTGTCTCACAAGCTGTATTTCTCATTATTATCCTCAGAAATTTCTTATATTCCATGTATTTCTTCTTCCTTTTGAAGAAATTCAGACAATGATGGCAATGATGGTGATGAGGAACTCTGTTTTATGGGAACTAACCTGTGGCCATGCACTCAAGGCTTCTAAAGAATCCCAAAGGGTTTCTCTCCAAGGATTTATAGTTAATTAGCACTTTTCACCCTTAGCTGATGATATTTCAGACTGAGTAAATTGTATCTATCATTGCTCAAGTGGAATTGTCAGATATATGAATGCCAGACTTCTTTCATTAGAAAAAAAAAAAAAATAAATTCTATGGATAGATAAAGAAAGTAGAAGTCTACCCTAGCATAGATTACAGATGTCATAAAGAGAAAATGGCAATCTTATATTAATCACCAGCAACAATTGTTTCACATTAAGCTTAAATCTTGGCAAGAGCATTGTATCTATTTCTCTCAGTGTTTTACTGAGGTGGTAGAAGCTGAGGGGGAAGAGAGCCAAAAGTATTCATACTTCCTTCACAAAGTTAAATAGAATCAATCCTGAGTACATCATTAGACTTCACTAAAAGCAGGGCTATTTTGAAAAATGAAACTCATTGATGTAGCTAAAAAATTAGTGACATAAGGCCATATACCCGTAAAGAGATCTAGAATGCCTAATTGTCCAGAAATACAGACTGAAATGAGCCTGAATGAGGAGAAAAATATCTAATTTAAAAAAAATTCTAAATTCCATCATTTTCCTTTAATAAGCGGGAGTCAAACAACATTACGTGCAATTCTTCAACAACATGCACCATTTTAGGAGATCGAGTCTGAGTTTCTTAACAGTCATAGTCCAGAGGCTTATTTATGAGCTGATGTTTCCCAGGATGTGGGGGGTTTTGTTTGTTTATTTTCCTGTGCATGTGTGGCCCACATTGCTGAGAATGCTGCTGTACATTTGGCAAGGTTAAAAGAGTTTCTAAAACAGATAATTAAGATTTTATATGGCATTATATTATTGGCTCATCTCATCATCATCCATAGGTTTTCTTGAATCTTATTTCTTCATTCTTTTCTTCCCAGTCTCTCCTCACAACACACATTTTCTAGGTTTTTGATGTCTCAGCTTGGTTCTTTATGTGGAACTTATTCCTTGTTGTTTTCTTTTATTTTGGAGATATTTTTTCACAATATTCCCTTGTATTGACAGTATTCACTGACTCTTAAAATATTTTAGTTTTTTTTTTTGTTTTTGTTTTTGTTGTTTTTTTTTTTTTGTCAGAACAGAGAGATTCAAAATACAATCTTTTTAGGCAATAAAATGATTTCTTTCCTGTGCAATTTCTTTCTGAAAAAAATATTCATTACTGACAATCAAAATTAAAGGAAGAAAAAAAAAATTAAGTTTTCTTCTCAAAAGCTGAATGTTGCAGTAATTTCCAGTGTAACAAGCATAACTCCAGAGTAATTTTGCCAATTGTACTATTTGGGAATATGAAGAAACGTGACAGAGGGTAGGCCTTTTTTTTCTGCTGATCTGGTTCAGTTGGGTGTTGCTTGAGTATGAACTCTCAAACCTCTTCTAAGATGGGCAGATCACTTACCCAAAGGTGAATAATTTAAGAATTTCAAGTGCTCCTAAGAAATGTGATTTGAAGAGCTGACACGTTTTCAAACTTGGTTGACAACCCTGTATCTTAGACAGAAGTTGACAAGACAGAGCTCTTGCTCTTCCAAGTCTTTTATGTGGTTTTGAAAAAGTAAAATTACTTTTCCAACTACTGTATCTGTCAGGATCAAATACTTATCATTAGACAAGATACCTTATCCATACTTTTAGGGGTGGAAAGAACATAGCGATGTATGTCATAGGAGATTAGCACATCCAAAGAGCCTAGCAAGGTTGATTCTCTGCCTGTGCACCACTGCCTCTGAATGGAAGCTTTGTAATTGAAGAGGGAAGACGTTGTCTAGCAAGTGTTTTCCTTATTGACATGATCATTTACTGTTTATTCATGCTCACTATAGCAGGGAAGACCTATTTTCTTCCAAAGAGGCTATTTATACTACTTTCTAATTTTCCATTTCGATGGCTTTATGACTTTCCTTCAGGTTTGCCGAGTTTTTTCTGCTAGAGGAATTTTCCTCCTCTCATAAGCAGAGGCACAGCTTGAGAAAGAGTACAATGTAGATATTCTTTTTCCAATTACAGCAGGTTAAAAAAAAAAGTCCCAGGAAGTGTAAGAGGGCCTTCCGTACCTCCTGCAGAAATCCTGCTGGCCAGTCAAGTGTTTTAAGCCTCAAGGTAAAAAGGCATAATGAAACTGGAAGGAGTAGGAATGGAAAGCCATCTCTACAGAGCAGTGGATTCAAAGGGGTTTTTTTGCAGCTGTTTTGCAGGTGCAATATAGGTCTGTGCTTGTTTGGGCTTGGCAAGAGTAAAAAATCCCATGGACTCAGGCTCAGTGACACCGTAGTTGAGGAATCCAACTTCCTATCAAACACTGACATAACTTGTTTCACTTTTTCAGCCAAGAGATTCCTGTATTTTCTCATGATAGCAAAGTGATTCACATAAGAAAAAATTCAAGATTATTTCCTTCCCTTCACGGACCACTGTGAGCTAAAGGTCACCAAAGGAAACCTTGGATGACTTTTGGAGCATACAATATCTGTGTAGGTCCAAAATAATTTAAATTCTGGATGTTTAGGGAATTCATTACTGTTTTGTTTTGGTGGATTTTTTAGGATTTACTACCAGATAGGGCATTGTTCCATAGAGGGAAAGTAAAATGCTTTTATTTAAAGCACTTTGTAAAGGTGATTAAGCTCTTTCATAGTACACTGCTTGCTTTCTGTATGGAAAGTTAGGGCCCTAAGTAAGTTAGATTCCTCTGTTATAAACTCTGCTGTCTGCAGCTTGGGGCATGGGGGACAAAAAGTCACAGCCACTATCATCATCATCACAGCAGCCACCTCTTTGGTCTCTATGTGCTGCAAAGACTTCCAAAGCTAGTTTTCATTACTCTGGCTGAACAAACTTTTGGGCTGCTTAAGGATCTAGAAACTGCAAATCATAATGTGAATTTCTACTTTCCATTATCCTTTCACACATCACTCAGAGAACTGAGAAGGCCACTCTACTCCACATGAAGTTTCAAGAAGAACTACGTTTATTTACTCTTTGTATGCTTTGTTAGTGGATGGGAAGCAGTCCATGAACAATATTTTTATTGCAGAATAGCATGTTTTGGAAGGGAACTTGGAACTCAGGAGGTCTTTAGAACAACCTCCTGCTTAAAATGGAGTCAGCTGGGAGGTTGCATCAGCCTAATCAGAGCTTTATCTAGTCAGGTCTTGAAAAATTCCATATGTGGACAGTGCCTCAGTGCTTGACTGTCCAAGTTGTGAAAAAGTCTTCTCTTGTATCCGACTTGAACCTCTCCTGATTTATTTATGACAATCTTTTTTTGTTGTCCCATCATACTCCTCAATAAAGAGCCTGGTGCTGTCTTCCCAGTTACTTTGTTGTATGTATTAGAAGTTTAGATCCCCCTAAGTTTTCCTTCTCCGTGCTTGTCATGGATGTCCCAAAATATTGCTGAGTATTCTCCTTTAAATTGTCTCAAACCAGGACAATACTGAAGATGTGTGTAGGCAATTTTCCTTCAGTCATTGGGGCCAAGGTGTTGATTATTGTTATGTTATTGTGTCGGTTTATTTCATAATTATATGTGTATTGCAAATAAAATAATTTCTTCTGCCACATGAAATTAAGCTCTACCAGAGTGACCCAGAAGTCCATAGGCACTCATCAATCTAGCTCAGTTCCCATATTTAGTCAGATGGAAGTTCTCTGTGATTCAGTCTTATCTTTTTAATATGCAAACGTTGTTGACTAAAGCCTTGGAGGCAATGTTCCTCTGCCTCAGCAACACACACTCTAAGTCTCACCATTTCTTTGAAAATGTGGTGGGAGATGACACAGAATTACCCACTCACACATGGGACACAGCATCTGCAAAGGTCTGAAGGCAATTTTACTTGCAGGACTATTTTTGAAGATTTTGTTATCATTATTTCAGGAATAGGCTCTTGGCCCTCTACTCAAGAAATCTGTGTATAAGTTAGGAGATGTGCTTTCAATTCCTTATTCCACTATTGACTTTTTTTTCAGACTGTATAGGTATAAATAATAGGGCTTTTATCTAATCTTTTCTTATAGACAAAGAAAGCAAGCAAGCATTTCCAGGGAATGATCAATTCCCTCCTAAACCAGACAATGAGAACTGTTCAGCCCTATAAGGCTCTCTTTTCATCTAATGTCTCTTGCAGAAAAACCTCGTTTCCTTGCTTAGGTGAACACACCTACTTTTCAGACTTTTCAAGTTAGATGAGATGAATTCTACTCTGAGTTTTTCTGAGCCTCAGTTCTTGGCTTTAAACTTGTCACTGTGTCTCAGGAGGGATTAATTGAAAGGATAAGAGCCTTAGGGATTTTGAGGTATCCAGTGCCACGTAGACCTAGGGACTGTGGTTTAGTTACATATATGCATCCATTAAGGTGTAGATGAAATAGCTGTTTGGTGCAAAAGCAGTACAAAGACTATGATGGAAGAGCTGTAGCTGAGGTTCTTTCAGAAAAAGGCACAACACAACTCCCAACTTTTTCCTCCAGATAAGAGCATGGAGAAGGCGACACTGCCTCTCCCTGCAGGTGAATCTGCCTCTCATCAGCAGCACTGTGCTGAAAAGGAAGAACCAAATTAATAAAACTCTGAAATTCACCTCAGCTTCTTAAGTTGCAAATCATGCTTTAAATTTTTATGTGGAATGGTGTGATGGGTATAATGTACGATTTCATTTCAGGTAATTACATTATCCCTGCTTAAAATTATCTCTGTAGTTTCCACTGGAAAAATGATTCTTCATTTCTTCCTCCTGCACTCTGCTGGGTAGGTACTATTTCTGCCAGAGAGTTGCTGCTGTGTGCCACCCCCATGCCCTCCACATACATACATATACAAATTGTGGTGATGTTAGAATGAGCCCTGCATATGCAGGCTTTTGTCCTGCCTGCTACTGAAATTGGTTGGAATTGCTTGGGTGTAGCTGACAGCAATATCTGACCTGAAGTTTTCAAACCACAGGGGAGGAAAGAGGCTGGGAAAAATCAGTGCTATAGTCAGACTTTGCATCTAGAGAACATTTTAATCAAGTATCCAGAATAATTCAATTCTTCTTCATTCCCCAGTGAAGCAGATTAATATAACTTGATGGATTGTGAGACCAGATAATCTGGGGCCAGTTGGGGTGAACAAATTTGATGGCTACTAGGCAGTGTGAACAGTTATGTGAATGCTTGCAATGTAGTCTGGGCTTCTCAGGAAGCTAACAGCCTCCCACATGGATTTGGTTATACCAAAGGTGATTTAATTGATCTAGTTTACTGGGCAAGCAACCTAGGAGAGTTCATGCAGTCACTGCCTGTTGAAGGAGGTAGCAGCCAGAAACAGAGTGGCGGTAGCTTGTCTTAAAGCTCCAAACCAAGCTGGCAGCACTTTTTAGCTAGGCACTGAGACAAAAGGAAGACATGGCTAAAAGCCAAGTGGATGCCAGCTTTTCCCTCTTCTGCCAAATCCATGCACAGAGCAAGCTTTATTCTATGGCCCTCAAGGCCATAGAATAAACTTAACTTAAACATAACTTGCCTCAAG
Source organism: Peucedramus taeniatus (assembly GCA_013400575.1). Classification (NCBI taxonomy): domain Eukaryota; kingdom Metazoa; phylum Chordata; class Aves; order Passeriformes; family Fringillidae; genus Peucedramus; species Peucedramus taeniatus. The sequence goes on along the minus strand of WBNO01027151.1, from coordinate 19,462 downwards.
GCAAGTTCCACAACTAATTTGGGTTTTAAAACTCCCTAGTCACACATGGGGTTTTGGTTTTTTTGTGGTTTGGTCTTTTTTTTTTTTGTTGTTGTTGTTGGTTTGGAGGTTTTTGGTTGTTGTTTGCTTTGCTTTGCTTTGCTTTGCTTTGCTTTGCTTTGCTTTGCTTTTTGAGCTGCTATGTTTATATTCCCAGGCAGCTGCCACACTGTGGTGTGTGTTAGCAGTCCTGGGGCCAGCTTCCTCTTGCCTGGGGCCAGCATGAAATGAGGCAAGACCCAGGTGTTCACCTTGCAGACTGTATCGCTTCATTCTTCTACATTCCTACAACTGATCAGTTTTTGCCTCCCTTCCTCCCTTCCTCCCTTCCTTCCTCTCTTCCTCCCTCCCTCTCTTCCTCTCTCTTTCTCTTTCTCTTTCTTTCTCTATCTCTTTCTTTCTCTTTCCCTTTCTCTTTCTCTCTTCTCTTTCTTCTCTTTCTTCTCTTCTCTTTCTCTTTCTTTTGTTCTTTCTTCTTTCTTTCTTTTTCTATCTCTCTCTCCCTCTCTTTCTCTCTCTCTCCTTTTTTTTTTCTTAAATTCACTTGCAAATGTTTCCTTCTCAAGATATATTTACATTTTATTCATGACTCTGTCAGGATTAATTTCAGCACTTCATGCTGCCTGTGACTCCTCATGTATAATGAATGAAGCAGCAGCTGGTGCAGCTGACAGCCTGGGCACTCCAAGGGCATATACATACCAGCATCATTGGCAACTTCCTACCAGGAAGGATTTTAATACCCCTGCTGTCTGAAATACACTTCTGACCAGGGCATGCTTTAGGAAAGAATTGTGGCAGCTCTAAGCAGAAGGTACTTTTCAAATTACTTTCTTGCTGTTTATCTATGTGCATTGATAACAGGAAAAGCTTTGGCTCCATGGCTGTCTTAAGGCTGTAAGATGCAGTGTCTGGACTTGATTACCTTGGTGAAACCCTGTGGAATTACTTAGCCATCTCATTACTGTAAGAAACTAATCCTGGATCTGGAGTGGCATACAGACACAGCCTCTGTTTTCCCTTTTTGATCACACAGAATAACTTTTTTATGTCATAACTCTCCAGAGGCCAAGGATGCTTTCACACTGAATATGCTGAATATGCTCTCACAGAGTCAAAGTCTGATCCCTGATTCTGCTGCTGGGTTCTTGAGTAGCCTGGGCATGTTGTTACCTCTTGATGTTTCATGCAGGAGGAGTGTATTAGAAGTTTGGATGGACCCTAACACTGGCATCTTGATCTTCCTGGAAGCTTTTAGGTTGAGCCATAATAGGAACAGTTATAGTAATGAAACAATGTTTTCTGGATTCCTAATTAAATTGCTACCTCATCCATGTATGGCACTCACAGCCAAGCAAAAAAGAACTGTAGAACTTATACGAACATTTAGTGTTTTGTCTCTTTTTTAAATGACAGAAAAATCAAGTCTGAGGGAATTTGTAAAAAGGCATTTCAGATTAATTTTTAAAGATATAAAAAAAAAAACTTTCTGGATGATAAAATTTGCTTTTGTTTCAATATTTCTAGTTATTATGACTACTTTAATTTTAACTCTGTAAATACTTTTAACATTTTGGCTTCTTTGCAATGTTTGGGTTGTAAAACAACATACAGCATAGCAGATTGTCATCTCAGAATTGAACTCTATTTTCAAACCATGTCAGGCAAAACCTCAGATGGCAGAACTCTCTTCCATCTTCACACTTTCTCATGATCACAAGATAAGGATGCAAATCCCTCCTAGCATCATGATTAACTGTGATCTGTCTTCTGGTTCATAGAAGTCATACTTCTTAGAAAAAAAAAAAAATCAGTGTTGAGTCTTATAAGATGGTGTCATTAAAATGTCTTCCAAAATACAGTGTAAATGTTACAGTGTTAGTTAATAATTAAATATCTAATTCCAGACAAATTGGACAGATTAGCTAGGTGAAAAACTATTCATCCGATGACTAAGGTTTTGTACTCTGACTCTTGCTGACTGATTTTCACACTGACAATTTGACAAATGAAAGAGTTTGCTAATTTTTCACAGGTGGGGAAAATGAGGCCTATGATGCACAGATGGTTTGTCATGGCTTCAGTCACCGAGAAAACCAGGATCATCACTTGGAGGGATTCATAGCCTGCAGCACTGTGTTCAGTCCAACACGTGGTTGGCATCAGCAGCCTGAAATAAATAGTGAGATGCCACATAGCGCAGAGGACACATCTTCAGGATGGATTTTGCAGAGACAATGGTTCTGGCCCTTCACTCTGCCCACTACTGCAGGAGAACACAGGACTACTATTCCTTACAGTGTTTGAACAGGGGATGTTTTTCAGCTCATTTGTCCAGTACTTTGTTAAAGCAGTTACATCTGATTACTGTAACTTCCACTTTTTCTCCCTTCTCACAGTTTTTCTGTTCTTGCATTTGCTTCTTTTTTTTTTCTTTCTGCTAGCTGAAGACAATGCAAGATAAATTTTGCTTTTCACAAACCAGACATCTCTTCAGTCAAGAGGTTTAGATTCATACAGATAAGCTGTCACTTATGTAATTCTTCTTAACTTGTCTGTTGTACCCTTACAATTTTGTAACCAAAACAGGTCTAAGAGAATTAATTAAACAGGAGAATTCAGGTGCTGGCAAGTCAGAAGACTCTATTTTCTTCTTTACAAATTCTATTTTTTTGATCCAGAATCATTGTGATCAGGACACTAACCAGACCTGATCCCCCATGCACCATGTTGTTCATCCTTGTGATTATCAACTTTTGTGATCCTTAACATCCTGACTGTGGTCCAGGCTTTACTGTTAATACGTTTAGCATACAAATTCTGAAATATCCCCCATTCATCTGGATACTGTATTCTTTACTGGCTGTCATAATGGTACGTGTTGTTGCTATGCATGATTAAACATCGGGGGACTGCTCTGCATTTATGTGGATGTTGCTATTTTCTATGCTGCATTTCCTGCTATAGAAACATACAGATTCATAATTCCCAAACTTGTGAAAGACAAGCCTTTATTTCCTCTTAGGGAAATAAAGCCAGTTACACATATCCTGACTCCCACAAGACATTGAAAAAGACTTATTTGTGCATAATCCGCTTCTTAGACCTTTACATCCCCCAGTGCAAGATATCTTTCTTTTTCTTGTTTCTGGTATCTGTCAATGACGTGCCATTACAGAAAACCATGAGACCCCAGCACAGGGGTAAAAATAGCCCTAGAAGCTGAGAGGGCAGGAGTGTAATGCAATTCTTCTAACTTTCAACCTCTAACATGGCAAGGTCGTGGTGCTGAGTGCCTCTGAGGATCTTCTTTGTATTGAATATCTTCCTTATCCTACAGTAATTTATTCAGGTGTATTTGTATCATAAAGCCACAGGTTATTTGGCTGTTTGATCCCAGCAACAAGGAAATAAAATTGTTCATTTTCCTGTCATGAAAAATAATCTAAAATCTTGGGAATATTCATTACAATATTTAGACAAAACTACTTGTCATAAGCACAGTGGATGTCTGGACTCTCCTTCCGGTACCTACCTGAGCTTAGGGAGAAGCATGGCTCAAACTCTGGGGTTGAGCAAGGAGAAGACAAAAAGGCATGCCTGCCGGTCTCAGCTCTGATTCTGCTCCCATTTGCTCAATTTGTTGTAGTGTTCAATGCACGGCTGCTTGTTTTATTTCTATCTTTGAAACAGCAACTGCAGAAACTTGCTCACCAGTGGCAAGACAGTGGTTGTCCCAAAGCTTAGCTAGAGGGGCTGAGAAAGCCTCTCAAGTTACTGGCAGGGAACCAACCAGACTTGACTTGTGCAGTCTCACAGGTTAAAAAGCTCTTTACTGTGTTCACGGTAGCAGTATGGACATACACAGTGTTTTTTCCAATCTGAAATCTTGGTTGCAAGTCAATTGAAGTGCCCCCTGACACATGGATCGGTGGTATTTTCTCAGTCCAAATCACCAAAGAATTCACAGAAAAATACATTGTTTTTCAATTAAATTTTGTGGTCTCATGCAGAGAAGAGTCAGAACCAAGTATAGTGAAAAGCAAAAGTCTTCTAGTCCAAAGGCTGGTTAGGAGAAGAACCAGGCAATAGGCATGCTTCTGTAAACTTCGCCTGAACTGTGCCCCATGCTCTGCCAAAAAGCCAAGGTGATATTTGCCTTTTCCAGGAATGAACGATATCTTCCTTTCAAGGCTTTTCTTTGCAATAATTTGCAAATGTGAAAAATGCTTAAGGGCTGTTAAGCCCCCCAGACAGTTCCAAGTGAGAAATGAGTTTCCAGGGACACTTGGTGAACTACTTGTCTCCCCATCTGAGCGAATTTGTTGTTCTCCTGCTTCACATTAAGAGGAAATGACATGTTCACTGACAAAAGAGTATATCTTTTAGTGCCACTTCTAAGTCTACAGAAGAACAGCTCCCCAGGAAGCAATTTAATTCCAGATAGAAACTGGATGCATGTGTATGGCTATATACGAATATCTATTTTAAAAGTAACCTTTATTTTCAGTTTGCTATTAATCACTAATCCAAAACATGGATTGATGGATGGAGCAAATTTGGTTCAGCAATGCTGAGATTACTATAGTTCAGGATTTTAAATAGTGCCAGAAAGGTCCCTGGCCAGCCAGATCTAATTGTTCATACTGTTACATTGCTAGAAAGGGACCTGCAGAGGATTTGGCTTGTACACTCTCCCAGATGATCACTCAGGTCTTAGCGGGGGCCACAAGATTCTCTCAGTAGGTAGCCAAGATGAATCTACCCTGTTGAAAGGAAGAGGGAATTCAGCAGTACAGCTGTATACCAGTCTGTAGCTGCTCTCTTCAGTGCTAAAGGGAGTATGGCATAATTAATTTATGAGCACGAGAAGCAAAATCTCTGTATCTACACACATAGCTGCTGTTTTTTTCCTTTCAGTTTTTATCCAGAGTAGATGAGATTATTGCTGCATACAGGCTTTATTTGGTCTTACATACAAGATTCTAAAATCAGAATAATAAGACAGAAATAAGTGCAAGTAATCCTGATGGCCCAGTGGCAAAAGAGATCAGAGACATGGAGGAATTTTGTTTCACTTTTCTTAAACTAGAGTCTAAATCTATAATCACCTTTTCTATTAAATATCTCAACATTGAACCAATACCCTCAAATCACCCATTTTCTGCAGAGTGCTCTTTATCCAGATCTTTGGATTCAGTAACAAGTTTATTGAGTAAAAGGAGACTGCAGTACTCACAGTATTTCTGCAGTCAGTATTTAGAGTGCACTTGATTGCATTAGTACTTGTATGTGGTGTGTTACATAAGCAGAAAATTATTAAGACACATTTGTTGAGCAGTAACAACTGTTGTTCTTGCCAATAATAACAGCCACCATTATGCATGCGAAATGCAATCAGCACTGTGCTTCACAGTGTCAGCTGACAGCTTCTGCTGCTGAACGTGTGCAGGGGAGGGTCAGAAGGCAATTCCCTTTCCTTATGCATTGCCACAACTCAGTGGTTGAAGAAAGGTGGACATGATGAATGGCTGGTTTTACAGAGATTGGCACACTTTGCTCAGATCCAGGTGAAGTTTTCCTTGGTGCTTTGTCTGTGTGACTAGCACCTGCTAAGGACTTCCTTCTCTCTTTGTGATTGCTGTATCCTAAAGCGTCTTTCAGAAAACTGGGGTTTCCTCTGACAGGCAGCCAGACCTTGTTTTTAGTATGCTGCAAAATCCAGTGAATTAATAACAAAGGGTAACTGTTCATAGGGCAGAATTATGGAAGAAACTGGAGCAAGATGAATGTCAATATGGCCTTCAGTAAGCAGTTCCTCTTCCCTGAGCTGTCAGAAAAGTAATTGTGTCTCTGATTACCCATTTTTTTCCCAGAGCACCTACTGGGAACATAATAAGCGTGTATTCTTCCTATAAGGATAACACAATAATGTCATGCAGGTCCACATGCCCACCCTGTGCCTACTTTCTCCTCCAGGACTTGTCCAAGCCAGCCACCAAGGCAGATCAGTCAGCATTTTTATTTCTCTGTGGATCATGAAGATAGACACAGTCCTACTTTAGTATACACCACCACCAAGAGAGCTTCTGCAGCCTAACTCCAACTTTACACCAGAAGAAGAGTGAGCAGATTCAGGCCAAGCAACTGTCTGTAAGTGATTAGAAGCAAATGGGATTTGACAAATACTGAGATGGCAGGAGGCATTAGAGAGCAGCTCTTCATTAGTAGGTTCCCCATGGCGCTCTGAAGGGTCATTGTGTGTACTGGCGGAATTCTCATGTTTTCTTGCTTCCTCCTTCCCAGAGGCATTTTGGGGAGCAATATTATTCTTTGTCACATAATCACTTCTCCCCTCTCTCTCCCCACAGTGCACCCTTCCTTCACAGGTTTGTTTATCATGCCGAGCCATGATGCAGGGTTTTTCTGTGCTGTTTCTCCTCTGCTCCCCTTTCTCTCCTTACATAAATTTTTGTTGCAGAAGCAGAGCCTCGAGAGATTTTTGATCAGTCAAATATTCAGGGTTTCATGAATTGCTTCTGCATTTAATAGGATGCTAGCAAGGAACTAAGTGAATGCTAATAGAGTGCTGGAGGAGGAGGTCCTGCTTCAGGTTTATCCTAACAGATATCTCAGACACTGACAGGAAGAGTTTATAATTCATTGCTTCGATAGAGGTATCTTCCTTTACCGAGAGAAAGAGATAGATGCTCAGGAAGCTAGGGAGTCTGGGGTGATTCAGCCTTTTCTGGCCATTTTCTTCAAACTGTAACTGATCTAAGCAAATTTCTCTGGCTCTCTAGGCAAAGGCACTTGTCATATTGGGGGTGTATGTTGTATCTGGAGATTATCAGATCAGACACATAACTGGGAATTTGAACTATGCTTAAATTGCTATATTCCATGCATCTTAGGAGTTAGAAATATTTAGAGGTATAAGCTCAGTCAGAAAAAAACATTAGCATCACTGTTTTGGTGAAATTTGAGTCATTTGTTTCTGAGCTTTGTTAAATCATTGATGGTTGTGGCTGTTTTTTAACTTTAACAATATACTGTGAAGAGTAAGATAAGGGTCAATAAGAGGAATTATATGTATAGGGAAAAAACCAGAAAAACAAGCATTCAGACTGCAGAATGGGTACTCTTCAGGTTACTGTAGAAGAGAGGAATGCAACAGCTTAAATTGAAATTTAATTTCAAAAAGCTGAAACGGCATCAAGAAGGCAACAGGATTTTTCTGCAATGGGGAATGGAGTTCCTCAAGACAGAAAGACAGGCCACTGTAGAGCCATGGGTATTTCAGTCTGGCAGTATGACACACAGGTGTGGCATAGTTCCCATAGCGGTCAAAAGATTTCCACGGCTGGGATGCAGCACTCCATATTTTTTCTCAACTCCCTGAAGCCTGACTTTTCCGGCTGAGGCTGTCTTGGGTCAGGATCGTACAGGTGGAGTTGTGCATACCAGACCTGACTGCCACATGCATTTGTTTTACTGTTCCTCTGTGCTGGAAGTGGATAAGTTATCCAGGGGAGTAGGTGTGAACATGCACTTATTTCTGCTAACAAAATTCCAGGGACTGTCAATCAATCTGTGAGGAGTCTACCTTGTTCATACATTAAACTGTCTGGTGAATTACCAGGGTCTGGCTCTGCATGCTTCAGCTGCAGAAGACAAACACACTGAGCAAATTCCTAATGAACTGATTGCTTAGCTTAGCATTTAAACTGCCACATTTAACATCCTTCAACCCTCATAAACATATTGAACTACTAAAGGGGTTATGGCTGCCAGGTTTGCTGTGTCATTACTATAAATTAATCTAAGAATTTAATCAAAGATACCACCAGAAGCAAAATAACAGAATGAGGGGTTGACATGATAAGTACTTAACTCAGAGAAAAAAAATTGTACTGAGAGTTCATTTTCAAGAAGGTTTGTTGTAAGCAAATGTAAAGGACACAGGTTCAATATTTCCCCTATGTACATATGCAAAATTATATGCTGCGCTTGGAAATTTTTAGCACATTTTCTGATGTTTTTTTTCAAATTTTCAAACATTTTGTTTCAAAGTCAGGAATGAGGAGAAAACTGGTGGACTCTTTGAAATCAACAGTAAAAATTACACAGACCCTGGGTATTTGAAACCTTAGTGTTGATTTTACATCTACAGGAAAAAAGAAATTCATCCATTTCCATCCATTGAAATCTCCTCCACAAACCAAATTTGATCTAGGTCTTTAGAGAGGCAAAACCTTACATGAGTGACTGTGTTTTCACAGGAATTGAGAGCACATGGTTGCCCCTCTTCACATTCTGAACATCAGGTCTGTGATCAGAGCTGAAAAGCTGTTGCAAGTGTGTTTCCTGATCTCTCAAATGTCAGGACTACATCTTCACCAGCTATTCACATAGCCCAGTAAAGGTGTATTTGGGGCACACTTTACTCTCCCTTCTGGACCTCTGCTGTCTTCTACTTTACATGATGCATCACTAGATTTTATCAAAGTGAGGGGTAGGAGGTAAAAAGTATAGAAAAGGACCTAACCTTCAGTTCCCACTAGGTGCCATGACTATTTGCCCCATATCCATTCCACATTGCCATCCTCCATTATTCTCCTTTTATCCAAGACATGAGTTATGGCAATGAAAATTAATTGTTGCAGGCACTTCTTAACTTCTGGGAAAATTTGCTTTCAGTTTTTCCCCTTTTGGTTTATATAAATGTATTGTTTCAGGGCACAGATTCATTGTTTTTAGTTGTAGACAGAAGATGTCAGCACTTTTAGAAACTGAATCACCAAATGTGGTGCTGAATGACCAGAAAATGTTAAAACAACTGAAAGCATTCACACAAATCTTTGTTAGGAAAGTTGCTGAGCAGCAAGAACTTATTTGCACAGACATGTAATTCACCATCTTGGACTCAGGTGTCCAGAACATTATTTTACTCTAAGCAACCACATATAGTCTTTTTGAAACTCATGTTTTTTCACAGAAGGTTACTGGGAAAGACAAGTAACTCTTAATGCAGTTGTCTACTGAATTAGAAGGTCTTCTATTAAGTTTCATCATCTTTTATCAAATCCCATTGATAAAGTTGTTTTCCTGTTAGCACCTGGTAAGTGAAGTGACTGTTTTTTCACGTATTGTAGCTCCTTTATTGCCTTGCCATCCCAACCTCCCTTCCTGATGTCCTTGTGTCCCTGTTATGTTTATCTCTGTGAGCAAAGGGTAGGATGCCCTACGGACAATAAAATTCTGCAAAGCATCCACAGAGTCCACAAGAGCTAGTGAACTGAATCTTACCCTAGGCAACAGTTTCTTTGTGAATGGTTTAATTTGTTAAAGAGTTAATGTGAATTAAATATTAATTTTCTCTGTTTGTGTCTATTAGGACTGATCTGAATCATAATGAACATTGGAGAGTTAATTGATGCTTCATTGATGTGGGTTGTACCTGCCTCTTTCAATCACTAATGCATAAATTGTAGAAAATATATGGAAATTAATCAAGGTAGAAATATGGGTCTGCAAAAGAAGTTGTGTTGCTTGGTAACATGGACCTTGTGTCTGCCAGAGTTTGATCATGAGCCCCGTGCTTTCTGTGGCATTTGAGTCAGAAGATAACTATTATCGGGGGTTGCATGAATTTTATCAAGCGGTTGCATGAGCTGGCTAAATGACTCGTTACAGATGTTACTGGCTCCTACATCCTCCTCTCTTGAGCCATTCCCTCCGGAAAGCTCCTTTCTGCAGAGTATGATTATTTCTTATTTCTGCTGTGTTATACACACCATTAATCTTCCTTCCTTTCCTAGTTATTGCTGTCACCTTCTTTTGTAGCCAGAAGGGACTTAGAACTGACAAACAAGAAAACTCATGTCCTGTAATCTGCTGACAGTACAGCATATCTTCTTTCTTGCACAGAAGCTTCAGGGGCTGTGCTTCCTCATAGACATCAACTATTAAGAGTAAGAAATTCCCTCCTAACTCATCAGATAGGAAGTGGCGGAAGAAACAAAAATTTATACACGTAGAAGTAGGTACTGTTGTTAGTGGAAGTAGTTTATTGCATGTTGAGTGGCTGAGTGTATTTTTAGCCTTGTCTCATGGATTCAGAGATTTATTTGAAGCTTCCAAAGGGAGGTAAAATAGGGGTCTAGAAGTTGCGAGAGCCTGAGATAGCAGAAGGTGGAAACTTTCATTCAACCTCTAGCTGTGCTTTTACGTTCTCCAAAGGCTCCCAACAGGTGTTATATGTCAATAATGAAAAGCAATAATCATCTGGGAGGTAGGAATAGTAATATTATGCTGTATGTCATGAAAAGTTGGCTTAAAGTAGACAGTGAGAGATCAAGACAAGGTGCTCTAAGGCTGACTAGTAAATACAGCTGTTGAAGGAAGCAAAAGATTAGACACATCTTGTGTGATACAACTCAGAGAGGTGTACAGGGATCAACAGTCACAGCAAGACCCATCAAAGGGCAGCTGTTGATGTGATCTCGAGCATAAGAAAGCATTTCTGTATTTTATAAACTGAAAGGGATTTTTTTTCTGCTCTTGGCATGCATTACTTCACTGTCCCATGCCCTTTATATGTGTGTGCTGATCCAGCTTCTCCTGAAATGTGTGTCATCTTCCAGGGGTTTATGAGCATCTGTGGTTACCAAGAGTACCTGCTACTAATTTAGGCAATACACTCCAAGAGGTTGCCTGGGTTTCAGGAGAGAAGGTACAGGAACAAAATCCACACATTGGTAGCTGTTCTGTTGTTTTATGTTTTCTTAAAGAAAGATGCAACTTAAGCTTGCTGGCTGCTTCCTTTACATGAGAAAAAATGCAACATTGCAGGAACAATAATCCTGTGATTAATTTTAGAAAACATATCTGTAGTTATTTATAAGTGTTTTTCATCTCCCTTTATTTTTCTGCATTTCTCTGTGTGCATCATCTCTCACCCATCTGAGAGCACAGCAGATGACAGCTCAGTGATACCTTACTGATGTACAAGGGCGTGTCACTGTTGTCTAGGTAAAATGTATTTTTCCATATGCATAGTCTAAAAAACATTCTGTACTGTATATGTTTCCTATGCTTCATATGCCTGCTTCTTGTCAAAAGACAGCAAAGGTAGAAATATGCTTGGTCTCTACAGAAGTGGATGTTTTGCTTGGATGAATGCTAATCAAATGATTACATTCAGGCCAAGTTTCTCTTCAATTCTTCAGTGGAGTGTTATGGCCTAGCTACAGGGGATTGCTAATCAACAGGTTTTGGATGAAAATCAGGTAACTGAAGACCTCTTTTCACTAAAGGTTGTTAGGCATTATATTGCTAATTATAACCAATGGGATTGTATGCTTAGAAATCCTTTCCATACTGAAGCATGCCACATTGCATTGTTTTGGCGTTTCAACACAGACAGGCAAACTGAGACCTGGAAAGCATCCATGAGATCCTGAAAAACAAGTTTTGCTTTCAAATTAGACAAGTGCTTAGTTAGGCCATGGTACATAAAATGATACACCAAAGACCCTAGGATGGTTGCTCTGTATGGAGAAATGTCATTCAAAGCTGGTTGGACTAACCCAGGGCTGGGCTGGGACAGTGTCACTGAGTGAGCACAATGCTAAATTTGGCCAAATACTCTTATAAGTCCAGGCTCATTAGCCTATGCAAAAAACTATGTTAGCCTTATTCTCAAGCCTGACCTTGGTATTCTGCTTAGTTCCAAACAGCATTGGAATGCCACAGTCCTAAACACAGCTGAAGGGCTCAAAAGACTCTGTAGGCCCACCAGATACCCTCTTTTGAAAAACAGTTATTGAAACTTCACCTTAAAAAACTTTAAAGGTCTAAAAATTGTGATTAAAAAGGCAAATGAAATGTGCATGCTTCTGCTGGGGCACAGAGACCAGGCCATTTTTAAGAGTTCTCTACAGAAATATTTGCACTTTCAGGCTTGTCAACAGGACACAGAACACTATATCTGTAGATCACCACTTCAAATTTTGTTTCATTGAAAGTCAGTGGTACCATGCCAGTCTGTGTCTGATGAATTGATGAAATCATACATGTCAAATGAATTGCTGTCCACACTGCCATTGACACCAGAAAGAATCTATGGTGGCAGAGGCAAAGAAGACAGAAAGTAAAATGGGCAGAGATACTGAACTATTCTGCTGTCAAAGAGTTATTTGCTTTAAAAACATCAGCCAGTCGAAGTAGTCACATTCCTAAGCAAGGCATATAGGAAAAAGGCCTGTGATATTTACTGAACCTCTGAAGAGCAGAGTCCGTGGGATCTTACCCTGTGAAGGGTAATCTGTGGCACTCCTTGCCATTGGTCCATCAAGTAAAAGCCACATCTTTTGTCTCAGGAAGTTCTTCATTTGCAAACTTTTGGGTGTTCTGAGAATATTCTAGAGAAATGTTGATAAATGTTTGCTCTGTTCGTCCATAAATATTTTGGCCACTATCAGAGACAGAAAATGGATGAGGTGGCTGTTTCATTTGATCCTTTCATTTAAGCTAGGATACAAGGTCTATCTTTCATATGTCCATTGGCTCCTAAGATACTCAATTGCCATTTGACATGGCACTGTTAAGATAAAATTGTAGGCTATCCAGAACAGTCAGTTATTAAAATGATCTCTTATCATTATTGTTTTCTGAATGATGTAAACTATGCTGATGGTGATATAAAAAAGTTTATTATCCATGTTTTGATTTCTAGGGGAAAATAGTATTTTAGAGCATTAGGTAGGTTGAAGGTTGAGGAGCTAGGTATTAGTTTCAGATATGTTACTGGTTTCTAGTACAGCCCCAAGAAAAATACTTCTCTGTGCCTTTTCATCTGTAAAATGATGGTGATAGAGCTCTGTGAATCCATTTGGACATATTAAAATGGAAAGCACTGCTTGATAGCTTAGAGCTTGTTATTATCACCATGCAGAATGCAGCAAAATCAAAGCATCCTGAAATGCCTTCTGTCCTCACTTATATAATTTATTCCTTGAACTCCGGAGCATTTCTATCTCAAGATACACATCAGATGGAATCAAATTAGAAAAGATGAACCTTCCATATCTCTCTGGGGCTCTGGATCAAACTGGTACAGAAGCCCCAAAAAATCATAGCAAGGCTTGTTGACTCTGTTCCCATGGGATACTATCATAATTCAACCAGTGTCACCCTGGGGTCCACAGGTCAATTTAGCCTATCACACATTATCACAGAATTGTTAAGGTTGGAAGGGACCTCTGGAGATCATCTGGTCCAACTCCACCTCCCAGGCAGGGTCACCTAGAGCAGGTTACTTGGGGACCTAACTGGCTCAGGATATGTTTTATCCCTTTGTCTGGATCATTGACAAACAAGTAGAATAAGTCTGGATCCAGTACTGATCCCTGGGGAAAGCCACTGACTAAAGACCTCCAACTGGATTCTACTCCATTGATCATAACTCTGTGAGCTCTGCCATTTAGCCAGTTCTTGATACGCCTCACTGTCCATTCATCTAATCCACATTTCCTGAGCTTATCTAAGAAGATGTTATGGGACAGTGCCAAAAGCCTTGCTGAAGTCAAGGTGGACAACATCCACTGCTCTCCCCTCATCATCCCATCCTGCCATGCCATCACAAGGGCTATCAGATTGGTCAAACATGATTTCCCCTTTGTAAATTTGTGCTGACAACTCCTGATGACCTTTCCTTCTGCAGGTTTGGTGATGACCTCCAAAATGATCTGTTCCATCACCTTGCCTGGGATGGAGGTGAGGCTGACTGGCCAGTAGTTTTTTGGGTCCTCCTTCTTGCCCTTCTTGAAGATTGGACTAACAGCAGCCTTCCTGCAGTCAGGCATCTCTCCCTTTCTCTGTGAATTTTCAAAGATGATGGAGACTGGCATAGCACCAAGATCTATCAGCTCCTTCAGCACTGTCTTGGTTTGAAAGACAGGTACCTGCCAGCAAAAAGTTGGAATCTCCTTTTGAATAGAGAATGTAAACCCCCTCCCTGAGATTATTATAATTTTGCAATTGGAGGCTCTCAGGCAAAGATTTGGGAGTAGGAATAACAGTTCTTTACTAGGAATATTTGACAAAGCAAAGAAAAATACAGATGCAATAGCACTAAGAGACAAGCAAAACAAAAAAAAAAACCAACAAAACCTCAGAAAATACCCTGACAGAGTCAGGGATGTGACCTGACACCCTGGGTGTCAGGGTGTTGAAAGCAGTCCAGATGAAATCCTCCTTGAGTAGTAGATGCAGTTCTGTGAAGTGGAAATAGTCCTGTAGGAAAGTCCAGTGGTGACGAGATGAGTCCCGTCTTCCTCTGGAGAAAAATCCAGTGGCAGGAAAAACAAGCAGGGTCCCCTGGTACTCCCATGTCCTTTCGGAGTGGTGTCCTCTGACCGAACTTCTGTTCCACTGCTGTTCCCCAGGAGCAACCTGCCGCCCCCTTTTGTTTCAGTCAAGCACCCATAAGTACCCAGCAATTAGTTACCTAGCAAAACCACCAGGAAAAAATTCCACAAACCCAAAAGAAACAGATCCAACGCCCAACAAGCACACATGGGTGTATCCCATGAAGGCCATGGATTTTGGCTTTGTGACCACCCATAGATTTCTAGTTCTTGTTTATTCTCCATGCTGCATGAGTTTGGGTACAAGCACTTTAGAGCAGTAACCGAGCATCCAGGTTCCCTAGAAGGGATGTGAGAGGATCCACCATAGCCATAAACACTCTTGATATAATTAGCCCTTCAATCCTCATCTTGACAGAAAGTCAGGGAGTATCTGTCACTGCCCTTGTCAGCCTGGCTTACTCCCCAGCAGGAAGAAGTGGCATAAACATTGTCACTTCGGACCCCACCCCTCAAGTTCAAACCAAACCAAGCAGCCAAAAGGGGAAAGCTGATCTTCAACTCAGTATCTCCCTGGCAGCCTGACTTCCTCTGCCCATACAGGCAGCACTGCTGCTCCAAGTCCCTAGAGCTTTC
Organism: Peucedramus taeniatus; assembly: GCA_013400575.1. NCBI lineage: Eukaryota > Metazoa > Chordata > Aves > Passeriformes > Fringillidae > Peucedramus > Peucedramus taeniatus. Next base: position 4,415 of record WBNO01027151.1, on the reverse strand, counting down.
TTTCTTTTCACTCACCTCAGGGACTGAATTCTCTCTTGTATTTTCTGTAAGTTCCAGGCATCTCTGCTTCATTCTTTTCATAGCAATAATTTCTCTTTGTAGAGTGATGTTCCTTTTGGGCCAATGAGGCTGTTTAATGAGAAGATAATCTTGTTCCTTCATAAGGAGAAATTACTCAGCATTACAGTTTATCCACAGAGCAAACAGATTTTCAAATAAAATGGCACATTATGCCCTAAACAATTAAATAAACACCAAGATATTTGTCATTCAACAGATTGGTGTTGGCTGAGAAAACAGATAACTTATTCCAAGTGATGTTGGCTTCTCTTTCAAAGTGAAGTTACAGAAGTAAAGCAATTGTCAAAACGACAGAGTAGCATTCCATATTTTTTCCCTCTGTGACTTCCTGAGCAAATTTGTTCCATTTATAAGTTACACAATGATTTTTCTAAATGCCAGTACTGCATCCTCAGACTTAGAAAATTGCACCAAGACTCCTCTGTTTCTCTTGTACTACTACCAGAGTAGATAGCGTGATCACCATTTAGCTGACAGTTTGTTGATGAACAAAACAGAGCAGGAATTTGCTCACTTCTCACAACATAGTGGCTTAGATAGCTTAGCAGAGTGGTGGTGGAGGTTTTTTTGTCATTGGTTTGTTTGGTTTTGTTTTGGGTTTTTTTTTTTGTTTTGTTGGTTTGATTTGGTTTTGGTTTTGCAAGGAGAGAGTTGGTTTCTTTAGTCATCTCTGTGCCAGCAGCAGTGGAAGATAGAAGTGGTAGAAGGAATACAGTGCTTCTTCCATAATAGTGCATATTATGGCTCCAATGAATAAAAAGCTGGGATGGCAGGAATATTTATTTGGCTCATTGCACAGTAAATAGATAAACTGGACAATAGTGCATATTTGGAATTTAATGCAAGAATATGTCATCCCAAATATTCAGGAAGATATTTTAATAAAGCTTAAAAGTGTCTGTGTTACTCATGTAGATTTAAAAGGATCCCAAATGTGTGCGTGTGTTTATATTGTTCCCTGCTCCTGGTAGATACCCCTTCTCAACCTTTCATGTCTTTCATTTAGAGTAACAGGTTTCAATTCAATCCCTGTTTAGATTTGTTGCCTTGCAAGCTATCTTACCCAGAAGCACTTATTTCATCCCACTGGAAGGTGAGACTGTGAGGCCATAATATACCCAGCATGTGTTTTTTTCATTCATGTCAAGTTGCGAGCTGTGTGACCCTAAAACTGCACACACCCCACAGTTGTAGAGGCTTCAGCTAAAGTAATATTTACAGGTGTACAAAATGTATAAGCACTGACTTTCTATCACTCCCAGAACTGTGGACATAACTAAATCAACTGGCTTCACTGGCATAAGAGATACAAAAAAAAAAAGTAGCAATAAAGATTTTATTACTCTAAAGTATTTCTAGAATAACCTTTTCCCCTCTCTCTTAAAAGGGAAGTAAATGGAATACGTGATAGTCTGGCAAGAGTGTTTTATAGACATGCTTGAGTAAGGCAGTAATTTCAGAGTCATACCAATAAGAGGCCAGCTCCTGCTGCCATTACTCATTTGTACAGTCCTAATGTCTTCGATACAATGATATGCTTGAGCAACTTGAGCAGGATTTAGTACAAAATATTAATTTCAGAATGGTTTAATGGAAATTAGAAGGTTTTATCTATGCTATAAATAATATTTTGGGCTATGAAAAATGAATTGACATTTTAACATCTAATTCACATTGCTAAAATAATGGCACCTTTCAGACTACTTGTTTACTTTCTCCCTTCTGTCTGCTAGGTCTGAAAGTGTGCCACTCTGCTTTACTTTGAATTTTCAATCAATATCACTTTCCTGTTCCAGTTCAATTATGGGTGCTTGAAAGTCAGAGTAGTTACTTTCATCAGCTTCTTTTCATTACTTTGTTTGCTCTTCATCTTGATATTGAAACATTTTCCAATAAACACCAGCCATAGGATATCTGTTTTGAACAAACCTTTCCTTTGGGGCCTTATCTGTCCTTTGTAAAATGCCTTTTGTTGGTCCCTGGTTCATCTTTCCAATGCTATCACCAGTGGTACAAGTAATAGGGGACAGCACATTATCCATCTCCAGCTCCAAGGCTGCTGAAAGTTGATTTGGTCTCCACAGAGGCTAAACAGTCCCTGGGATCCCAGAAACACCAACCCATGGCATTATCAAGCCACGTTCCCATCATCAGGCTGCCTTGAAGCTTTTCCTGCATAGTGCCTGGTTGTGGAGGCTCAAAGACCACAGAACTGACATGGAGTTTTCCAAAGAACATCTCTGCTGTGCTCTTGGCTCCCTGAGAATAATGGCACAGCTGCAATATCATAGTAAAAAAGAGATTTCAGGCAGCTGAGAAAAAGATCTTATTGAGCTGCTTCTCCATGCCTCATTCTGCCGGTGAGAAACTGATTTGTGACTAGGTCTCAGAACAGCTATGGTAATGAAAACACTGATAATAACAGTTGGCACTTAGCAATTGCTGTATCCAAGCACTTCCAACAAATCTAAGGCTGACATTCTTCAGTCAATATGCATAAATGTTTAAATGAAGAATGCTATAATTGGTTTTCCTGTCTCATCCTTCTTGACCCATCGAACTGCCATGCTACCATTTCCTGTTATCAGACACTTGCCAGTCATAAGCAATCAGTCAGGTACTTCACAATTAGCAGGAAGAAAATATGCAAATTCTTTGTGCTGGTACCAGATGTTTAAAGCTAAGAACAGGATAAGCCAGAAAAATGCTCCACTCTCAAAGTGCTGCAAGTTGGCCTTCTTTAGCATAGCTTGTCTTGGCTATGCCTTGTAGTTTTCTGTAATAACATAAGAGTGAGAGTTAGATACTACGGTCTGTCTTTGCATGGAAGCTGGATTATTCTGTGCATTCAGTTTGCTTACAAGGATTTGGCGCTGAGATCCTTCATAACAAGCTTGTTAGAAAAGCAAGAAAATAATGTCAGAGGGATTTTCTTTCACAAGGAAAAAATCACCAGTGTAAGGAAGGAAAGAGTTATTCCTGGAAGCATCAGCATGGGCAACAAACCTTCTCCAAAGTAATTGTTGGACAGAGTATTTGTTGTACTTTATCAGGCTGGCACTGGGGGTTTCCTTTTGAGCAATTTTCTGTCTGCACAGGTGGGTAACTGAGATTAGAGTAAGTGTCTGGTCTGTGTAATTGAATCTGTGCTACTTATCAGCACTACTGAGAGCTCTCATTTGCAACTGAAGGTCTATTACCTGTGCTCTGGCTCACATACAGAGAGAGCCAGTGCTCCAGAGCTTTCAGTCTATTTACATAGGGAAAAGAGGGATGGGAGGAGAGAGCATAGTCCAGAGCAGTGGTAAGCACAACAGGCAGATGAATAGCAAAGAAGAGAAGAGGCCCAAATCTCATGACAGTTGTGATGGCCTCACATTAGAGCATGACACATTTTGTGGCTTGATGGTATTTTCTGCAATGAAACTCCAAGCCATCAAGAACTTGGGAGTCTGTGTCAATTTAGCCAGATAAGGTAACTGGGAGAGCTGCTGTGAAAGACCAGCATATTAATTTACCCTCTTTGGTCTTTCCAGGATAAAATACAGCCCATTTCCAGACACCTGGAGCTGCTACACCTTAAGTTAAAAAAACCCAAAAGATTACTGAATCTTAACCAAGTGCTATTCATGCCTGTTTTGGATAATCTCCATAGTCCTAAAAATTATTATTCTTTTTTTAATCATGGGAATGTCAAAAGGGTGAATGAGATTAAAATATTTGCAGTTAGTTGCAGAAACTACATACCAGAGAGCAGTATTTAAAATCTTGTGGTTTGTGAGGTCAATTAAACATTTTTATTTTATTGTTTTTTTCGGGGTTGAGATGCATTATTTCTGTCCCTCCAGATATGAAACACTTTGCTTTGATATTTTACTTTTTAAATTTCCCCTGACTTATTTGGTAAACTTTTTTTTTATAATCTAGCATACTTAAAGAGAAAAGAGAAGAAAACTTGCCATGTGGGTATTGACAGGTTGCTTGTTGCTCATTTAAATAAATGCAATCAATAATGCAAAACTGTCTCTCAGAGCCTGGGTGAGGAATTATCACTGTTTGAGAGGAAACCTGAAGTGAAAGCAGTTCCCCTCCAAGGCAATGTGTTCTGTAGTGTATCCCAAAGCATAAACCAAACGCTAAACACATTAAGAGATGCTACATTAATAAAGATGAAGAAAGTCTTTGTGTTCTCTTGACTTTGCACAATGTTGCAAAACTTTTAGCATCTCCACATCCTGAACCTGGCTTTTATCTAAATTCCCTGGGAAGAACAATGACAGGGGTTGCTGCTAAGTGGCCTGGGTGAGATGTTATTTAGAGTCCTCTGGAGCCAA